>JBCFYV010003508.1:35041748-35561748 GCA_039000515.1 Timema cristinae | reverse complement strand
TTTCACATCCCAGCGCATAAATATTGCCATCTTATCTACCCGCAATACCAGCTGCGAGTAAAGTTCACTGCTTATGACAGTATTTTTTTACATCACTTCACTCGCTGATGTACCAGCGTGGTGGTATAGCTTACCATGGTTCTCTGAAAAATAAATTATTATTATTATTATTATTATTATTATTATTATTATTATTATTATTATTAGCACCGCGTCTTACTACCCGTTCGGGTTATACGCACTCTGAAAAATAAAGAGTATAACAAAAGTAGTCCCATCTCGATCCGATTAGTACTTTTTTTTTTTTAGTTTATCGGAAACAAACAACGAGAATAAATAGAAAGTGCATACAAATTTACAGTTTATTATTATTATTATTTAGCACCGCGTCTTACTACCCGTTCGGGTTATACGCTTCAAGTACTAAATACGATAATGGATTAGGAATTGGGAAGGTTGAATTAGAGGAAATGAACTTGCATTTGCGTGGAGGGAGAGTGAAAAACCACCCCCAGTTCACCCGACCGAGATTCGAACCTCGATCTCCCCGTCTTCAGCAGTCGAGCTCAACACGACAAGAGCGTTAGCCAACTATGCCACAGAGGCGGGTAATAGTTCGTGTAGCTCTGAGCATAAAACATTTCAGTGGGTTTCCAAATGGAAGAGAGACTCGCGATAAGAAGTACAGTACATTTTTTTTCTATGATATTAATGACTAATGAAACATGCTTGGTAAAAAAGAATGAGAAGGTGGAATATTCTTCTACTTATCTCTTCTATTACTCCCCCCCCCCCCCCCCCCCACCTACAATACATCAGCCCACGCTTCCATTTCTTCACTTTATACCCCACTAGAAGAATCACACAAAGTTACTATCATCACCGCGTCTTGCTACCTTTTCAGGTTATACGCATATCGTGTATTAATCACAACTTGTGAATGTGAGGAATGCCAGGCCTCCACCGTGGTTCGGATTCCACGTTAAACTGTAGGTCCTTCATTTCATCTCACAATCACCCTACCATTACACATTAGCGTAAGTGCGTATAACCCGAACGGGTAGTAAGACGCGGTGTTAATAATCATAATATACGCATATCTACTAATTAGTATAATGGGGTAGTTTGAAGATTGAAGCATTTTAGAGGTAGTTTATCCACATTTGCGTGTAAGTCGAGTGGGAAACCGTTTAGGATAAACCATCCTCGGTAGACACGACCGGAATTTGAGCTCCTATCTCCCCATTACTTAAAATCAAAACAAGATGAGCTTGGTGCCCCCCCTCCCACCATTTTTTAACGTGCCTACCGTTGCAGATGTGTTAATACATTTCTGACTCTTTATAAGCGACGGGGAGGTTGGGACTTCCATCCCGGTTGGATGTACCTACCGAAGGTATATGTTCCAAATATGTATATTCAATTTCCCTTCAAACAATTTAAGGTACATTTCCTCCCAAATTCTACCTTCGTTATCCCTATAGTGTGAATTTGCAAACAGTTGATAAATCACGACGAACGTAAGAAACAAAATTCAGCTAAACCTACCCCCCCCCCTCCCCCCAACCATTCTTTAAGAACAGATGGCGGACCAACCTTAGGTTTTGTTTTCTTTCCTCTAAATGGCTGGCAGGGACCGAACTGACTTTCTTGAAATGTAGTTCACAGTCTCGAGGTCGCCGCGAGCCGCCGTTGTTGTGGGGGTCCGCGGACCGCTAATTGCAGAAACGTGCCCGCCCGACGTGACTCAACCGAGAAGATAAAGAGGGCGGAACTCAAGAGAGACGGAGATAGAAAAGAAGGTAATTGGAGTCAAAAGAGGAGGAAAGCGATACACATATAGTAAGAACATAGTAGAAGGGGATCGCTGTACCGGTGATTACGAAGCCCAAACGTCAGGCTCACAGAATATGAATACGGAGAGGTCGGGGCTCGAATCTTAGCTTGGCATACTAAAATGTTTTTTTTATATTTTTCTTGATGATTTTTCACTCGCTCTCTCTTGCCGATAGAGCGGATATTTTCCCCTAAATTATATATAACCAGTTTGTAGTCGAATGAAAATGAAGAGTTATAATAAAGTTGTTTTAGTGACTTATATAGATGTTAAAAAAGTTCCTTATTAACGAATTCGGACTCTACCCATTAATGTATATTATAGTGTGTTTTCTACAGTATTTAAGTTTGATAGCCTGATCTAGAAAGAGATACACTTGAAATAAATAAACCAGTCTTAAGGGGCCGCCTTCCTGAGCATTGGAATGCGTTACAGACGTTCAGGAAATAGGCCATGGTTAGGTAGTGTTTTATTTTTACCAAACTTAACCTAAGCCAAAATGAAGAGAAAAGGTGGGAACATGCTTATCTAGTACTCTCAACCTTACATCTTGATAATCTATATATATAAAAAATGAATGAAATATCGTAATTTGCTCATTTTCAATGGCCATTTAAATATATTGTCACAGTTCTGAGACGAGGGTAACTACTAGATAATCCTAGATACAACCTTTCAGAAACAAATCAAGTCATTTTTTGATAAGGTCACAACAGAAAATGTAAAGATAATTGCTAATTCCTTTTGCTGTTTTGACGCGTCAAAGCTAATGCTTTTCGGCCATCATGTGGCGCAGCCATATCCCCATCTACGCTTTGGAAGTAAAGAATAGCCGGAGAAAGAAGGAAAGGTAGTTGACACCATGCGCATGCGCTCTTTTAGTTGGATGTCTGCCTTCACCTTGTTTAGAGTTGAGACAACACACAGTGAGCAGGCACATTTTTAAATAATAGGTGTTTAAAATGGTTTCAAATAATAATATCTGTTATAGCTTTTATTGTAAATGTATGAATAAATGTGTTTACAAACTAGTCCTGGGTTTCCGAACAGTTGTGTATGCTTGCCTTCTTATGATAGCTATTATAATTATATATTAATAACATTGAATTATATTTTTTTTCGATAAACTAAAACTTCTGACTTTGAACAATAACACAATCAAAAAGGGCTACCTTAAAGGGAAAAAAACTAGACTTCGACTATATGCTCACCGCAAAAAATTAGGATGGAAGAAGCGTTTTATTGATGGATCAAAGTAAGTACATACTGATTTATTAGTATAAAAATAGGCTAGTTCACTGTTCAAACGGTTACGTGTTAGTTTAATTTTACCTTGTTGCTCCTATATTCAGGAGGACGGGGTTAAAATCCCGTCCGGAAGTTTAATTAAGCTAGTCCCGTGAAGTAAAAAACCATCATTTGAATTATGTTTCTTAGATTTAAAACATTTATTTGTTTGGCCATGCCTTGGACTGTAAAAAAAAAATTACATGAAGAGAAATGAGAGGGGAAAGTATATATTTACTGTACGTATACTAATTACCAACAAAGTGATAATGGACAATTTAATTTCTTAAAATATGTATAACTATATATTAAAACAAAATTTTTATTACACGCAAGATAACATTTAATTTTAATAAAGATTAATTCAGTTCTGATACGTGAGGGTTAAATCTAAAGCAATTATTATAATGTTTAGTGCCTGATTGGTTGTCACAATTGAAAAAGTTCCAAAATAAGCTTTACAATATAAAAATATTGAGCAACATATTTAATTTATGAGTAAGTGTGAATTTGCCTTTTCAATATTAAACAAAGCCCGTATTATTTGACCGTAAATACGGCAACAATTAGGGTCGTATCAATATATAGAAGTTAGTGATATACTGTAAATTCAAGCAACTTTTTGGATGTAAACCTAAAATTTCTAATCATTACTGAGCACTATTGATTTAAGCAAGCATTATATACTAAGTATTGACACGTGTTTCTGAATTATTGCTTTACATGGTGGGGTTGTGTGAAGCTAGTCTCCTTCAGCCAGTAATGTACGCCTCTTAGTACGTTGTATATAAAGAACTAATTTTGAGACAGCAGGATTTAAAGCACTAATCATGCACTAAATATTGACAAATGTTTCAGGATTGGTGCCTTACATTATTATTAACACCGTGTCTTAGTACTCATTCGGGTTATACGCACTTACGCTAATGTGTAGTGGTAGGGTGATTGTGAGATGAAATGGAGGACCTACAGTTTAACGTAGAATCCGAACCACGGTGGAGGCCTGGCATTCCTTACATTCACAAGTTGTGATTAATACACGTCTTGTCAGAGGTGAAGGAAGGGTTTGGCAATCAGATAAATCTGTGCCGGGACCGAGGATTGAACCCGGACCCCCAACACAGAAGTCAGAACACCTTATCCCTAGACCACCAGGTCACCTAGTGCCTTAAATGTCTAGATAATCTTCACGAATCTCCACCAAGGTGCATTAGCGGTAGTTTTTTTAAATGTGAAATTTACTTTGGTTTTATACACGCTAATGTGAGAGCACTTTTTCGTATCAAATACTTCCTCGTCCCTAGTAAATTATATTTTTTTTCTGTACTGTTGTTTTATTATTTAATTTATAGTTTTGTTTTCAAAAAGTAACAAAGGATTATTTTAAAACCAAAAGTGTGTTATTAAGAATGCATAAGAAATTAAATTTAAGTATAATATTTTTTCACATGAGTACATAATAATAAAAATAGGGTACTGGAATATTTGTTTTAAATTTTTAAAATTAAATTGTTAGATTTTTTCAAAATTACAAGTTTTATGTTACAATAATTAATACTTGAACACGCTTGACAAAATTAGATCCTGTATTATTTTGCATGCATGTAATATGTCCTAGCAATAAAATGCTCAGGTAACTACACTTTTTGTCTGAGATTTTTGAGCTACTAGCTGAAATACAAATTATGCAAAATCTAAGGCAAAGCATAGCGATTTCTTAGATTTAACCAATTTTATACAACACCATTATATTCAATTTTCAGAATATATCTACTGGTTATAGAAAAATAACCATTTAATAAAAGTATGTAATTTTTTTTTATGATTTTGATGATTGATGATCAATGACCAAAACACACATCATTTCGGAATTGTAAATTTGGCTTTATGTTTTTCTGTCAGAAATTTTCAAATATACCGTTTATAGGCTTTTGATTTTGTAGTTTAATAGTATTCATAGAAAAATCATTTTATTAAAAAGTGACCTTATTTATCCACAGAGTATGCTTTGTAAAGACAAATGACTTACATACTAACAGAGGTGGTAACAGTTCATCGAACCAGCAAAAACCTTATATGCAAAAACAGACAGAAACTATAGATTGCAAATCTATGTCTCCTTCTTCTGAAGAAAGGTGAGTTTCTAAATAATTTTATAGCGTAGACTATAATCAGTTTTGTGTGCGCATAAAACTGTTAGACATCATACGCTAGTTATTTCGTTTTCATGATCCCTAATAATCTGACTGCTTGTCCAATTAAATAATAATCTCCACATTTTATATTTGACATAAGTCTACTAAATGCACCACACTCGGTGATTGAATGTGATAGAGGTTCCCAACATGGGTTCACGGGTACCTAGGGGTCTGCGAAGGCACCTGTGGGGGCCCGTGAAGTAAATATAAGCCTTAGTTTTCTTAAGTTATCTTTTATTTGTATTTTCACATTATATTAAAAAAAATACGCTATTCACAATTTTCTTAAAAATCTATTTTTTCCATTACTGTCAGACAATATATATATATATATAATTGGTTACGTAGAATAGTAAGTTTTTTATTTCACCCTGTTTGTCTGGGGAGGTTACGGGCTCACGGTCAATTATCATTGGCTTGAGGGAGACTGCGAAGTGGTCAAGGATGGGAACCACTCTCATAGAATATATATGTTTGTGTGGGGGGAAGTTCTTAGGGTTGACTTTTCTTTGCTAATTGTTAGCCCTACTAATATATTTCTAATAACAATTGGTTTCGTATATCAAATACTATTAGCCTACTACCATAAACCGGGGTGATTACGGTGAAGGAGATATTTATAGTCAGGGGCAGACTAAGGGTATTGTCACAAGCAGATAATAATTCTCCCATCCCTCAATCATGGTGGTGATGATGAAATCAATCCTGAGGTATTTGTTGACGTCTACAATTTAATCAAGTTATAAACAATACCATACCATCCATTACACTGTAAAATGGTTATATGAATAGTCATGAAACGAACTATAATGTTGTGATATTTGTTAAAATTAATTATGTACCGCAACAAAATTTAAAATACAAGAATTACATCCAATGATGCATTTGTATATACAATACAGTAACATAATATATTTAAATAAATGGTACGAAACCCCGCACGAACTTTCACGCTCTATTGTTTAAAAATGGCGATATTTACTCAAAGCTTGAAATATATGTGAAAAGAAATAATATACTCTAAAAAACCCAAGCATAAATTGCACTATACTTACGTAAAACATTTTTTGAGTCACGGTTTTAAATTTTATAATTTTATTTTTAAAGAATTAATGTCCTCATTTGTATGTTTGGACCAATAAAAAAAGATTAATATTAGGTCAGCAAGGGTTTACACTTTTTATTAAAATTTCGATTTCCGGTTAAAATTTTAACATTTTATTAGGTGTTGAACATCTTTAAGCCATTGCATTGCTATTAAATTCTTCATTTATAAATTTTCGCCAGTAAAAAATGTAAATATTGACTATTGAGCCTAAAATGGATCAAGATCATTGCTGTACAAACATTTCTCCTAAGGGGTTTAAGGAAATATAACCTACACTTTTTGAAAGACTTACCTATATTTAATTGCTCCATGGCATTGGATAATTATTGCGTTAAAACTTAAGTAGTATATCTTTACAACTAAAGCTCACAAAATTGTATTAATAGGATATATTTGCCAATATCTCAGAAACTGTTGGTTTTATAAAAAATATATGTCAAATAAAAGTTTTTTATTTCTAATAGTACTACAATTTTGTAATGAATTTAGTATCTCAAATATTTGCGGAGATACGGAAATTAACGCTTCTGTAAAGTATCTTAAAAGTCATTTTCCTGGGAAAATGAAAATAGCTAATTTATTTATAATCCTAATCAACGCTTAGATACGAATTTTAATCAAAATCGTTTGAGCCGATTTTGAGAAAATCAACTTTTTCTCTTGTTTACCTTCAGTAAACTACCCTTAATTTTAGGGGTGGTTGTCCAATTCCAAAAATGCCTCGGGGAAACCCTATGAAAACACTAGATACCAAGTTTAAGCTCGGTTGGTAAAATAGTTTAGGCTCTAATTGGAGGTATAAATAGACAGACAGACGGAATTAAATAACCATTTTTTCGGAATCAGGGAGTCATGAAACGTCAAGATTAATCAAAATCTCGAGTTAGATTTTTTTGACGATCACCATACTTTCTCTACCTGTAAGATGGAGAGAAAGTAAAAATATATATAAATACTATAAAAACAGTATTTGCCGTAATTATTGCAAGCTACTAAATTTCGCCTACGGCATCTGCCCTGAGCGTCCACTTGTTTCTCCTGCACCTTAGTCCACCCCTGTCTATAGTAAAATTTTAGGAAAGTCTTTTTAAGATCTACCATATAGATATATATATATATAAATAAAAATTCATCACTACTGTATCAAAAAAATTCTAGTCTATGCCTTATTTATGAAAATCTAGCTATAAAATTCAATTTCTCAACTTTCACCCTTGTAAACCTCTACGCCGTAGCTTCTCTGGTTGACAATAGTAGGTCAATTAAAAAAAGTTCAGGGCTGCACGCACCATCATTTTGTATCAGTTGCAAGGATTGTCTGCTACCAGTGGCGGCGTAACGTTATTTGTGAAGAAACGGGGTGGTGGGGGTCGTAAGCAAAAAAGGAGTTTTTTGAGAAGTTGCCTTCCCCCCTTCACCTCCTACCTTACTCTACCCCTCTTCAAGATAAATTTTTGAAACTTGGATGTCCCTAAAAGTTATTTGTAAATATCCTCCTCCCCAAATTTGGAAAATCAAATTATTTTTATGCTATTTGGAGAAGTCATATCCATTTTTTTTTAAAAAATTTTAAATTTAGATTCTTCTATAAGGCATTTGGAGTGGTCCTCGCCTTTAGTTGAAAAGTTAATTTATGTCTTTAAATGCTATTTGAAATTATCCTCACCTGGACATTTTTGGTAATCGGATGTTTTTAGAATCAATTTGGAGTCATCACCTGGATTTTTTTAAAATTATTTGTATCTGAAATAAAGTTGGAGTGACCCTCTTCTAGCAAATTTTAAAAATAAGATCCTTCTAGAGCATAGGCGTACACACAAGGGGATCCAGTGGGTCCAAGCCTTCGCCCCCCCCCCCCCTCTCCTGAAGAACATGAAGAATAAATAAAAGATTAAATACAAAGCAATAATTATCAATGTTAAATCACCTTAAAGCAATGGTTGAAAATACCCAATATATCAATACAATTAGATATGTGGTGGATCCAGGATTTTTTCAAGGGGGGGAAGGGGGGGATGGGGGCTACACCACAAAACAATACCTTTAGGAACCAATAAAGTGTTGGTCCGTGCCCCAGTAGTATTTTTACTCCCGGAAAAAAAAAATATTTCCAAAGCTCAAAATGGTGCTCTTTATGTATATTTTGTACCTAATAGTTGCTTATTAAACTTATATTGGTTATAAATATCTGTTATCTTGGATTTGGTTGCCATCTTTAATTTCTAGATATAGCCACTGAATCCTTTGTGATTGTAATTTTTAAATTAATATAAAAAATAACTGTCAAAAATAAAGATGCCTAATTCAGGTGACTATATTTTAGTAAAAATACGAAAATAAAATCATTAATTAATAACACACTGTTTATTACACAAAGGAGGGGTGAGATAGGAGGGGAGTGTGCGGGAAAGCCAGGGTTCAGGTTAAACAAGGTGAAGCATGTTTTGTTCGAACACATTGGACGTATTTCTGCAGAGAAGCACAGCACCCTTCAATCCGTCAATTAAATTTTTGAAAAATAGCTGAAAGGGGGGGGGGATTATGGCCCCTTATTCCCAATACCCTTGAATCCATACCTGAGTGTGAGACATACCCAACTGGATTTAACGCTGTCTAGTCTGTATAGCCTCATGAAGTATTTTGTTCAAAGTATGAATCTTATATAAGTAATAGATTGGATTGACTATTGACTTGTAACTTCTGTGCTTTGGATCCCCCGTCTAGAAGATATTTGAAGTGTGCTTCCACTGTCATATTTTTGTAAATTGGATGCTTTCAGAAACTATTTGGAGTTACGATTTTATTTTTAATTTGCCAAATAATGTAACTCTATCTTGTTTACTGTTTAAACAATAGTAAACTCAAGTAAAGATCTCTAACTACCCCCACTTTGTTGATGAAGAAATACATCTTAATTGTTTTTGGCTTCCAAAACAACCACACTCAAACCCCCTCAACCAACACCCCTATCCCCGCCCTCTTTCTATATATTCTTATTTCTATGAGCACTCACTTCGATATATCCGTATTACCCGTATGTATTATAGATCGAATTGAAGTCTCCCCTAAAATAAACCAAGTAGAACGCAAAATAGCTCGCTAAGGTATCCAATATTAATAAATATTTTGTCCTCCTGCGTGGGAAAGTTTATAGTTTATATACTAAGGTAGTTTATCCACAGCCCTTTATCTAAACAAATACGGGTGCATTTAATCAAAAACTTTCCTTCCTCTTTTCCTGTCAGCTAGAATAATCAGAGGAAATTACTGATAGCTTGAATAGGCACCTAAAATTAAAATTAATTAAGAGTGTAAAATAGGTTACACATGACCAATTAACCGATTATCTATGTATACTATACCTTATTTATAATTATTTACTAAACCTTTTTCTCCGATAGAATAAAATCTAAGAGGGGTTGGGTGTATAGGGCCGTGTGATGGAATTCCTTATACTCCTCGGTTCCGACGCCACTGTTATCAACTAAATGAGGTAAGATATAAATTTGGTCTACACGTGATTAATTATTGTATAGTTAATATTCACATTTCCCTAAATAAAGTGACATGTATAAAAGTGTGTGTTCAAGACAATTGGTTTTTTTTAAAGCATCGCGTCCTACTACCTGTTCGGTTTATACGGTTTCAAGACAAGTTAAACCATCTAATCAAGAATTGATTGTGCTTGTTTGTGAACCCTTCACGAGAATCTCAAGCTAGCAAAATACCACAAAATAAACATACAGGCTGACGGCTGGACTCTGTAGGTCAATCAGCCGCGCATTCTTCCTTTTGACCTTGAGATAGGTTTCCTTTCCGTTGCTTCTCTTCTCCTGACATGGGGAGGTAGATATGGGGTGGTGGGGAAAGTGTAAAGAGGATAAGATTAGACAGAGACAGACGCTGTAGTTAAAGAAAACAGCACAGAGCATTTCATTTTAAGACGAGGCCTCCTCACACGATTGATACTATTTCACGTACCGAGGCGGCCCCCTTAAGGGTAGGGAGGAATGTTTATACAAGGAGGGTACAAACTGGGGAGATCGAACACTTCTAAGCAGCGGGAGATTAGCTAAACACAATACTGCCCTCATGTTTGAGGAAGAAAGAACATTCAGTTTATTTTACTTTCGAGTTGGATATATTTTACTGACAGAAAACAAGTTTACTAAGGAGAAAAGGTTAGATAAACGATCAATTCGGCACACAGGCAATGGCCTTTATCAAAACAACAACCTGCTTAAGTGGCCTCAGCCGATGTCGGGGAGATCGGAGTTCAAATCCCGGCAGGATATACTGAGAGTGGTTTTCAGTAAATTGTTTCCCACTCTTCTCCTTAACGCAAATGCGGTTAGATTACCTTTAAAGTTGTTTCTTCCTTACCCCTACCCCATTAGACTGATTATACATGCGTATAACCTGAACAGGCGGTAAGATGCAGTGATAAAAAAAAACATGTGTGGGTCCTGGACGGTTAGGGAGATGTGGTTGGTGAGGAGAGGGGCGATAAAAATTCAAAAAATTCCGTGTATTCATACGCCAAGCCTTTCTGCAACTGTAACTTTTGACACATAGTATGATTTTTGAAAGGTTAAGGTAGTATAGGGCGTGACCTTTAACCATAGCTAAATATTTTTACTTTTATTTTTATAAAATATTCTACCTAATAGCGTTACAGTTCTTTTTTTCTAACAGTTAGAGTGGGGGGGGGGAATACGATGTGGCATCGTGGGGTGAGATGAAGGGGGGAACCTCACGCAGTCACGCCCCTAATGCACTCCTCACGCTGTGAATATGATGGTAATGCAAGGTAATGAGAAGGAGCTTATCTGGTCACGCCTTGGTGCATTCACACCTCCTGTCCTGCAACACTACCCCTCCCCCCCAGACCCCTTCCCCCAACACGTGTTCAGCTAAATGTCACGACCGACATTCTCTGTGTTCTCAACTTGTCACTTTATCGTCCGAAAGCTGATTTAATAGAGAGGACTAAAATAAAAGTATTTTGACATTTTGTTCAACCCGCATCGGATGGAGAACGCAGATTTGTCAATGACGGGTTGGGGGGAAGGGGGGTTATTAATTTCGAGCAAGGTTTATAAAAAAAAAGATTTTTCGTTTCTATTAAGTGCCCCCTCTCCCCCTCTCCCTCAACGCAAATGTGGGTACCGTTCATCCTCGATTCTACCTCCCTCCTCTCTATTTTATTAGCGGGTATAAAATGAGTAAGATTCACTTCGGTAGCCGTATGGTCTAAGTTGTCACTCTTGCAATAGACTATCCAGTGGTATTCAACCTGGGGTACGCGAAGACATCTTAGGGTGTACGTAGAAATTAACCTGTATACATATACACTATACACAAAGAAATATCTTATTATTTTGGATGTGGAAAGTAGAATATGTATAACTTGCAATATGGACCAACAAAAATTGGGGGTACAAACCTGAAGAGAAATTACTCTTGGAGGCTACGTATACAAAAATGTTTGAATATCACTGGACGAGACTACCGGTGACGAGACGATAGAGGTTCGAATCTCGGCCGGGTGAGCCTAGGGTCAGCTTTCCAATCCCCTCTCTAATAATTTAATATGGTATATTTCCTCTAAGCTACGTTTCTTATCGTTAGCGTGGGGCTTACGGACGGTCGGACTCGCGGATGATCAGTGTTGCCAACGAACATATAAGTTTTGTAGCTATATTAGTATCTGAAAGTCGCTAGATTGTCGCTAAACGTAAGATTAAGTCAGATGCGTCGCCAATCTGAACTGAATGTAAGATACATCAGTGGACCGAGGCGATACACGGATCCGGAACGATGTCATTGTGAATTGTGAATGGCAGCTAGATAGTTTAGAGCTCTTCTGTAGACTGAAGAAATGCATCGCAATACGGTATTTCAAAAATAAAAACTTTACAGCATTAAAATTTAAAATAAGGAATATGAACTTGACAGGAAAGTCGCCAGATTAGTCGCTTGGCGCTAAAAATGAAAATTAGTCGTTTCAGACCCGTAAAAGACGCTAAATTGGCAACACTGTGGTATGAGAGAGTCGAACGTGGGCTTCGCGCCCCCAGACCCTTCATGCAGGTGGTTAGGTTAGACTGCACAAAGGATGACGCGCACGGATACGTGTCTTGAATCGTTGCTTCCTCTTCACTCTAAACGAGGTAACGATTACTAGTACAAGGTAAATGAGAGGGATCATGTTGCTGAAACAGAAATAAATTTATTATAATAAAAAATATGACGAGATAAAGGTTTACAGTAGCAGAACAAGATTTAAAGTTAAATATCGGGTACAGTATATAGTGTCAGAAATATCAGTTCGGAGTATCAAGTATAAGGTATCAAGTATATGGTAGGATTTTACAACTCCAGAAATATAGGACCTTGTCGTAGCTCGGGAGAGTAAGTGTCTAAAACAACACAGTAACGGTTAAAAGGGGAGTTAAGTAGAAAGTGCACAAAAGTAGTCGTACTTGCGCCAGACTACAGCCAGAAGGTCCCAAACAGAAAACATGGTGAAAGAGTAACTAATAAATAACACTGCTGTAAATCCTATAGTTTTAGAGTTACTAGGTTAAATATGGGTCAAGCTAGCTAGCTTGAGTTAGATTAAAGAAGAGTCCCATAGATACTCTAAATAATGAACAGTAAATGGACGATCTAATATATACATATATAGATGGCTAACAGTCAGGTGTCACCACCATTTATTACTATGGCCGGTCTTTTCCCGGTGGGTACTGCCGGAGCATTCAATAGAACATAAAAACAATTACCCATACCCTGGGGTATACAACAAAGCTAGTACAATCTAACATTAATTACATAGTCAAACGAGGAGCCAACAAGGGGCTAAAGGAAATACTATCTGTGCGGGCCACTATATGAAACTAGCCGTGTTCCGCACTTTGCGCACCCTAAATAGTAACACAGAAAAGGTGGCAAAAAGAATGTAGTGTGACACTGACCTAACTAGGTCCTAGACAAAAGGCGTAGACAAACTGATTGTAGCCATACAAATATGGAACATGTGCTCGTGCCGTTTAGGGCGTTACGAAACATTACTGTGCTATAAGCACTCAGAATATTTAAATGAATACATGGATTAAAAAAAACTCGACACCTGCTCCTCCTATATAGAGAGCTTAAAACCCCCGTATTTAAGCTATGTCAAATGGACTTAAGAAAAATATAGCCAGACTATCTGATGATAGGTACTAACCAATTAGTTTCTTAGGTTAAATAAAACATATCTGAAGGACATACAACATAATTAGTCATTCAGACTAAAAATCAAACATGTCAGAATGACATAAAAAACATAATTATAGAGCATAACTTCAGCTAGTGTCTGAAGGACACATTAAAACATTCTTACAATAGAACAAACTGTGTCGGAAGGACATTGTATTCAAAGTCGGAGATATAAGGTGATACTTAATCGGATCTGGCAGGCTTTTATTTACGACGCGGCGGTGAGTCCGACTCCTGAACTATTGTGACCACCAGTGTTAGTGGTGCTTTGGATTAGTTCAGAAGTTCTTCCTTCGGCGAAATTTTGCAAAGAAGTGCAGCTATGTGGCACACGGGTTTCATGTTTTATACTCTTGGTCTAACTAGGGAACGAACCAAACTGAGGGATCAATGGATGTTAGAGGAGGGTGTTTCCTCAGAAGCGCCGCTAGGCCTTAGGATTGAGGCGTCGACTGGCGATGCTGAAGTTATTTTCCATCTCGTGCGTCCAACGGCCAAGACATCCTCCATGCTTCCATGCTTGCGGAAAGGCTCGTGAAAGCACGGTGATAATATCACATTTGCATCTTGTCCATCGTAAGCCATTTTCTTCTACTTTTTTAAAGAAATAGATTAATTTTAATTTTCTTCTACCTTCTAAAGGAATAGATTAGTTTTTGTTTTAATTTTCTTCTTTTAATTCCTTTATTTCATTCGTAGCTTTATTGTCATGCTTGTAGATGTCCTTTTATATAGAGGAGATGTTACAAGGACAATGTTTTGTGATGCTGCAAATCCCGTTAAATTACTTCCGGGACCACAGAACCCACGAATAAAAGCCTTGCCGCCAATCTCAAGGAGAATCGTAACACCTTAAATGTAGGCCTTTAATAACCTTTATACTAAACCGTAACAATAAAAACGACCCACAGAAATCATCGGAATTATTTCCACTAATTTGATACGTCAATTAACAATAAATATCAATTATTTGTTAAGAGATCCCTCAACCCCTTCGAAAAGGATTAAGGTGGGGATGTAGGGAACGCCTGTTAAGGGCAGTGTTTTTGCCATTTTTATACCAAAACATTTTGTTGGTCAAAATATATCAATAATAATTCTCCAGTAAAAACATAGTTTAATTTTTTTTTTCACATGGTGATATTTATCAAGGATGTCTTAGAATTTAATTAAAACTTTTCTCTTTATTTAAAAAGTTTCTCGTCCAATGGCGTTATGCTCAATACAGATATTCAAAAACTCTTGATATCACCGTGTGAAGAAATTAAATCCTTTTTTTTTTCTAATGGAGCAACATTTAATTTATTTTGTCGGGGAAAAAAATGTTTTGGTATAAAAACTAAACAAAAACTGCCCTTACATCGCGTTCCCTACATCCCCACATCAATAAGGGATGGTAACTTTTTAAGGATTGTCTCATAAAGAGTTTGTTGGGGGGTGTGGTGAAGTGGTGTCGGGTTGGGTTTATTTTTTGTGGGACTGGAGGGGAAGCGCGGTGGTGGAGGGAGGGCATGAAAGGTGGGGGAAGCGGCGTATGTTGTACATTCGGTCTACTCCGGTCGAGACCAACAGTTGTGTCTCGCGATTAGAGCTGAACCGGAGCGTGTGCCGGCGGTGGGGAATCGCGAGAGGAAAAGAAAAAGTATAATCGCATACGGGAGTCGCGCGGATAGTATTCGTGTCGAGGATTCGACAAAAAAAAAAAAAATAAAACCCAGCGTTTTACACGTGATGATTTTACTCTCTTGCTTTGCGATAAAACTTTGACGGAAGGTCCACGTGTGTTCAACTAAAAACCAAAACATTACCACGTGTCTCCTCACTATAATAATAATAATATTATTATTATTATTATTATTATTACTACTATCACGTACCGGTTCCGTTTCGTGTCCCGTTTGCGTTTAAGGCCTGCGGAACTGAGAACTGGTTTCAAATACTTGCCTCTATTTTAATTGGTTTTGTGTTTTTTTTTTTTTTTTTTGCTTTGAATAAAAATATTGTTTTTGTGATAACTACATGCTTGTGCTTTTCCCCCTCTCACCTTAAGGAAATACCATATTTTAAAATAAAATCTTATTTCGTGTGGGTATTTTTTTTATCCATATATTTCTTTAAGCACCATTTATTTTACTATTTATAATTTGTCTTTTTCCTGTTTTTTTTTTTTTTTTTTTTTTGCCTGCGTTTCTTCCAAGTGGCCTTTCGAAAGTGTCGTGTCGGTTACCCCATTAAAGGGGGATTGTTCGTAATAACCAGTTTCATGTCTTGTGTTCATGATTATAAAAAAAAGCGTGTATTTAATAGCTCGATAAACGCCGTCATTTGTAAAAGGACATAATTTAACTTGAGGAGATCTCCCCCCCAAATATTTGAAGAACAAACAGATAATATTAATATTCACATGAGTTGTTTTCGATGTGTGTATAATACTCTTAGCTATAGTTGGTGTCAACGTAAAAACATTTAATCCAATGGTAAATTGAGATTTTTGTAAGGCAGTAATTACTAACATTTTTTTCAATTGATTAAAGAAACCAAATCGTCCTGGTGTCAGAATTCAATTTAAGGTGTATATTTAATACTATCGACTATTGCATTTTGAAAACGTGTTAAATGTCATGCAACGTTTGGTATTTAATGTTTTTTTTTATATTTGGAGATTAAATAAATAAATATATATTAGTAATGTAGAAAAAAATGGGTTTAATCAAATAGAAAACACTAATGATGTCACACAAAGAAGATTTTGAAATGTGTGACAGCTTAGAACCACTACATTACCAGACCTGATTTAATTTGAAGGGCAAGGAAGACGTTCAATCTGAGAAGGTATAAAGGACATAACCTCCAATAGAGGGTGCTAGCCCCGGGATGTCGCGAGTATAAATCGAGGGGGCACCCCGCCCCCCTCAACACCCTATTTTGGTACCTTACCCTCCTCCCACTTCCCCCGATAGATGGAGGGTGTGTGTGGCAAGGATCTGGTGCACAAGTGCCATAGTGACCCAGGAGGCAGTGGTGCCACCGATAGCCGCCCCCTAACCGCCCCCAGACGTGTCATCGGAGGACCCGCCTCCAGGAAGTGCGTCCTCACACTCGACGGTTACAACTACGTCATTGGTGAGTTTTGTCATGGAGTCGTGTTGTTTTTATTCATTTAATGAGTTTAAAAGACTATCAAAGGGCCTTCCCAGTTTAGTTTTTAGTTGAAACATAACAATCGGGCCCCATATCTTTATTTTTTAAGTATAGATACAACACCAAATTGACCTGGCTAGACTTTGATGACATTAAATCAACGGTAAGTTCCTCTAAGAACTGAGATAAAGTGTAAAACGCCGATAATTAATTATTATTATAAAAAAATAACTACCAATTTGTATTAATATTATATTCACAGCATCGTTTTACCCATCCATGCTCTCTTAATTAATCACACTATTGGGTTAGAGATGAGGAAGGTATATGAAAAAAAGCAACTTATCAACCCAGCCGGGATTAGGGCCCCGACCTTTGTCATCGGTAAACCAAACTAGATGCGAGATTTTTTTTTTTTTATGATTGGGAATAGTTTATATTTAAATAACCTAAGGTATCAACCGCTGTGAAAACGCAGATGATTTTACTATAGGATTTAAATTAAATTTTCTAAACATACCTACCTACAAATTATATTATCACACAGGCTAAACAATAATTAGTCTTAGAAAGTATGCCTATGTACTCATCCTTGGCGTATAGCATATGTCTAATCAACGGGATAGCTGGAATAAACCCGTGAAAAAACACTACATATCTTTTGACATCGCTACCGGTGGGTGTTGCTAGTGGAAGGGGGAAGGCTGACAAGGGACACAAGCCCCCATCCAACAATCTGTGTCTTATTCAGATAATTAGCAATGAATAAATCATTTAGACCGGTAACTTTTTATATGATCTGTTAATAAATTATCTTAATTACACCTTTATAATTGTTCACGTTTTACGAAATGTTTTCTTTTATAATTTAGAGTGAAAATAGGCCTGTACGGCCACCCCCTCCCCGCTTCCCTTCCGCCTTTTAATTACGCCAATGTGACTCCACCTTTGAGCGGGACCAGTGCTCACAAGACTTGTGGTCAGTCCCTCTAACCACTAAGTCTCGTTGAAGGCGACTCTAAGAATACTTTATATTTAAGTGACACAAATGGTTCAAAGCTGTTCCGTTTATTTAAAGAAACTGTCTTATCTTGCCTTGTTCAGACGTGGTATTAGTGTTAAACTCATATAGAAAACATTTTAAAGGATATGTATGGAAAGAAGAGTTACATTAAGCCGCGTCCAGACTAGAACAGAGCAAGGAACACGAACATGTTCGCGACAAGTGTGGACGGTTTTCCGAATATAACATTGTAACAAAATGTGTTCGTTGTTCTGTTCGGCACAGATCCACCAGTTGTCGGTTTTTGCCCGTCGCTTCAAAGGATGTTCGTGGGTCGGTCCTGTTCTAGTCTGGATGTCTCCGTGAACATTTCCAAAAACATACAGTCATTGGCTAGACAACAGCGGAGTCGCACGTGTGTTTTGATTTTTGTAAGTAGGCCTACATATATCGTTTGGCAAATGTATATTTAGTTAATACTAATAATCTCCTTTATTTTAGAAGATTGTATAATAATGGAGTAGTCTAAATAAGACCATATGAAACCACACCAGGTAATCTAGAATCCTAAGGATCCAGATCAATACAGTAAAAAAATAAAAATAAAATGATGTGCGAGACGAGATTGATTAGCACCATGGTGGACAAGGGTGGGTCGAAAAGCATGGCCTACTATATATATTTTTACTTTGGTATAATCATGTCATTCGGTGTTTTTTTTTTTTTTTTTGCTTAGGTAGTAATGAATAATTAATATGTATGCTGTCACGAACAGGGTACGTGGCAGTAGGCCCCAAATTAGTTGGCTTAATCATTTAGCCTAGAATCAATTAGTCGAAGTTATTATTTATGCTTTTATTGGGGAATTCTCCATCATGATAGCTGGCGGCCGGGGTTCAATCCTCGGTCCCGGCACAGATTTATCTGATTACCAAACCCTTCCTTCACCTCTGACAAGACATCTTGTGAATGTGGGGAATGCCAGGCCTCCACCGTGGTTCGGATTCCACGTTAAACTGTAGGTCCTTCATTTCATCTCACTATCACCCTACCATTACACATTAGCGTAAGTGCGTATAACCCGAACGGGTAGTAAGACGCGGTGCTAATAATAATAATCCATCAAGATAGAATATTCTAAAAATTGAAAAATGACACCTGGACACGGGAATCGAACCCGGGACCTTTGACTTAGTACGCCATTGCTCTAACCACCAAGCTATCCAGGAAACGTCTCGTACCCAGGGTCATTCTTCACTAATATTTTAAGGCAGAGTCTATGATGGACGTGCGGAAATCGTCTGCTACAAATGTGTGGTTTTATCAAGATCACGAGCTATCAGATAACGCAGCCATCTTTGACTCAGTAGTTGGCTTATTGCAGCCACTTGTACAATTATTATAATTGTAAGGGATGGCATATTTAACAATCCATCATAAACTCTACCTTAAAATATGAGTTAAGAATGACCCCGGGCACGGGACGAATCCTGGATATCTCAGTAGTTAGACCATTGGCGTACTAAGCCAAAGGTCCCGGGTTCGATTCCCGTGTCCAGGTGTCATTTATCAATTTTCAGAATTTAGACTAGAAGCAATTTGGGCTAAGGTCAGTTGCATACACTTTAGTCCAAACTACTTTAGGGCTAATGACTGGTATCTCTTGCACACGCGTACTCATCGCACCACATAATTATATAGAAGCACAGCTGAGCTAGAGGGAAGTAATAATTGAGTTACAAATTATGGGAAACGGTTGCGAACACGTTCTGTTCGTCTGAACACTCCGGCTACAGTGAACAGAACAACAAACATGTTCGTGTTCGTTATTCTGCTCTAGTCTTGACCCGGCTTAAGATATGATTTGAAACATTTGGAAATCCATGATTTATAGGTTTATAAAAGATGAGAACATTTAAAGAATATAGATTGAGGATGGTAAGTCGGAAAATTACCATTCTCAATCTATATTCTAATTATATGTTGTACTTTAGTTGAAATTATTATTTCTAAATTATATTTTATGATAAATATATTTAATTTTAAAGTAATATATTATGTATTTGTAAATTAAAAATTAGAACACGATATTTTTAAGAATAAAATAAAATTGTTTATGTAGATTCATACACAGAATATATGAATTAATAAAATATTGTAAAAAAACAAGTCAAAAGCAAAATTTTATGAAGTTAGTGGGAAAGAAAATTATAACAAGGTGTGAAGTTTAACAATGTTTGTTTGTTTGGATATTTATTTTTTGTGACACTAATTGAGACATTGACATGTATTAAACATTGAATAAAAATAGATACTAAGACAATCACCAGCCCGAAGGGGCTCTCGATAGCCAACCGTAGTGGATATAACATAAAACACTAAAAAAACGAAAGTCATTTGTCGCCCTGGCGGGCTGATTTTACGTTAGCCATAGTTCATGGGCGGGAAAAGTTAACAAAAACCCGTCCTGTCGCCGATAATTGGTCGACAGGGACCTAAAAATATATATACATACACATAGAGAAGTAACGACAGGGTAGAAAACATAGAAGGATAGGTGACCGGATGTGGATAGGACATGCAGAATGTGAAGCGGGATATGATTGTGGTAAACTGAAGGTGAAATGGGGCTCCGGGAGAATTACAGATCGGGTGACAGGAAAACTGTACAGGGGTACTCCGGCCCTCTGGTAGAGGACCGGCAGGGACATCACATATAGCTTTACTAGACAGAACACTCACGAGCACAACATAATTACATACATTCAACGTGGAAGAATACCGGTTGATATTACTTGGTTTGATATTTTGTAAACATGTTTTCAACTGAAATAAATTTCAATATATATATTCAATAATTTGTACAAATCTTTCACAAAACAATAAATCTTACATTTCCAAATGTTTTATATTATTTCATCTAGTCGGCTTTGCCTATGACTGAAAAGTCTGGAATCGAATTTATCTTGGGTTTAGTAAATTTGTTTTTCATTTTCTCGCTTTTCCTCCATGCAAATAATTACTGAGCCAATGGTGACTCCAAATAAAAATGTTATTGATTCACCATTTTTACCTAAAAATATTTAATATCAGTTAAATGAAACTCACCTTTTCAAATCATCATCATCATCATCATCATCATCATCATCATCATCATCATCATCATCATTATTATTATTATTATTATTATTTATTATTATTATTATTATTATTATTATTATTATTATTATTATTTATTATTAGCACCACGTCTTACTACCCGTTCGGTCTATACGCACTTACGCTAATGTGTAATGGTAGGGTGGTTGTTAGATGAAATGGAGGACCTACACTTTAACTTGGAATCCGAACCACGGTGGAGGCGTGGCATTCCATGCATTCACAAGTTGTGATTAATACACGTCTTGTCAGAGGTGAAGGAAGGGTTTGGCAATCTGTGCCGGGACCGAGGATTGAACCCCGGACCCCAGCACAGAGGTCTGACACCTTATCCCTAGACCACCCTGTCACGTTTAAATCATCCTAAAAAATACACTTATTTCGAAATCGTTCATGTCACTTGGGCTTTGTTTAATCTAACAAACGATTAGTGATTGTAATTATTACAAGCAATTTATTATACAATTACTTCTCTAAAGTCATTAACAACTAATTACTCTAAGTATTGGCGACTGAATAGTGCGTTTAAGTTCAGTATTTGTCCACCAAATTAATATTATAATATTTCAATTTTGAAATCAAACCAATGTATTACAATGTGAATTCAAATAACTTATTAATAAACTTTTGTTGTTGTTCTTGAACTGACAAATTTTAAAATGAATATCAACAAACAGGCGGCGAATCATTGTAATTAACGGGAACGTCCGTAGAATGGTGGAGACCACACATAATTTAAATTAGATGAAAAATGACACATAGAGATGGGGTACCGATTTCGATTCCCGTGTCTATGTGTCATTTTTCAAATAATTTAATTTAAATTCCAAAATGTTATTTATGTTAGTTGTTTGTCTTTTTATTCCGTGTTTGACGTCTTACTAAACTCTGGTCTTTGTACCAAGCCCGTTCTGGCATGTATTATTTCGTAGCAGATTCCTGCTGTATTATAAAGTATTTTGTTAGTATAAAAGGCCTTCCAGTACCGGCTTCATACCAGAATCAGGGTAGATTTATCCGTGACTTTTATTTTCTTTAAAGGTAACCTGGTGGTCTAGGTGTCAGACTTCTTGCTGGCGGCCGGGGTTCAATCCTCCGTCCCGGCAAAGATTTATCTGATTACCAAACCCTTCCTTCACCTATGATAAGACATCTTGTGAATGTGGGGAATGCCAGGCCTCCAACGTGGTTCGGATTCCAGGCTAAGCTGTAGGTCCTTCATTTTATTTCACAATCACCCTACCATTACACATTAGCGTAAGTGCGTATAACCCGAATGGGTAGTAAGATGCGGTGCTAATAATAATAATAATAATAATTATTATTATTTATTATTATTATTATTTTCTTTAAAAAAAATGCAGGAATTATTTCATAATAAAGAAAAGGTTACATTTATGTATTTATTTCACTAAAACTTAAAAGCTTTTATTTATAACATTTATTTTAAAGTAATTCCTGTCGTCAGCCCTTATTGTAGAATGTAATGCATGCCTAGCCAAAGTCTAACAAGGAAACACATTCTCTTTTAGCTAACAAAACTGTGTCACCTAGCTCAATCACTGTTATTGAAAGTGATAAAAGAGTGCGTTAAGCATTTCAAACAATCATATTATTATATATTTAAAAACATAATATACCTGATACAGCAAGCAATGTTGCCAGTGTTGTTAAAAATTGGAAATATTATGTTGAATGGAGAGTATCGAGTGGTGGTGAAATTACAGTTTCATGTTTCTGCGGGTGTTATGGATAGAAATAAATCATGTATGAATAATTACCTTAGTAAAACTGTCGGGATTAGAACCTAGACCTACTTGTCATGGAAAACTAGTCTTGACTGACGCCAATGTCCTCGTACCCATAGGTGCGGGTGTTGAATATAAGTTGTAATGATAAACTTGTAAAGATGATCGAATAAATACAGTTGTTGTTTTTTTAAATATTCATATTCACCGAAAACAATTTTCTACACGATCTTTATTTATCATTTAAGGATTTTGAGTTAAGGCGACGGTACCGGTTGGCTTTTAATAACTATATTCAGGACACGTAAATTTGTATATTAGCACTTGGAACCAAATTTATAGTGCGCTTAGAAATTCTCTCTCGCTAACGTCTTAAACACCAGGGAGAGTAGAACATTTGGTTTTCCCACCGGTATTTGAACCAAAATATCTCAAATACTAAATAAGTTTGCGTTTTACCCATCGTTCGAGCTTCGAGCAGCTTACAATAAATTAAGAACATAAGAATAAATGCATGAGCATTTACATGCATAGAAGCTGGGAAAATCACATAGACTCCTAGCGTGGGATACGATCCTTGCTTGTCCTCGTTAGCGTCAACCAAATATAAGGAGAGTTTAAACGCCAAACAAGACTAAGCCACCAGTACCATAAAAAGAACCTCAAGGGTGCATTTCAGCAGAAGAGCACAATTTTAAATTTTAATGTTATTACCCGCCTCGGTGGCGTAGTTGGCTAACGCGCTTGTCGTGTTGAGCTCGACTGCTGAGGACGGGGAGATCGAGGTTCGAATCTCGGTCGGGTGAACTGGGGGTGGTTTTTCCTAAATGGTTTTCCACTCTCCCTCCACGCAAATGTGGGTTCACTTCCTCTAATTCAACCTTTCCTATTCCTAATCCATTAGCGTAATTAGTACTTAAAGCGTATAACCCGAACGGGTAGTAAGACGTGGTGCTAAATATTATTATTATTTAATTTTATTTACAACTAATTTGAAATTGAATAATTTAAGAAGAACTGACAACACAAACTAATACAATGGTATTAAAACAGAGTATACTGCCGGATAAGATATCTCGAATCTCGTCCGGGTGGTTTTATAATAAATGGTTTTATGCTTTTTCTCCGCGCAAATGCTGGTACACTTCTTAATTCAACCTTCCATATTTCTAGCATATGAGTAATTAATACATGTATGTCTAACCTGAAAAAGGTAATAAGATGCGGACAAATATTTTCATAGTAAACTCTATTCTCAGTAGGTATTTTATTTCATTTAAATTATTTACTTTACGTTTCATAGCCATTTATTTATAAATAACCCCATTTAAAACCACTATACGGAGTCACCCGCTTCGGTGGCTACATGGTCTGAGGCTCCACTCTCATAGTAGACTAGACTGCCGATGACAGGGAAATCGAGGCTTGAATCTCGGTCGGGTGTACCGAGACTAGTTTTTCCTAAATTGTTTCCTCCCTCCCCCTCCACGCAAATTTGGGTACACTTTCTCTAAATATAACCTTTCCAATCCCTCAAACCAGTAGCTTAGCTAATACATAGGTGCATAGCACAAACGGGGAGTTAAATGAGACGATAAAAAAACAACTAAAAAAAACTGTGCGTATTCAACTTTCATTATAAGTATAAATTTCAAGAAACATTAAAAAAAAACCTATCGAACTGGAAACGGACCTTTAATACATCGTTTTTAGTACCGCGTCTTAGTTCCCGTTCTTCTATAAGATGTATTAACTTCGTTAATGTATTAGGTACTATAAATAATGTTGAAATTAGAGGAACTGTAACAGAATTTTTGTGAAGGAAGAGTTGAAAATCATTTAGGGGGGGGAAAACAAATTTTAGTACGCAGGACCGGGGTTCAAACTTTGATACCTCCGTCATTAGTGGTCCAGGCTATTAGGATAATGACCCTTTTAAGACCATTCGACCACGGAAGTAGAACTTTAAATACTACTGTCCCTTTTTATTTAACATTAAAGTCAAAGCGTATCTAGAAGATGTATAAAACATGGAAGAGTTGGAGAGAGATAAAATCCAACATTAAGGCTTCGTCCCCACTACTCTACACGTAGATTTACAGAATAAAATTCCAGCTGAAGATCCACGATGATTTATCACCACCCATATTCTGACTTGACATTCTTTCTTCGCCGCCTCGTTTCTTTGTTTCTGTCGAAGACAGAAAAGCTCCAGAGGTTTTACTATGCAGGAGGAGGTTGCTTTCTACTTTGCAAAACGTGTGAACCCTTCTCATATCCTTTCGAGTCTAGGTTAGGCTAAAAAGAAACACCTTTACAAGGTCATAGAAAGATCGACAATGGTCATAATAGACATAATAATGAATTCGTAATAGTTTATAAAACACTAAACAAACACTATTCTGTATAGTTGATTTACTTTGAAAATGGAATGAATTTTGATTCAAAATAAGTCAATCCATGGGTCGTAAGCAATCTCTCACGTAAATGCTATGCATGCTATGAAGGGTACAGGGGAAATAGGGGGAATCAAATTTTAAATCAAACTAAACTATTAATAATGCCATATGTTAGAAAATCACGAGACATTTTTTTAATGCTCTTTGAAATATGTTTAAGATAAGTTTTTGTTATTTTAAAATAAAAAAACAAAAACCGAGGTTTCTATTTGGTTTTCCTTAAAATGTGTATATTGTTACTTGATTTCTAAACCCTTCCTTCACCTCTGACAAGAAATCTTGTGAATGTGGGGAATGCCAGGCCTCCACCGTGGTTCGGATTCCACGTTAAACTGTTGGTCCTTAATTTCATCTCACAATCACCCTACCATTACACATTAGCGTAAGTGCGTATAACCCGAAGTGGTAGTAAGACGTGGTGCTAATATAATATATTATTATTATTAATAATAATAATAATAATATATTGTTACTTTCTCACTTTTTCCCCTGTAACCTTCATTTAAGAGAACCGTTAGATAATTGGTAGCCTGTTTGCATAGGGATCATAGGAATATAAATTCGATTACCATTGAGTGCTGAAAATGTATCACCGGGAAATATTTTTATACAATTAACTAAATTGTAATATTAACGTTCTGGAATGTTATGCTCGTTATAAGATATATCCAGAACTTTAGTACACATATTGTAGTAATAGGCTAAGAATATTAATTCTGTAATAACTATTTTTATAGTTTTATATACTTTTATTAAAGATATTTGTGTTTTTATTCAGTCACGTTTGATATAATCTAGTGAAATAATGTTTTACTCTACAACCGAAAAATGAAATAAATCTAATTACCTAATTATCATAATAAAAGCTGTAATTTAATTAGCCTGATACATTTATAAATGTTTTTTGAACTCTTAATTGTATTAGGCCTTAATTGATCTATATTTGTAATTTTAATAGAGCTAATTTAGTTTTAAAAACAGAATTATAATCACTAGATCTACCTTTCATATTAAATATAATTTGAATTAAATTATTGGCAACTTGGTAACAATAGGGATGCACATATGTTTGTTTATATTTTCTTTTAAAACTTCCGCATTTCAAATTAGAAATGTAATTCACTTTTAGTTATTTTTATCTTCTTCTCAACTCAACATCCCAAAGACCCGCCTCGGTGGCGTAGTTGGCTAACGCGCTAATCGTGTTGAGCTTGACTGCTGAGGACGGGGAGATCGAGGTTCGAATCTTGGTCGGGTGAACTGGGGGTGGTTTTTCCTAAATGGTTTTCCATTCTCCCTCCACGCAAATCGGGTTTACTTCCTCTAATTTAACCTTCCCAATTCCTAATCCATTAGCGTAATTAGTACTTAAAGCGTATAACCCGAACGGGTAGTAAGACGCGGTGCTAAATAATAATAATAATAATAATATAATAATAATAATAATAACATCCCAAAGGTTAGTTTGATGTGATTTCTTTCCATCCGTAGCTGACCACGCATTCAGTCCTTTGGCTGGTTAGTACTACCCGCACCATCTGGTAGAAATATCAAGTAATAAGGGAATTAAGTAAATGTGGTAGTTCCCCGTAGCCTTGTACACTGAATTTCTATAAGCGAGCGCTAAAGGTCCTATCAATTTTGCCTGGAAAGATATTTTCTCATATCTTCCATGGATATTTTACACGCCACAATTGACAGGGGACCGACGCGATGGTTTCACCTCCCTGCGAAGGAAGTTGTGCTACAGTTTTTATCACCCCAAAAAAAATCGTTTTTAACTCAACTGAGTTTGAACCCACTAACACGGGTCCCGAAGCGAGCTTTTTATCCCAAAACCACCTAGCTCGACTATTTTTTTTTATCGATTTTATAATAAATAAATAATGCCAGTACTATTCGATAGCTATACAAGCCTCACTTGTGGACATAATCGTTGTGACATTATGCTTTAGACGTCCCTTCAAATACAGAATAGACCTAGATGGAATTAATAACATGCGAGGGAGTGGAAGAGAGGGGGAGGGGGATTCATTACCAAGTATGGTGCGATGAGGAGAGTTTTTTTTGTTACAATGTGGTTTTTTCCACCTTTTCTCTTGGGATTTATTAAAACATTTCCTTTCTATTTCTGTGAGCTCAAATTAAATATCAGGTAGGACTATACATATTTACTAAACACCCCCCCCCCCCCCCCCCACACACACACACACAGAGAACATACTGGGCTTTATTTAGATTGTAAATACTGTGTAATAAGCAGGATAAAGCAGTCTCTTATTAATCTATATGAAATAAAAATGCTATCCATTAACTATGTTTTAGTCAAATCAATTTATCAATAGTATCAATTACCTTATATTATTTAAAAAAAAGGAAAATATTAAATTTATCTAAAAGCTATCTATACAAGATTTTAGCTCAAATAATTCCTTCTCCGAACTAACCGCGCATTTACACTAAGTGGATAATATTAAGTAAGGTATAATTTAATGGATATGTATTTACATTTGCTTGGAGGGAGACCATAATTTTTTTTTCTTTCTCAACACCCTCACTACCTCCGTCCGGGATTCGAAATCATAACCTCCCCGTCACTGGCAACCAGACCAAACTAGGATCACGCCTTAGCCCCAGTGATTATCAGTGTGGATAATTAATTGACCATATCAAAATTGTTTTCGCGTGTTATTTATGAGCGACACTTCTCTATTTCAGGTTCAGGAAATCAGTTATATAAAGTTAGTACTGATTTAACAAAAATAAAAGGTTTTAGGGAGTGAATTTAAACATTCAGCGCATCTTGCCTGGATTTGAACCCTACCATTATGGTTCAAGGGGGAAAGCATTGAAACCAGACTAACGCTTCCGGTTATAGTTTCTTTTATTGATTATCTTTGTTAAAAAATAATAAACAAACGAAGAAAAGGTTATTCCCGTCGTATTTAATGATATGGTAAAGGTCGTAGACATACATTCTTAATGCCTCCACAAAATCAAACGTTTGCAATAAATCGTTCTGGTCTCGCTGGATATTTCCGAGAAGAAAAATAAAACTGTCGTGAAACATTTTTAGTATTTGGAAAGCTACAAAGAAAATCCATTTCTTTCTCTTTATATTATAAACAAGATTCACGTTTCCTGTAACTCCATCAACGTTAAGAGTTGAATTGTTAATAATTATTATAATAATAACAAATTAGATATTCTTCTTAAGTCTACAATTCGAGTTTGATTTGATGTGATTTCTATCCACCTGAAGTTGGGCATATACTCAACACTTCTGGTAGAAATCTCATGCATTAGTGGAATTGTGGCGGTTATCAGATTCCTTTCACACTGAATTTCTATGAGCGCGCTTGAAAGGGCCTAGCAATTGTGTTGGGAACGGTATTTTCATATATCTTCCACGGTTCTTTAATATGCCACTGTTGACATGGAACCGACGGCATTACTTCTCCTCCAAAGTAAGTGGTGCCTTTTATCGCTATAGAAAAATCCGTCGACCTCGGTTGGGTTTGAACTCACAAATTTTGGGTCTTGAGGCGATCCCTTTAACCCAGGACTACCTAGGTTGACAAATTAGATAAGATAGAAAATGACCGATTTTAAATGTATCGAACCATTTATAACGAAATTAATAAATATTGACTCCTTGGAAATGAATTTATATAATGTTATCTTACTATCTTACTAATATTATAAATGCGAAAGTTTGTGTGTTTGGATGTTTGTTACTCAATCACTTCAAAACTGCTCAACGGATTCGAATGTAAACTTTATACTTTGGTAGAGTATGTCCTGGAATAACACATAGGACTATTCCCAACCTTTGATTTTATAATAATTTTGCAATTCTAATGTTTAAACTTTTCGTATATAAGATACATTATATATAATATTTCGTAATAAAATAAATTTATCATATGAGTTATCAATTATTAATTTAAAATTTCGCTTTCCTGCACACGTATTTTTATCAATATATGAATATATTTAGTCTGATTTGATGCCGGGTAGGCTAGGGTTCGAATCTCACCCGTATGTACTGAGGGTTTTTATTTAAGAAATCACTTCTAGCGTATCTTTTTTTACGCAAATGCGGGTACACTTCCTCTCAATTCTTCCCTTCTAATTCCTACCCTATTAGTGTTATAAAATGCGTATAGCCCGGCTGTTTAATGATGTGGGGGAGGGAGGGGGAGGGTAAGATTAGTACACAATAAAAACTCGAAATTAGATGGACACTATATATCCAGAAGTCATATTGACAATAGCGAATCAAGATGAATAAAATAATCTCCCATATACTTTCTTTAATGCTGACATTATTTTATCTCAATTCCATCGTCTTCTATTAAATACTACAAGTTAAACCTTAACTTTCTAATTTTCGTGAGCTTAGACCTCAAGGTTTCATATAGTATGAGAGTGGGAAATAATTTAGGTAAAACATGGATCGATATGATTCAAACCCCGATCTCCCATCACCGGAAACCAAGTAAGACCAAATAAACGAGCACGTATAAAAGTTATTTTTTAAAGTCAAACATCACAATTCCTAGTATTTAGGACGCGTGATAATTGTCAAGAAGGCACAAGCATTTTTCCAATTTTATTCAATTACAGGAATTGTCTAGCTTGAGTAAAAATTTACTCTCCATAAAATATTAAATCTATTATTTATTTATTTATTTATTTTCACAAGCGTTTTAAATAACCACATCTTTATCAATAATCTAGATAGTTCAGCAACAACAAAAAAACTAGCGAAATTTTTTATATTTAATATTTTTTTAGGATCTTCTCTTGTTCAGGTTGTACGCTTATAGGATAAATGCTCTAATAGGGTGTGAATGAGGAAGGGAAGCATTTTGGAGGTATCTACAGTAGCCCCATGGCTTCTTTGGTGATGACTGACAGCTTTGAAAAGTTACCAACCCAAATTGTGATCCGCAAAAACATGTGTTTAGCAGCTGTCATTTCTGACAGTTAAAATTTAGGTATATACCTAAATGTTGACTGTCAGAAGTAAGCTGTCAGACAGCAACAAAGAAGCCACGGGGCTACTGTACACGCATTTGCGCGGAAGAAAGGTTGGGAATAATTTAGGAAAAACCACCCTCAGTAGACCCAATCAGGATTCAATCCCCGATATTCTAGGCATAAGCAGGTCAGTCTAACATGAGAAAGTGACGCTTTATACGCCTTCTTAAACCATTCGGCCACTGAATTGGATTTAAAAAAAGTTTTATTTGAGTGAAAGGTTTGAAACTACAGTTATGGTCAAAAGACAGTGGAGGCTTTGTGCTTCAAATTCTAACAAATCCATTCAAGAGGGTCAGGTAAGTGAGTAAGTACCTTCATGTCGAAGATGGGCTGCGGATGAATTGATGCTCACTTTAAATTGCGTTCTCAAACGCTTAAAAAACAACAGCTTTCATTTGAAAAAAAAAAACTTTTAAAATTGCTCCGGTAGCAATGAGCAATTTATATGGAGTACTCTCGAAAAGTTAATATAATTTCCAAGTCGTATATTCAAATAACCTTTCGCCAACTTTGCGTGACAAATCTTTAAATCAAACAAAATGAATCACGTAAGAGGACAAAGTTGACGGAACAAGTCAAATAAAGGTAACGAATTTGTACGTTCGTTTTCAATCTTTGCTTTTTACACTTTGTTACAGTAAGATTCAACTTCTTTGGAAACAATGTCATAGAGCAAACTAATTACGTTCCTATCGACGTTAAAAGAAGTAGGTGTTGTATGTCTTAATTTATTTATTTTTTGCTAGGAATTTACCTAAAGAAATAGTACGTATTTATTCGCTTACTTTGACAAGTGAAAAGTCTGCATCGGTGGTAACATGGTTTAACCACCGTGTGACTCTCGTTTTAGACTCGATAGTGGTTCGAATCCCGGTCGGTAAAGAAGCTGTTTTTTTTTCCTAAATGGTTTATCACTCTCCTTCTACTCAAATGTGGATGCATGTCCTCTCCATTTATACGGTTCTAATCCCTATTCTATAAACCTAAATAATGCAGGCGTGTATTATTATTATTAATATTATTAGCATCGCGTCTTACTACCCGTTCGGGTTATACCACTTAAGCTAATGTGTAATGGTAGGATGATTGGTAGATGAAATGGAGGACCTACAGTTTAACGTGGAATCCGAACCCACGGTGGAGGCCTGGCATTCCCCACATTCACAAGTTTGCAGGCGTGTACCTCGTTTGTTTACTAAGACGTGATCAAAATAAATAAAATAAATAAAAGTGAAAAAAATTAATTGGGAATTGAATAAATGCAAAACTGCTTATTATTATTAATTTGCTGATATTCAGTGGAATACAAATCTAGGCTGAATAGAATGTTTTATTTCTTTGGCATATTTAACTTGCCGTTTATATACGTGACCTACAAACTAGCTTAATTCTAAAACATACACAATGCATAGCTGTTAATATATTATTATCGTTGAAATTTTTTTTAAATATATAAATCGAGCACGGGGTTTGAATCTCGGTCGGGTGTTTGAAGGGCTGTTTTTATTAAATGATTTTCCTTTCTATCCCTCCAGGCAAATACGTGTACGCCTCTAAATTTAAACCTTCTCATAACCTAACTCATTATCTTAATTATGATATATACGTACAAACCGAACGGATAGTAATAAGCACTGAGAAATAAAAACAAAAATATCGTGTACAGAGCACGCGTGACATTGAACTGAGCTTACCTGAGTAGTCAACGCTACTATTTATCTACATAATTAGACTTCATATAAAGAGATTATAAAATATCAAAGTGTTATTTGTTTTTGAGTTGTGGTTACGAGGAGATAATTTTCTTTGATAAAACTTGCTAGATATTGTAGCTGTAATTATATATTTTTTTACTTTTACGAACATACAACTGTCAGAATTCACGAGCCTCTTTCAAACTACCGACGCTTTATTTTAAAGTGGGATTAATCCCCAGACCGGTTACTTTTGTTTGTCTTTTTTCGTGGTAATTCATCCGGGTCGATATTTCCTTAAAATTATCTTCATTTTCTGTGGTAATTCATCCGGGTCGATATTTCCTTAAATTATCTCTCATTTTCTGTGGTAATTCATCCGGTCGATATTTCCTTAAAATTATCTTCATTTTCCTGTGGTATTCATCGGGTCGATATTTCCTTAAAATTATCTCTCATTTTCTGTGGTAATTCATCCGGGTCGATATTTCCTTAAAATTATCTCTCATATCCTGTGCCTATGTTTAGTTTGTGTTAGGTAGCGAATAGTCATAGTTAGTACTAACGCGAACTACAACAAAAAAAACTAACATCCTTATAGAATCTTATTTACGTTTTTTTTTTTTTTTAGCACTGCGTCTTACTACCCTTTCGGGTTATATTCTTATGCCATAATTTCTTTAATGGTTTTTAGGGATTAGGTAGGTTATGTTTATAGGAAGTATACCCGCATTTGTATGGAGGTAGAATGGAAAAATATTTAGAAAAACCACTCCTAGTACACCAGAACGAGATTCGATCCTTGATCCCCCCCGTCATCGGCAGTCTAGTCTAATGCGATAATAGCGACTAAGACCATACAGCCACTGAGGGGGGTGTCTGATTATTATTATTCCCAATACATAGAACCTATGTTGTGATTATATTGGGGATGTTAGGGACGCGAGAAAAGACAAGTGGTTTTTAGATATTTTTTTTTCAAAATGTATAGCCCTGCTAGATTGAGATGTTTTCTTATAAATAACATACGGTGTTGAAACAAATCAAGTAAAAGACTGTCTAGCTTACGTGTTGGGATGAGTTGGGAAACATTAGGAAAGAACGCTGACAATCATAACAACTTGTCTAGCTTACGTGTTGGGATGAGTTGGTAAAATTGGAAAGAAGCTGACAACTCATAACACTTGTCTAGCTTACGTGTTGGATGAGTTGGAAACATTAGGAAAGAACGCTGACAATCATAACAACTTGTCCAGCTTACGTGTTGGATGAGTTGGGAAACATTAGGAAGAACGCTGACAACTCATAACAACTTGTCTAGCTTACGTGTTGGGATGAGTTGGAAACATTAGGAAAGAACGCTGACAACTCATAACACTTGTCTAGCTTACGTGTTGGGATGAGTTGGGAACATTAGAAAGAACGCTGACAACTCATAACAATTGTCTAGCTTACGTGTTGGGATGAGTTGGGAAACATTAGGAAAGAACGCTGACAACTCATAACAACTTGTCTAGCTTACGTGTTGGATGAGTTGGGAACATTAGGAAGAACGCTGACAACTCATAACAATTGTCCCCGTTGTGTCCAGCAATTGGGCTGATTTGCAGTATAAAGTGTTCTGTTTTAGAGCTATCGTGGCTGACACAGTAAGATATACTCATAGGGGTAACTCTGCCCGTTTTGGGGGCCCCGGGGATTAGAACTTGTGCTAAAGGGCAACCGTCGTGCCCTAGGGTACCGGTGTGAATCTGTAAGGAGTATCAGTCGAACCGATAGTTAAGCATTCCTCGCTAAGTCAGTTCTTTCACTAGCACCTACTTCAAAGTCCTTAAACTTTTTGTAACGTATTTTTAAATCACATTTTGTAGTAACTCGTAGTGCTATTAATAAACCCTAAAATCCAAAGCCATCATCAGTATAATTTCGAACCAATACATCTATTTTGCCATCGTCCCTATTATTTCTCGCAAGCTATCCTCTCAGATTAGGCCAGCAGGAAGGGGGAAGGGGGTGACAAAAACATTTACATGCTCAAAATAAATAAAATATTGCTTTAGTAGAAACATAGAGCTTAATGTTATTCCTATGATGACCTCAACAGTTGTTTAATATCTGTCGAGGCTGTCCTGGAATTTAGTTACAGCTTTTTATCTTTATTTATAAAGTTTCTCATCTAATGACTCATGACATATATTCAACATCTGTTGATATCTACATGTGAAGACAATTAAACTCGGCGTTTCTCGCAAAAAGAAAGTTTTGCTATAAAAACTGCAAAAGCACTTACCTTTTCTCGCGTTCCCTACATCCTCAACTTCAAGAATGAAAGTAAAAAAAAATTATCTCACAAGTTTACAACTATAGACATGTGCTATTAACCTTATGCGATACAATAGCACTTTCCAAACTTTAAGTTTACCATTAAATAATAATAATAATAATAATAAAGGGGTGTGCGAGTAGGCATTTATCACTTAGGAGAGTCCAGTTTGAATGAAACCATTGAGTTTTTTTTTTAGAGTTTTAGTAGTACAGGGCAATATTTATACAAAAAAATATTTCAAGTTAAATTTATATAATAATACCCATGCATAAACCATTAATTATAACGAATTTATTTTTTTAGATTTATATTTTTGCGAAAAAATTTATAATCATACACATTCTAGTTTTTAAATATATCTAATATAATTACTAAAAAAAATTTAATTAGACAGAAAGAAATATTAAAATACTCTATTTGCGATGTAATTATGTCTTAAGATTGAATATAATTAATCAAACTAAAAATTTTTGAGCAAAAGATTGAAAATTAGAAGCAATCATATTTTTCGAATTTTGTAAAATTCTTTTAGTCGAGTTAAAGCAGATATTAAAATTCGACTTGAACTCGAAATTTTGAGTGCTCTCATTCCTATGATTATAATATTCATGTTAAATAACATGAATCGTCAATAAACTGATCAATATCCAAAAATATTAAAGTGTATTATTTCTATATGCTATATTTTTAAATATCATACATGAAAGATTGATGTATCTCCTCACCCCCCACACAGGTGGTCAAGCTGACAAAGGCTTCAGAGTCCTATTGTTTGGTTTGACAGTGAAAGAAAGCTAGAGGTTTGAATCCTAACTGGGGGGGCTAATCTATTTTATTTTAATGACCTATAAAATTTCCCTCCAATAAAATACCTATTTTAATTATATACTTTAATTAAGATAAATGTGCGGTTATCTCACATGGGTAGTGAGGCGTGGAGCATATGATCAATAAAAATGTACCGTCATTTGCTTGAAGAATTTTGGTAAACTACAATGCCTAATCAAGCCTCGGAGTCTCAAATTTTAGGATGTGTTTTTAAGCTTTTCTAATTTTACAATGCTAAAGGAAATTCTAATTTTTTTTTCTAACTTTATTATAGAAAAAATACATAAATTCGTGCTTTGCAGCAAAACTTGGTCAGCGCTCGTATAACATTTTTTTTTTTTCAAAAACTGTAGCATGCAAATTATGTAAAATTGACATCCACATCACGATCCCACATAAAAATACTTGATTATGATAATTATTATAGCGAAATCCAAAGAAGAGAATTAATATTGGCATATTTAGGAATAAAATGCTTCAACATCTACTTTCCATGACTGGATGGGCTCGGATACAGCCACCATGCTTTCAAGGAAATTACGACGAGAATGGTGGAGACATAATCATGGCAAATCTCACACACGTCCTCGCTGCATCATCCAATAGTTGAAATGGACGGGAACGGCTTGGGATCGAAGTCACGAGCCTAGAGCGCTGCTGCCCTTGCGGCGTTCCTTGGGACTTGTGTATTTTCCTTTCTCCCTTGTTACCGTCTCTCCCATTGCCTGTGTTCACACCTTATTACTTTAATTTCTGTTTGGTCAGAGAAATCGTATATAATGAGTGCCGCTCAGATTCACTTATTATATTTCACCACATCGTATCATCGAAGAAGGAAAACGCCGATCTAGACATACAGCAGTACCAGCTCGCCATGAAGTTTGAATCGTGGGTCTCACCACGTCATCGTGGAAAATCCTCTTCGATCTTATAAGTATCAACGCGTTATTAATAATTCCATCAGACTTATGGGTCTAGTCTAACAGACTAGAATTTGATATCATGTCCTTCAGACTTAGTTTGTATAGTCGGGGCGACTATAATATTTATCTAGATTTCTTATTTCAGTCAAAGGGACTAGATTTTGGTTTTGTGTCCTTCTGACTTAGTTGGTGTAGTCCAAGTGACTAAGTTTCTCCCTATGTCCATATGACATAGCTTAAATATAGGCGCTTTGAGTTCCAGAGGTAATAAGTCTTAAGAGGTTGCTTTTCTCCACAAGTACAGTACTTCCTTTTTAGTCTTTATGACTAGTCTGTTTTCTCATGACGCCGTGGATGTCGTGTTCAGTTGTTTAGTTTTTGTATGGCTACAACCAGGTTGTCTGTCCTTTTTCTTGGATCCAGTTGGTTCAATGTGTTGAATCAATCTTGTTGGCACGCTTTGCGTGTGGTATTAGCTGGGGTGGGTAAAGCGCGGAACTCCTCTAGTTTCCATAATGGGGTCCGCGCAGATAATGCCTTTACTTTTAGAACGTTGTTGGCTCTTATTGACTAAGTATTAATTGTTAGTGTGTACTAAAGTAATGTTGTACTCCAGGGAATGGGTTATTGTATAAATGTACTATTGATTGCTCTGGCAGTACTTATTGGGAAAAGGACCGACTATAGTACTATTTGGTGTTGACACCTGTTTGCTAGCCATCTACCAATGTTATTAACAAACCTTTCTCATATCATTCATTATTCAGTGTTTCTTCAGGACTTTTTTTAGTCCCAATCAAGCAAGCTAGTTAAATTTTTATATATATAATAGTAACCCTAAGTTTATAGGATTTACAGTAAACTTTCATTGGTAATTGGTAATTATTTTACTGTTTTTCCTTTTAGACCCTACTGACAGTAGCCTGGCGCTTGCCCAGCTGTTTTGATAGTGAATAGGCTCTTCCTGCCTACTGCCTTTGACCATGCTACCTTTGACGCTTATTTACCCGAGTAGCTGCAAGACAATCCTATAGTTTGGACTTTCTATATGTCAACACATCTTGTATTTAACGTAAAGTTTTCCGTGATCCACGATATGTTCACTTGTTTTCCTGAACTTATATATTACAAGTCCAATTGTCAACCAGTATTAATCTTGTATAACTATTGTAATCTTATATCTCATATATGTTTTTCTATAATAAATCTATTTATTGTTAACTTGATTATTTGTCTTACGTAATGAATAAATCCTAATGATAAAACTTGTTACAAAACTAAATTGACATTTAATTAAAAGCCAATCAAAACATGCAATCGGTTTATACCTGTTCAGTAATTAAGGTTTAATGTATCTTAAACTCGTATGAGTCATGTGTACGTATCATAGATATCAACTTTTAATACCTTCACCCCCCTTAGGCTTACTTGACATTTGAGTTAAAAGGGATGGGCATTCTGGTTTTACGAAAGATAAATGTTTATTTTGGAACATGACCGCTCTTGTATCTAGTTACCTTCGTGCTATGAGGCGTCGTTACAAAACAATCACGCCGCTCGTATAGTTTGATGAACTTTACTATATGTGTATACGCGTATATACACTCGCAGTACCAGTGGTCGTGCTGGTAAAGGCGTAGGTATTTTTCAGGGAGGTTAAGGTTAAAATTCAAACCAGTTAAACTGAGGTGTATCTGTTTGTTTTCCTAAATGGTTTCTCACTCCCTTTCACTCAAATTCAAAATACACTTGCTTTATTCCCTGTCCAAAAGTTAATTATTTGATAGTACGAACTCATTGCGAATGTTATATATTATATATATATATATATATATATATATATATATATATATACATATATTTATGAGCTTACACATATATATTGTTTATGTTTATAATGCAGTGCATATAAAGGCATTTTGTACATATAATATATAGGCCCCATTAAAAAAAAAATATATATATATATATTTTTTTTTTAATGGGGCCTATATATTATATGTACAAAATGCCTTTATATGCACTGCATTATAAACATAAACAATATATATGTGTAAGCTCATAAATAGTGATTCACTGCATTATATATATATATATATATATATATATATATATAATATATATATATATATATATATACTAATATTATAAAAAGGAAAGATTTTTTTTTGTTTGTAATGGATAAACTCAAAAACTACTGGATCGATTTTAAAAATTCTTTCACCAATATAAAGCTACATTATCAGCGAGTAACATAGGCTATATTTTATTTTGAAAATGTGATTTATTCCTCATAAAAATGTCGATAGTATATTATATAGTCGTTGGGGAAAAAAAAGTTGTTGAAGGGAAAGTGGTGTAGATGAAAATAGGAGGGAGGATAAAAAGAGGTAGGGGGCTATACAGTGATGGTAGGACTGTATTTTTTTTTAAAGTTAAAAAGTTTTGTTTTTATATTGATATGCTGGATGATTTGAAGCTTTGTTTTACAGGATTCTGTACAATATTTTTTTACGGGGAAGGGGGCTATTATTATATAAATACATTACATAAAATGTATATATACGTCTATAATACATATAATATAATGCATTATATAAATGTTCAGTGTGTTTATGCATAATTTACACATATACCTTAAGTTTCTTTCGAATGGACATATAGAGAACTTCAAGAAAAAATTTTTTTTGCTGTCAATATTTAACTATTTTACTATAATATTTTGTTTTTATAAGAATTGAGAGTATCAATCCAAAATGACAACTGCAGACCATATTGTAAGGCGTATGAATACATGAAAGTAGATCTTGTTAATTTTTCTAGCTGTCAAATATGTCCATTCGAAAGAAAATTGGAGCATACTTACGTGTATATCATACATATATGCGCATTCATGAGATCTTTATTTCCCATAATGGGGTAGCACACCTATCTCAATTTGTTCCGCTATGGTATAGGTTATAAAATATACGATATTAGTGTAGTAACTAAAGGCAAGGAAGCAACTTTGAAAAAAAAAAAAAAAAGGTGACCTGGTGGTCTAGGGGTAAGGTGTCAGATTTCTGTGCTGGCGGCCGGGGTTCAATCCTCGGTCCCAGCACAGATTTATCTGATTTCCAAACCCTTCCTTCACCTCTGACAATACATCTTGTGAATGTGGGGAATGCCAGGCCTCCACCGTGGTTCGGATTCCACGTTAAACTGTAGGTCCTTCATTTCATCTCACAATCACCCTACCATTACACATTAGCGTAAGTGCGTATAACCCGAACGGGTAGTAAGACGCGGTGCTAATAATAATAATAATAATAAAAGAAAAAACTTAGTATACATAGAAATTACAATGTTTGTATTCGAATAAGAAGCTATGCAATAACGTGAAACCTTAATTTAGGTTGTTATAATTTATTACATCAACTTGCAGCTAGACAGGTCGATGTGTAGGCGTAATTAAACCTTGCTAGTTTAGAAATGTCGGGCACAGAATGTTACATCATATATATATAAAGTGCTTGTGGTGTTGTGGAACGTGGATAGTTTTCAATGGATGGTCTTAAATAAAATCTGCCAGAACTAAAACTTAAAACTGGTTTTCTCATAAGGTCACGCGCACGCTAACAATGTTTTTCGGAGGAAAATTTATTTGAAATCAAAACGATTGGAAGAGTTTTAATGTTAAGTGATAACCCGAATTAAATTTGAGAAATAAAAACTAACCAGTCATTATTTAATTTAATACTTGTTACTTTTATTAAGTATATGAGTCATCGAAACTTTATATTTTTTACTTGTTTATTTGAAGTGTACACTCCGTTTATCTTGAAAGGAATTCTTACCTTTACCGGTTACAGTATGATCCTATCTCATAATCCACACACAAGAGGGGTCGATCTCGCGTCAATTTTCAGTCAATCGAGTAAAAAAAACCTACATCGTCATTAAGTCAAATCTTGAGTCTCCTGAACTCGCAAATATAAAACGTACTTTTTTGTAACATTGAAATGAAACGAAAGATCAAACACGTAGAGTAAGAAATACAAAAACCAAATTTGAATTAAAAGACATAAAACACATTCCAAACAACAAAAAAATTAATGAAAATTCAATTTTTATTTGAAATACCCTTTTATCATGTTGTGTTAAAATTAGGCTAACTTATAAAGCGAAACAAGCCGCCATTACCATATAATTTGGTTGTATCTCTAATAAATACGTCGCATACTCCTAAGGAAAAGCACTTAAGCGTACTACCCACACGTTTAGTTAAAGGATGTACTTGAAAAAAAAAACATTACACTTTTTAAAAGCTAGTGTGTTTAAAAAAAAGAATCCACCCCTTAATCCCTTTCCCGGAAAGTTTTAAGCAGTTGTCTGCAGAGAAACTATATAGAATTTGTGAGAACATTTTCGAAATCGAATGAACATTCTTATTTGACGATTAAATTGACTTATAATTTCTCTAAGCGCCCCACGTGTAATTTGTGAAAGTTTATCAACGGTTATCTTTGAAAGGTTTCCATTATGACTCCCTTCCATAAAATGTTATCTTCCCATAACACCTTCTACACCCATAATCCAAAGATACTCGGAACATGTGGTACATGACTGATAATGAAAACGGTCGGGAACTTTTTTTTTTTTTTAGGGCTGGAAGAAGAAGCGCGGGGAAAAGGAAAGGGGGGGGGGGAGGGGGAAGGGTGATTCTGATATCAATGTACGTATGCTGACGTTGGAGCTTTGGAAAAAAAAAAACGGGATTAAGATTGTAAATTACAAGATTAGTGATGGGATTTGTTAAAAGCAAACAAAAAATACACTTGTCCTACTGACTTTAATGTTTCATGTCGTACGGTTTAAAAAGGAAGTATTTTTATTTCTGCAAAAATAGGCATTATATTTTGTCGTAATTTTTAACAAGCTTTCTATTTCTCCTTCTAGCATCATAAGCGTCTTTGTTTCCCTCATTATTCTACGTTTTACTATGTCCTGAATGTTCGTATATTTATGCTAATAAAGTATGGATGTGAAAGATAAAATTAAAATAATTGAAACTCTTATTCTCGGAAGGGAGAGTACTAAACTATTCAGTAAAAACTACTCTCTCATAGACTCAGTATGTAAGACAAGACAAGACGCGAATGATCCCATTGTGACCATAAATTATATTAGAGAAACGATGGGTAAACGCTGACACCTCGATATGCTTGTAAGTCAATCGGGACTTTAAAAAATTTGCCAACCCCGGGGTTAGAATGTGCAAGTCACAATACTTTGTTCTTAATTATTGTTAGTGTTGGTGTTAGTGTTATGTTAAATAATATCCCAAAATATTCAAAATGTATTAACATCAGATATATTTATTATTTTGGGATTGTGATCTAGTAGCATATATATATATATATATATATATATATATATATATATATATATATATATATAAACATTAACAAAATTATCCTTGTCAAAATATTACAAATTTCGAGAACATTTATAGAAATTAAATACATGACGGAGCCTCATGGTCACAATGTTCAACCACAAATCTATTAGACCCTTTTTCATTTCCGATTGGCCATGCTGAAACCTACTACTATAGTATGAAGCCATCACACTGTCACTGTACATGTGATACAATTAATCTACTTCACCCTTACACTACACTATTCTACACTATACTACACTATACTACACTACACTACACTACACTACACTACACTAATCTACACTATTCTACACTACACTACACTACGCTATACTACGCTATACTACACTAATCTACACTATACTACACTATACTACACTACACTACACTACACTACACTACACTAATCTACACTATTCTACACTACACTACACTACGCTATACTACGCTATACTACACTAATCTACACTATTCTACACTACACTACACTACGCTATACTACGCTATACTACACTAATCTACACTAATCTACACTATTCTACACTACACTACACTACACTACACTACACTACACTATACTATACTTACTACTCTAGTCTACACTACACTACGCTATACTACGCTATACTACGCTATACTACACTAATCTACACTATTCTACACTATACTATATATACTATACTATACTAAGGTAATCTACACTAATCTACACTATTCTACACTACACTACACTACACTATACTATACTATACTACTCTAGTCTACACTACACTACGCTATACTACGCTATACTACGCTATACTACGCTATACTACACTAATCTACACTATTCTACACTATACTATATATACTATACTATACTAAGGTAATCTACACTAATCTACACTATTCTACACTACACTACACTACACTATACTATACTATACTACTCTAGTCTACACTACACTACGCTATACTACGCTATACTACGCTATACTACGCTATACTACACTAATCTACACTAATCTACACTATTATACACTAGTCTACACCGATTGAGCTGAAATTAACATGGGGATAACTTGGAGATTCGGTTAACCTACAGGCTAAATAGAATTACTTGTACTACTTAATCTAAAACAACACCCCCACTCCCCGCCTCTTCCACCTCAGACGTAGCTCCTGACGCTATGGGGCTAGGGAGTTGCCCTTTGGTTGGGGGTAGGCCTACCCACAAGCGTTAGACTTAAATACCCACCCCACTCTAAACCAACCCTTGACAGCCCTCGGATGAATCTCCTTAATTGAAAAACCACTACATCGATTGAGCTGAAATTTGACATGGACCTGACTCAAGACTTTCGTTTAATATACAGGCTTATTAAAATTACTTATACCCCTTAACCTAAAACCGCAATTTCGCCCCCTCTCCTCTAGAGCCCCATACACATCTCCGGAACCACTAGGGAGAGGGGGTCGCTTAAATTTAACAATTAAATTTCATTATTTAAATACCCATAAGCCCGCTTCGGTGGCCGCGGGGTATAATGGGCTATTCTCGTGTTGGACTAGATTGTCGAAGATCGGGGTTTATCCCGGTCGGATGCATTGAGGTTTTTTCTTAAGTGGGTTTCCACTCTCCGTCCATGCAAATGGTGATGAATTTCTTCTAAATTAAGCCTTCGTAATCCTTAACCCATTAGTGTTATTAGTGCATAGGCGTATAACCTTAACAGGAAGTAAGACACGGCGATAGCCTAATCGAATTATATGAAACATTCTTGAAAGCAGGAATATTTTTATATATAAACATATGGATACACATATATACATATATATATATGTATATACATACATATATATATGTATATACATACATATATATATATCTTATAAATAATTGGATAGGCCTGTTTCCGGTAATAGAAATTACGAGGAAATTACTGAACAGATTTTGATAAACGACCACTCATTTTAACTGTTAGGAGTCCAGGACCTCAAGAAAAATAATATTTTCCACGAAAATCCGATTTTCACAGATAATTTCAGTTTTTCATTTTTTGTTTAGTCACCATGGAAACTGTTATTTGCTGCATGGCTGTAAATCTCTAAATAAAATATATCTCTTTGGCTAAAAAATAATAACTCAATCTTTATTTTTTGGTCCGAACACATCACAATTTTCTCTTTGGATGCTGGTCATAACACATCTAAATTAAGATGCCTAAACTGGGGAAACATTTTTTCTTTATTGAAATGTAGCTATCGCAAAGTCGCATATAAATAAACAATCTTATATATTATTTCTGTTGTCAACATCCCTTTATCTCAATTAATACAAAGCCTACAGCGATGAATAAGGGATCAGTGGATAGGATTTTTTACCGACTTTCGGCATAGCCTACTCAGTTTACCTTGAAAACATTGTTTGATTAAAATGTAATTAAAAGAAAAATCTAACAATATGTTTGTATCAATTACCGAAAATAAACTCTCTTTGTTATTTTGTGTATACACTTCCCTGAGTAGTTTCAGCAACCCAACAAAATACAATTTTTTTAGGGGGGGAGGATTGAAGGGGAAGGTTGAATATGCGAAAGATTTGCAAGGGTTTACTGGTATTGACTATAACTCGCAAAATTAAAAGGTTAATTAAATTGTCAATTTAGCGAAAATACTCTCAAACTTCTTTCACATACACACACACTCTCTCTCTCACACAATCTTTCTCACACTCACTCTCAATCTCTTAAGACTCGCTTGTTTCATACTCACTTTCTCACACTTACTCTCTAATATTCACTCACACGCTAACATATCTACCCTCACTCTTACATTTTCTCTGATAAACCATTTCTGGTAAATGAAATTGTGAGAAAACGACTGAACCAATTTTTGCAAACTGTCATTCATTTTAAAGGTTAAAGGTTCAGGATGTCGGCAAAATAGTAGCTTCCAAAGAAAGCCTGATTTTCGTAGCAAATTTCCATATTTTCCTCTGTGCGCGCAGTGTCTCATCTGTATAATCATTCTTTGTTTACATCACCATGGAAACACTGATTTGTATACGAGTGTATATCAGTAAATAAAATATATATCTTTGTTCAGAAACAATAACTCAATTCTTACTTAGGTGGTAAAGTACAACAATTAAGTAAAGAGCTGGTTGAGGGGTTTTTAAAGTTATAATCGTAGGGTGAAGAAGAAAAACTTACTTTTTGTTTAAAATTAAACACTGAACGATCAAATTCAATTGAAAGTTGCCTTTGGCGAGTAAACCTTTGAATAGAAAGTCGAACGAGACTTCATTCTATAGAACTTTTCCCAGTAAAAAAAATGTTTGAATACAATTTAACACGATAATGAGCAGATATCGCTGAAACTTGCCACTAGTGTGTGTATATATAGATATATATATGAGTGCGTATTTACATAGCCTTAAACTCTAAGAATAGCCCTAATAAATACAAAATTACACTTAAAAATATATTAAACATATCTCGGTCTAAGCTGGGTAAATATTACAACATAAAAGTCAACCCCCCACTTCAGTGGCCACGCGGTTTAAGGCACTACTCTCGCAATAAACTAGACTGTTTATGATGGGAAGATCGTGGTTTGATCCCGGTTGGGTATACTGAAAGTGGTTTTCTTAAATATTTTCCCACTCTCTTTATCCACGCAATGTGGGTACAATTACTCTAAATTCAACCTTCTTCATCCTTAACCCATTGGCGTAATTAGTTAATATGGGTAGTAAAATACGGTGCTCGTAAACAACATACATTTCAATTGCATTAATCTTATTGTTGATATTTGTGTTTAATTTTTAATTCCGAACGGGTAGTAAGACGCGGTGCTAATAATAATAATAATAATTTTTAATTTAGGTACATAGTAGCACTAAAGTTGACCTCGGTGGTCTTGGGGGTAAAATTCTCGCCTCGAGATCCGATATTCATGAGTTCAAACCCTACCCAGGTCGACGATTATTTCTTGAGCGATAAAAATCCGTAACATAACTACCTTCTGAGGAGCAGTAAAACCGTCAGTACCATTTCGATTATTGCGTGTAAAATAACCCTGGAAGGTATGTATATGAAAATTCCTTTTCCCCGTAAAATTGGTAGGCCCTTTCGCTAACGTTCATAGAAATTCTCGTGCACGTTTATTATCTCAAATACTTTTTTTTTTTAATATAGAAGCACAAAATTATACAAATTAAACATAAATATATTTTTTAACTTTCAATATTTTTATTGGCGATGCTTCGTAGTTGTCAAAGATAACACTTTTTTCGGAGCGAAGTTGAAGTAACGGTGAAACGGCACACTGAACAAGAGCCTAAAATTTTCAAGGCACACCATGAGTTGTTTTAAGGAGAAAAATTTTTCATTAAAAAAAAAGTTGTATTAAAATTGTGTTTGAAAGTTCAATAGTTGAAATTCTAATCATTCAGTTGTTTTTAAAAAATAATGTCGAGTATGGGTTTCAAAGGGTGTATTTCTATTTCTCAATTCTTTTTCTTTCGATTCTTTTTTTTTTTATATGCCCCAAAACTTCCTTAGCACACCGGTTGAGATACTCTATATATTACATTACTTATATATCCGCATTCGTAGTAGATTAAACCTGATTTCCTCAAGCCCTGTCGCTCAGAGAGGGAGCAGGCAAAGTGATAGACAACAAAGTGGTCGACACGAGAGGACAAAGTGGTAGACAGCAAACTGCTAGACACGAAGAAACGACACGGACCAAGTGATCGACACGAGCTGGACCATGTGATAGACAACCAACCGGTAGACAAAATGAAAACAATTATTTGGAAGGCTGGGTGGGTCAAGTGGCCGACACGACTTGGACCAACTGCTAGACAAGCTCAAGTATAGGAGTACAAAGTGATAGACAACCAAGCGATCGACACGAGAGGACCAACTGCTCGACAAACTTTGATATCATCCAGTTAAGAGTGGGCTAAGTGACAGAACAGTTAATTCAATACACGCTTGTCCTTGATTTCAAGTTATTTTCACCTACATTCTTACTTTAGCAAACCCTTCAAATATATGTCAAGTAGTGTAAGTATGGTTTAACCTCCTAAATAACACTGTATGCAAGGTGTAAGTATTGTTTGACCTCCTAAATAATACTGTGCTAGGTGTAAGGATATTTGACCTCCTAAATAACACTTTATGCTAGGGGTAAAGTATTGTTTGACCTCCTAAATAACACTATGCTAGGTGTAAAGTATTGTTTGACCTCCTAAATAACACTGTTTGCTAGGTGTAAGTATAGTTTGACCTCCTAAATAACACTGTTTGCTAGGTGTAAGTATAGTTTGACCTCCTAAATAACACTTTATGCTAGGGGTAAAGTATTGTTTGACCTCCTAAATAACACTTTATGCTAGGTGTAAGTATTGTTTAACCTCTTAAATAACACTGTATGCTAGGTGAAAGTATTGTTTGACCTCCTAAATAACACTGTGCTAGGTGTAAGTATTGTTGGACCTCCTAAATAACACTGTTTGCTAGGTCTAAGTATTGTTTGACCTCATAAATAACACTGTTTGCTAGGTCTAAGTATTGTTTGACCTCCTAAATAACACTATGCTAGGTGTAAGTATTGTCTGACCTCCTAAATAACGCTGTTTGCTAGGTCTAAGTATTGTCTGACCTCCTAAATAACGCTGTTTGTCATACGGTCTTATAATGTTTTAGAGTAGCTTGAATAAGAGTAAATGGGTGACCTAGCGGTCTAGGGGTAAGGTGTCAGACTTCTGAGCTGGCGGCCGGGGTTCAATCCTCGGTCCCGGCCCAGATTTATCTGATTACCAAACCCTTCCTTCACCTCTGACAAGAAATCTTGTGAATGTGGGGAATGCCAGGCCTCCACCGTGGTTCGGATTCCACGTTAAACTGTAGGTCCTTCATTTCATCTCACAATCACCCTACCATTACACATTAGCGTAAGTGCGTATAACCCGAACGGGTAGTAAGACGCGGTGCTAATAATAATAATAAGAGTAATCATTCCGACTGAGTGGATTGGGCTGATAGTTACCACCCTTGTGATTTTTACATCTAACTTTTACACTAATGCGGGATTATTTCATCTTAACTTAGCTCCTTATTCTAACCCATTAATAAACCTGGTGCTAACACAACATCAACAAAATATTCTTAGCTTCGATGGTTGATGGTCTAAAGCGTCATTCTCAAAATAGACTGGACTGTCAATGACGGGAATATCAGGCTTCAAATCCATCTGGGTGTATGGAGGGTGATATTTCATTAATGGTTTACATTCTCCCTACATGCAAATGAGAGTACATATCTTATAATAACAACATTTCTTCTTTAATCCATTAGTGCAATTAGAACTTTTTTTTGTAGCACTGTGTCTTACCACCTGTGTGGGTTATACGCTTATTTACTAATTACGTTAATGTGTTGAGAATGAGGAAGATTAAATTTATATATAGTGCAACTGAATTTGCGTGGTGGCAGGGTGGAAAACCTTTTTTAAGAAAAATCACCCTCACGGTACCTGGCAGAATCGAACCATGATCATAAGCTACCAGCTTAGTTTCTGGCAGTTGCTCTTTTATATAAAATTTTATTTCATCTTGTTAGTTCTTAAAGTATGATTTTACCATTTATAACAAAACGTTTGTCTACGTTCCTCAGATCCGATAATTAGTTTCATTCAGAGAAACATTCATTATTTTCAGATACCAGATTGTATGTATCAAAACCTATTATTTATTTGAAATTATAACTAAACTAGTGTTAGAAAATATGTTTTGAAGAGTGCAATGTTAAGTAAATTATTAAAATTATAAACACGATGGTTTAAGTTTATACACATATAAGGGGACCTCACCCTGTATGAACTAGTTAAATCTAGGGTGTCGGGAGGGCAGCAATTTCTAGGAGGATCCAGACCATCCTTATACCCAACTCTCTAAGCCCATATTTATTACTTTGTTAGTTTTGAAATAACTTGTCTGTCACTTGAGCCACTCTTAACTGGATTCATCTGATGTTTGTCGAGCACTTGGTCCTCTCGTGTCGACCGCTTGGCTGTCTATCACTTTGTCCTCTTATATGGGAGCTTGTCTATCACATGGTCCAGCTCGTGTCGATCACTTGGTCCATGTCGTTTCTGCGTGTCTAGCAGTTGGTCTTTTTACAGATTTGTTCTCTCGTGTCGATCGCTTGGTTGTCTATCACTTTGTACTCCTATACTTGAGCTTGTCTAGCAGTTGGTCCAAGTCGTGTCGGCCACTTGACCCACCCAGCCTTCCAAATATTTTTTTATAGCTTGTCGAGCAGTTTGTTGTCTAGCAGTTTGTATGGTGCCGTCAGAGAAACGATTTCTTTCTAATATTCCACATATTTTATTCTAACACAACCTTAAAAGAAACATTCTAAAAAAAAACGGAAGCACAAACAAATCCTAGTCGACTACTTGACAACTCTACCGAGATTAAACACGTAGTTTCTCTACAACTATATTTGTTTGGAATCTAATATGTTTCGTGAAATGACTTCAATGTTTCGTTGCATGGTTTGCCTTGGGGATATTTGCAAGCGTCTGGTACAAAATGATTATACAATATTCGCTTGTATTTTCTGTTTTTACCAACTTTTACATTCATATTCTAATAATCAAACTTTAATAAAAGGAGCTGTGCGCTAGATGTGTTCAACAGTGATAGTATTTTATGGAGAAATTTATTAAAACTCTTGATGACCATACAGTTAATGATGATTACTCTGCTGATTATATAAAGATTATTGTTAATAACTATAATTGTTTGGTGGTGTAGATGAAAAATAATCATATGCAGGTGTTTGAGATCCCTTTTATAAAAAAAAAGTATAAATAGTGGCAGGTGTTTTAATATACGACCCAAATGCTAAAATATATTACTTAGGCATTTTTACTTATGAAATTTTTTAGTTACTGTAGAACTATTAGTATCAGGGTGTTAATATAATTTCCTAATTACTCTCATTTCGACCCATACCTATAAGGTGGTTGGACAAAAGGTGCTGGTAAAAGAGAGATCCGGATTCAAATCCAGGACGGTTGTACTGAGGATATATTCCCCCCAACACCTTAAATAAATGTTTTTTTTAAACTTTATTTACACTCAAATTCGATTACACTTACTCTCAAACATATCTTACCGTTCCTTACCTCATTAGTGTGAATACGCTGATAACCTTGGTAGGTAGTCATATACCGGGACTAAGTCACCTGTGGCTTATCGAGTATGTCACGTGGGACATTAGCTCTATTTTAACTGTGATGTAACCCATTTCGGTGGCCGTGTCGTCTAAGGCGTTACTATCACAGTAAATTAGACTACTGATGACGGGGAGATAGAGGTTCGAATCTCCGTCGGATGTACCGAGGGTGGTTTGTCCAAAATGGTTTCCCACACTCTCCATGAAAATGCTGGTACATTTCTTTTAGATCAACCTTCATGATCCTTAACCCATTCAGTTTGTAGACAGGCGTATAACACAAACGGTTAGTATGACGCAAGGCTAGCAAAAACTTTTAGGATTCCTGTGGTTTTTTTGGGAATTCGGTGCGATCTTTTCTCATATTGGGCTAGTTATGTAAAAAATATTATTTTCCCGCGGCCTCAGCTCGCGTTATTGTAGGTTTTTAAAAAAACTTGCCCATTAAAATCATACCGTAACGTTTCTGATCTCAGGGTTTTTAATTCCCTGCGCAGAGAAGAAATCGCGCAACGTTTAAGATAGATGATGAAAACTTTGGAGCTGATAATAAATGTATTTGCAAACTAAAAATAATCAAAATAGAATAATTGTTTCTGATCTAACACTATACAACAGACATACAGAAAACGTAAAGACACTTTGCTTTTTATAAGAAAATAAATTTTTTATAGTTTTCCAAACAACTGTTTTAATTAGTTAAAATAAAAAGTCGTTAAATTTAAAGCATAGTGTTAAAAACGAACCGCTCTTATCGATATATATCTATGTTTGGTGCCATATAATATATTTTAAAATTAACTTTGCAAGAAGTGTGTGCCCTTAAGAGGAATCCGTGAAGTGACATTTGACCTTTCAATTCCAAAATTGTTCCCCTCACCCCCGAGCCATTCCATAGTGTAATAATGCAAGGTAAGCTTTCTATCTGACAGGGTGGGTGAAGGGTGCATACCCTCCGTCTCTTCCCGATATTATTACTCACCCTCTTATCATAATACCCCGAGGCGCTTCTCAACAGGGGGAGACTAGACTCGCCACTAATTGCCTCATTAGCGTAATCCACTCGGTCACGTACAGTAAACATCAACACTGTGTCTTTTCAAGAGTGAGTCTTCAACAAAATCTTCCGTTCCGGCCTTGGGATTTTTTTTGGACAATACTCCATGTGGTGCAAAACTATAGTAAGATTCTGGCCGGAAGAAAGTTAAAAAAAAATATTAAAAAATGGCTGTCCACATTTTTTTTATAATTTGGGTTGGGAAGGATTAGGAGTTTAGGGCAGTATTTTTGTAATTTCTATAGCAACAAATTTCTGTCGACAGAGTAAATCAAACATTTTTCTAGTATAAACATAGTATAAACCATTTTTGAATATTTATCTTGGGCATAATAGTAATTAATGAGAAACTTTCTAAACGATTAGAAAAAGTTATCATAAAGTTCTAGAATACCCTTAACAAATATTCTAGAACTGTTATCACCATGTGAGGAAAATTAAACTCTCTCTTTCTACTGGAGAAGTATTTGATTTATTTTAACGCAAAAATGCTATTTATAAAAACTGTAAAAATACTTCCCTTAGCTCACAATCCCTACTTTCCCACCTTAAGGCCGGATTGAGTTAGTTTAACTTCGATAACATTATATTAGAACTATATTATTTGTAATAGCTCATAGGTATTAATACTCTATCAAAAGTGAATCAACAAATTACATGACATGATGACTAGTTTTTAATTATTTATGAAAGTTGTTTTGGTATCTTTTGTTTCTTCTTGTCTAAATCGGACTGTACTTTAAGAATACGGGTGATAATTCACTGTTTAAAAGTGTCGTCACGTCTTGTTCAATCCATAGCAACTTTAGAAGTGGGATCACAGTTAAGTACAACCTTTTAGAGTCCCCTTGCCCTTCTCGCCGCTTGCCCTCACATCCTCCCACTCCTTCACCTCACAAACCCTTTGCTCCTATACGTATTACTACCCGCCCAGGATATCCGCATACATTTACACAAAATGGGGTGAGTATAAAGATGGTGGAATATAGCACGATGGTCTCCAAAGGGTATGCCGTGAAATTCTCGACGTGATGTTATTATTCTTGTTAGAAAAAAATAAAATTAAAGTCGTTATATTAAATCTCATTTTTTTAAAGATAAAAATGTTCGAAAGTTTTAATGTAATAGATTTTTAATTCTCCAAGAGAATTTGACGGCTTACAACTAGAGTTCAGTAATTAATGATAATCTTGTCGTTTCTTGTTGATAAAGTTAAATTCATGGTTGAATAGAAGACACCTCGGGTTTCTTTTAGAGTCACCAACCTGTACGTTTATTGTGCCACAATTAGTATTTTTGCATGAAAGAATAGTGTGTCGTAGACAAAAAAAAAGTTCAGAACCAGATAAAATATATCTTAATCTTCATGGACGGCTAGTGGGTTTATTTTTAGGGGGAGAGTGGTGCGGATGGAAACATCTGGGTACATCCTTTCAGGATTTTAAGGTGGCGTGGATGGGGACGTGAAAGATGGCAAATGTTTTTGCAGTTTTTATAGCAAAACTTTTTGGCCAAAATAAATCAAATATGTTTTCAGCAGAAACATAAGAATTTTAATTTTCTTCACATGGTGACATCATGAGACAACAGTTCTTGAATATCTGTCTAGAGTGTCCTGGGATTTAATGGCAACTTTTCCTCCCTCCTAATTTAACATTTTTATTATTATAAATTATCAGACTTATTTGTTTATTTGGGATAGCCCCTTAACCTTCCTACCACGTTTAAAGTTTTATACTACCCTTTACTTTATTTTTTATCGTTAGGTTTGAAAGTTTTTAACCCCCTTTCCCTATTTCACAAAATCCAACTTTGAAATCTCACATTTTAAAACATGTTGATTTACTTGCATACTAAATTTCAACTACTTGCCTTCCTTTAAAGGATTTTTTTTATATCTAGAACCCCCAATACCACTATAATCCTAGTGCCCCATTTTGAAATGTCTCATTTTTAGGTTTTTCTGGTTCTATGAAGTAATCCCTCTACCATCTGCCAAATTTCAATTTTTTAACCCATTTAGAAGTGATTAATCATTTTCTGGACACTCAAACTGACTTTCTTCTTTATTTATATAAATAGTACACTGTAACCCCCAAGGAACACAAATATATGTAATAAAAACCCAAATCATATAAAGTATAGAGCTTAAATTTAGAGCACGGGTGATATGGCGAATGTGTATTTTATAGGTTACATTGTCAGACCAGGATTTGATTTTATATCATAAAATTATACCTTTATACAAAATAAAAGCACTTCTAAAATTACCAACTAGAAAAAAAATTAATAACAGTTTCGATATATCGTCAATGTACATTAGTTACCGTTAAAAAAAAAATTTTTTTTGATGCATTTAATATACATCAAATTTATCTGTCCCGATAAAATCTTCCCTCTCTCCCAAAATTTCACTATGACTATAACTTAGATTGGATATCTCACTCAAAATAAATTTCTGGGTGCGCCAATGGAGTTGAACCATTTTCCACTCTCCTGTTTGTACCTCATCACTTGCATTGTTCCTCCGTCTGTCTGTCTATCTATCTATCTATCTATCTATCTATCTATCTATCTATCTATCCTACAGGGGCAAACAGTTGCTACAGTAGCCCCATGGCTTCTTTGGTGCTGACTGACAGCTCACAGCTTTAAAAAGTTACCAGACCAAATTACGTATCCCTCCGTCGAAACAGATGATCTGCAGCTGTCACTTCTGACAGTAAAATTTAGGCGTGTACCTAAATGTTGACTGTCAGAAGTCAGCTGTGAGCTGTCAGTCAGCACCAAAGAAGCCATGGGGCCATTGTACCTTAAACACATCTGCCTTGTCATTCTTATTAGTTGTATTTATCAGTCGTGCTACTGAGAAATGTTTTGTTATCTTAAGGTGGAGTAGAAGGGGACGCAAGAAAAGGTTAGTGTTTTTGCAGTATTTATATCAAAACATTTTGTTGGTCAAGATAAATCAAATGATTCTCCAGTAGAAGCAGCAAAGAGTTTAATTTTCTTCACTTGTCGACCTCAAAAGTTGTTGAATATATATCAAGGGTGTCCTAGAATTTAAAGACAACTTTTTCTCTTAGTTTAAAAGATGTATCATGTAATGCCGGTATGCTCGTGACAGATAATCAACAACTGTTGATATCAACATGTGTAGAATTTTTTTTCAAGCACTGCGTCTTACTACCTACAGTGCTTCTTTGGTGCTGACTGACAGCTCACAGCTGACTTCTGACAGTCAACATTTAATATATGTCCAAATTTTGACCGTCAGAAGTGACAGCTGCTAAACACATGTTTTTGCAGATCATATGGTTGGGCGTAGGGATACGTAATTTGGTCTGGTAACTTTTCAAAGCTGTGAGCTGTCAGTCAACACCAAAGAAGCCATGGGGCTACTGTATCTAGTGTACACGCTTGCAGAAAATTAGACTACGTTTCTACTGAAGCACTGTTTTATTTATTTATACAAAATAAAAGTTTTGTTATAAAAACTGCATAAACACTGTCATTTTTTCGCTTCCTCATCCGCTCCCCTTAGGGTGGGGGGGTGGGGGTGGGGGAATCGAAGAAAACTTATTTTAAGGTCCATATTCTCGCAGATATTTTAGAAAAGATATTGCTTCAATATTAAGTTTTATTTTATTTTCAACACACATTAGTTTCAACAATTAGTAATGATTCTTTTTCATGGTCTTTGTGGAATTTTACTCGGACTTTTCCCATAGTATAAAGGTTCATCGTCACCGTCTTCTTATATATTAATAAAATGATGAGTTTGTCTCTCTGTTGGTATGTCGTGAGCATATATACCCACACACACACATATATATATATATATACACATACAGTAGACTCGCGATTATTCGAGCCCTGCTTATCCAAGGCTCCGTGTTAACTCAGGCACCCATTCTGCCAAAGTGGCTAATTTTAACACACTATTTGTAAAATAGTTAAATATTTTATATATTAGGTACACTATTTAATTGGTAATGAAATTTGCTTGAATAAATTAATAATTTGAAACTTACAAACAATATACACAAATGCAGGTATTTCTAGTGATGTATAACATATAAATCCTATTTTAACCTAAAAATCCTACACGATCCGTATTATCCGAGTTTTTTCGTATCCGAGGTAGGCTCGGTCCCAATAACCTCTGTTAGGGTGACCTGGTGGTCTTAGGGGTAAGGTGTCAGACTTCTGTGCTGGCGGCCGGGGTTCAATCCTTGGTCCCGGCAAAGATTTATCTGATTAACAAACCCTTCCTTCACCTCTGACAAGACATCTTGTGAATGTGGGGAATGCCAGGCCTCCACCGTTGTTCGGATTCCACGTTAAACTGTAGGTCCTCCATTTCATCTCACAATCACCCTACCATTACACATTAGCGTAAGTGCGTATAACCCGAATGGGTAGTAAGACGCGGTGCCAATAACAACAACCTCTGTTAATCGCGAATATATATATACATATATTAAAAGTCACTGCTTGTGTATATAAAAATATACTTACGAATTAAGCTTACTTTTGATAGCACTAGCCACAAAAATAAATCAATTTCAGAAAACCTCTGATTTAATTGAGATTATATTCCACTAATTTAATATCAAATATAGGGCCTATAGAATGTCACGTAATATTAAAAGTATTTTTATTTTGTATTAGCTCTAATATTTCTCATTCTTGAACTAATAGCACCCGTTAGCTAATGATTCTAATTGATTAAAAAGTGCCAAACTATTTTTTTTTTAATTATAGACCATCACGGGCACGACTTGGCCTATTCATCATCATATCCCAATTTGTATAGTCTCTAAATAGACCTAGTAAAATATGTAATTTAGGATATGCAAAATATTACCAAACTGAACGAGGCCAGATAAAATGTATTACCATGCATGTTAGTTAATAAAAATTAAACCTTGAATCATCCCTACCATTAGAAAGTCAAACGACCCGTCACCTTATCTCAGTTGGTAGCGTGTCTCTTTACTGAATTAAGGGTCCCGGGTTCATTTCCTGGCATGGGTGAAACATTTATCATTGTTGAAATTGGATTTTTCCCTTTCACAGAGATGAATTAACGCCTGGGGTCTGGATCTCGTGTATGTTCTATATATGTCTTTTCATAAAGGGCACTTTAAATACCTTAAATAATTGAAAAGAAAAGTAAGTCAAATGCTACCTTAATTTTATTTTATTTTAAAAAGAGGAAAAAAACTTCGTTGATGCCGAGCCAAAAAGATATGTTTAACACGTCATCAAAGCAACGATGTAGTATTCTTTGCAATAATTCAAAAAGTTTTTCTTTAAACATCATGACTTGCTTTTACTTTCGTTTAACCACTCGTAGATAGATGTATTGTGATCGCCAAAAAAAAAAATCAAACTTGAGATTTTGATAAATGTCAAAGTTTCATGACCACATGAAACAAAAAGTTGTTTTTGCTATGCCGTCTGTATCACAGCCTAAAACCTAAACTATTTCATCGATCTGGTTTAAATTTGGTATCTAGTGTTCTGATAGGGTTCACTCGAGAGTTTTTTTAATTTAGATATCCAACCTTAAAATTAAGGGTAGTTAACTGAAGGGTAAAAGTAAAAAAAATATCTCCAAATTCGCTCTGACGATTTTTATTATTTTTTTAATCCAGATACTGATTTAACATTACAAATAGACGGCAACTCTTATTTTCTCATGGAAATTACTTTAAGGGTACCTTACATAAGCAGACATTTCCTATGTATTATATCCCGGCAACTATTTGCTCACTGGTATAATTCTATTGCGATTGTTGTAACGTTCTAGTATTATTTTCTCAGTCGGTAAAACTCTTATTTCGATTGTTGTAAAATTGTAGTACAATTGGCTTGTTCGGTAATAACTAAATTTCGATTGTTGTAAAGTTATATAATTTCTCGGTCGGTATAACTAATTTCGATTGTTGTAAATTTGTGCAATTTTTTCTGTTGGTATAACTTTATTTCGATTGTTGTAAAGCTGTAGTACAATTTGCTTGGTCGATATAACTCTATTTTGATTGTTGTAAAGTTAGTACAATTTATTTGGTTGGATAACCTATTTCATACAATTTGCTCGGTTGGTATAACTCTATTTTATTGTTGTAAAGCTGTAGTACAATTTTATCGGTTGGTATAACTATATTTCGATTGTTGTAAAGCTGTAGTACAATTTCTTGCTCGGTATAGTTCTATTTCGATAGTTGTAAAACTGTAGTGCAATTTGCTCTGTCGGTATAACTCTATTTCGATTGTTGTAAAGTTTTAGTACCATTTGCTTGGTCAGTATAGCTGTTGCGCCATGAAGATTTTTTATACTATTATTAAAATATTGTATTTATATTATATTTTTTATAAAACATAGTTTTTTATCTATAAACAAATTAATATATACATTTATCATAATTACCTATATATAATATATATATTATTTAGTATGGAGCTCTTTGACAAATGAAATTTATTGTTTTGCTCTTTGGTTGACCTAAATCTTTCTCAATGTTTATTTTAAAGTATAAATTATTTAATTTATGCGTTTCGATGGAGTGGTTGCAACAATGTATATTATTTAATTTCATTTAATTAATCTTACGAACTCTTAGTAAATATCTCTAGATTAAGATAAAATTACCGTACCGTTTATTATAACTTCGCGCAAAAATGAAAGCGGGTTTTTAAAGAATAAGCTTGCTTAGATTAAAGCGAAAGAAATATAAGACAGTTCCTACATTTCTACTGTATCAACAAGGATAAAATAGGTTTGATTTATTAGAGGATTATGATCTTAAACGCCACCAGGTGCGATAGTAACTTGTAATCCTCCTTGTCAGTTTGACATATTACATGTTTTAAATCCCATTTTAAAGTATTATTATCAACTGATGCGGTGTAGACACTCTTGTAGCTGTTTTTAATGTGTATTATTATGTCTACTACTATTTAATAGTCGTGAAATTAAATGACCTTAAGGTTTGGATATAGAAAACGCGAGAAACTACAATTTTTTGCAGTTTTTTTAGCAAAACATTTTTTGTTCAAAAAACAAAAAATATAGTTTCAGTACAAACATAAAGAATAATTTTCTCTATGTTTGATACGTGGTGATATTAACAGTTATTGATTAGCTATCAATGGTGTTCTGAAATTTAAAATTTAAATAGTCAAAGCTATTATTTCTGCTTTTAGTGAGGATTATTCCGTCTAGATATCATATTCAGGAAATTGAAAAATGACACCTGGACACGGGAATTGAACCCGGGACCTTTGGCTTAGTACACTAATGCTGTAACCACTAGCTATCCAGGAATCGTCCCGTGCTCAGGGTCATTCTTCACTCATATTTTAAGCCAGATTGACGTGCAGAAATCGTCGGTTACAAATATGTGATTTTATTAAGATCACAATCTATCAGATAACCCATCCCTTGGCACGGGACGATTCCTGGATATCTTAGTGATTAGAGCATTGGCATAATAAGCCAAAGGTTCCGGGTTAGATTCCCGTGTCCAGGTGTCATTTTTCAATTTTCAGAACTGGAACTTAAAGCCAACTTTTTTTTTCATACTTTAAAATATGTTTCGTCTTATGTCGCTTAAGACAGATATTCAACAACTGTTGATAAGCCATGTGAATAAAATAAACTCTATGTTCCTAATAAGGAAATATTTTATATATTTAAAAAAAAAGTTTTGCTATAAAAACTGCAAAAATAGTGGTATTTTCTAGCATTATCTACATCCCCACCTTAGCTGTTCGAGTAAGAATTTTTATTTAGCACCGCGTCTTACTACCCGTTCGGTTTATACGCTTTAAGTACTAACTACGCTAATGGATTGGGAATTGGGAAGGTTGAATTAGAGTAAGTGAACCCGCATTTGCGTGGAGGGAGAGTGGAAAACCATTTAGGAAAAACCACCCCCAGTTCACCCAACCGAGATTCGAACCTCGATCTCCCCGTCCTCAGCAGTCGAGCTCAACACAACTAGCGCGTTAGCCAACTACGCCACCGAGGCGGGTCCTATGAAAATTATAGATTGAATTATGAAAGAGTTAAATTTTATAAAGTACTAAGATTTTTTTTCTGTCAAAAATAATATTTTATTATATTTGTTAGTGCAATTTTTGACCTCGATGGCCTAAGGATAAAAGTACTCGCCTCAGGACCCGATATTCGTGGGTTCAAACCCAATCGGTGTTGACGGATTTTTCTTCAGCTATAAATTATTATTATTATTATTATTATTATTATTATTATTATTATTATTAGCACCGCGTCTTACTACCCATTCGGGTTATACGCACTTACGCTAATGTGTAATGATAGGGTGATTGTGAGATGAAATGAAGGACCTACTGTTTAACGTGGAATCCGAACCACCGTGGAGGCCTGGCATTCCCCACATTCACAAGATGTCTTGTCAGAGGTGAAGGAAGGATTTGGTAATCAGATAAATCTGTTCCGGGACCGAGGATTGAACCCCGGCCTCCAGCACAGAAGTCTGACACCTTACCCCTAGACCACCAGGTCACCTTCAACTATAAAAATCCGTTGCACAAATTCCTTCGGAGGGGAAGTATAACCGTCGGATATCCATGTCAATTGCTGCATGTAAAAAAAAACCTAAGAGGTATGTGAAAATACCTTTCCCGGCAAAATTGGTAAACCCTTTCACGCTCGCTCATAGAAATTCGCATGTGCTGATATAATCAGCCGGTTCAGAAAATGCTCTTTAAATAACTCAAATAAATAAACAAACTAAAATTGGTGGGTTTTTTTTTGTCTTGATAATATCCATCTCATGACTTAAGGTATGAATTTATGAAAGTAGTTACAGTAACGTTTTTAATCATTGGAAACGATCCTTCCTAACAAGAACCGTGCTTTAAATGAGGTCCCCCACGTATGAAAATGTTCCAGTTTCTGACTTGTGTTGCGTTAACGTTCTGCTATTGAGAGAAGTGGTTTTGGTAGCCCTAGGGTACCAAACAGAAGGAGTGACGTTCGTGTGTGTGTGTGTGTGTGTGTGTGTGTGTTACGCGTCTATGTATCTCTGTTTGCATAACAGCTATTAAGACCCTGAGGCAATCGCATGGAAATGGTATTGTTGTATCGTGTGACGTCATATATGCAACTAAAGTGAAAATATGCAAATGTTAGACGTAGTCTAAAGATCTCCCTGATTGTTATATCAAATCGTTTATTTGAGAATCTATGCTTTATTTTATTAGTTTTTTTTCCCCCTCAGTTTTGGTTATATTTGGTATATTTTTTACCATATTCGTTTTATTATGTGTTTTGACATGGAGCGATTGTAATAAAGGAGAGGATTATGGGAGACTCTCTCACTCCTAAAGTGTTAACATGTTTGGCGGGGGAGGGTGGGAAACGGACCATCTAGGGGGGAAACTACGTACCACAGTTCTCTTTGCTGGGATTTGAACCCTAACTCCAGTGAACCAGACAAGCCGAGAGTGATGCCTTAGTCCGATGTATCCACCGAAATGGGCAGCAAAGAAAATATGTAATTAAAATGGTATCCATATGATTTCTTGAATGTTTTTTATTAGTATATAATACACAACACTCCGCTTCGGTGGCCGCTTGGTTTAAGGCGTCACCTTCACAATCCCCTGCCGATGACGGGGAGATCTAGGTTCGATCCCGGTCGGGTGCATTGAGGGTGGGTTTTTCTAAACGGTTTTCCAATCTACCTATGCGCAAGTTCAGGTACACATCCTCTAAATTCAACATTCCTCACTCCTATCACATTAGACTAATTAGTACATAGGCAACCCGCCTTGGTGGCGTAGTTAGCTAACGCGCTAATCGTGTTGAGCTCGACTGCCGAGGACGGGGAGATCGAGGTTCGAATCTCGGTCGGGTGAAGTGGGGGTGGTTTTTTTCTAAATGGTTTTCCACTCTCCCTCCATGCAAATGTGGGTTCACTTCCTCTAAATTCAACCTTCACACATCCTAATTCATTAGCGTAATTAGTACTTTAGCGTATAACCTGAACGGGTAGTAAGACGCGGTGCTAAAAAAAATGCACCGGTGGACACGCTGACAAAAGTAACGATCTCGTCTTATTTGGTTTTCCTGCGAGGAAATGGCCAGGCTAGAATTACGGTCCAATACATCAAGTTTTTTTTTTATTATCTTAAGGATGAACGAGTGAATTTAAAATTAATTATAACATTTTGTTGTTAGGAACCTTTGTGCGCTCTTAATAGACGAACTTTTGTTTAATGATAAAAAAAATTGTTTCTTGGCCTTCTTTAAAATTATCTTGAGTACAAAAAGAAACCTTTGATGTATTTAATAAAGTTAATTTTGGATTTACGAATAAATATTTAAAAAACTTTAATAAATATAATTGTACTTTTTATATAACAATGGAAATACTAAAGAATGTCATCCATAGTGTTTATTGTAAAACAAAAGTTTTTTATTCAAGAATACTAGTTGTATGCACATAAGTGGTTGCCCACTTTTACTATTCAAAAATGCGGGTACACTTCCATAAAATGTCTACACCATTAGTGTGAAGATACGGATAGCTCGGACGGATAGTAAGACGTGGAGTTTACAATTAATATAAAAAAAAAGTTTCGTATCTGATGTTTAGATATTAAAATGGGAGTGTAGGGAACGCGAGAAAAGGCCCAATTTTTTTTTTGCATTTTTTATACATAAAAAATCTACTTAAAACATATTTGCCCGGTAGAAACATATGATGATGTCAACATTTCTTGAATATTTGTCAAGTGTGTCATGAAATTTAATGACAACTTTTTCTCTTCATTTAGAAATTTTCTCATCTAATGCCGCTATGCTCGTGACATATATTTAACAGTTGGTGATATCAACATATGAATGAAACTAAACCAGTCTGTTTCTAATGAAGCAACATTTTATTTTATTTGTACAAAAAAAAAAGGTCTTGTTATAAAAATTGCGAAAACACTGCCCTTAACTCGCGTTCCTTACATCCCCCACTTTAAAATTCCCCGCTCAAAGAGAAACCCAACACACACTTTTACAATTTGTTACCTTTACTCATGAACTTAAAAAGTCCTCATTTTCAGCGACTGGTGAGAGCAACCCATTTGCACCTGATGGTCTTACTGTTACCGCCTTCTTTTTTTACGACTGAGATGTTGGAGGATGCGGCCATTTGACGTCGCCCGCACGTTTCGAGACCCCCCCCCCCCCTTACCCCCCATCCATTCCTTGAACACGTCCAAGGTCAACAAAACAACCTCGATGTGAATTGTGGGTCATGCGCATTAACGTTACCGGCATACAACAGTCCTTGCTCATCTTCTCCCATTTTAGGAAACAAAACTTTTTACTATTAAAAAAAAAGTTGTTCAGTTATCACTTGGGTTCATTTAGCTCAAGTTAAAAGAAGAAAAAAAACTTTATTCTTGTTTAGTTCAAAACTTTTGTTTCGCCACACTGTCATTGATAACTGCTATAAACATTTTTAATACCTTTATATTATGTCCAATGCCTTGGCTCAATTAATTGATGGCGGGTCTACCTATTGAACCAAGTGTCCTAGGTTCAATTACTGGCATGGCCGAAAAAATTTGTCATTGGTGAAATGCGGGCTTCATGCTTTTGTATCATCCAAATACTAAATAAAATCTTTTTCAAAGTACAGTACAGTCCGATTTAGGAACGAATTAATTTTTTTTTTTTTACAGTTCTGAAAGCTATGCCTTAAAAGTAATGTTCATATTTTTATACGACAATTCATACTTTTTGCTGCTGTCATGTCTGGTAAAAAATATAAATATATATTAAATAAAACTAATAATAAAAACACTATCATTGTTTACCATAAAAAAAACTCGTTTGTATTTTATATATATCCTACCAACCTATTAGAAAAATTCTACTATATATCTACGTATGGATATATATATATTTATATAAGCATGTATATGTATTTCAACCTCTGTTGTCTTGGGGTTAAGTGCTCGCCTCATTATCCGATGTCCGTGAGTTTAAACCCGGCTAGGGTCCAGGGATTTCTCTTGGGAAAGGTAAAAATTCGCAGCACAGCTTCCTTCTTAAAGGAAGTAAAGCCGTCGTTTGGTCCCATGTCGATTGTGCATGTGAAATAAACATGGAAGGAATATGAAAATACCTTTCCCGGCTGAATAGAATGCTGGATGCTGGATTAAAGGTATACTTCACTATCCGTGTGGCCAAACTTTTCGGTCAGCTACAAGGTACAATTCAATTTTTTTTAAAACCAAAATTGATAACATTTTACTACTATACAAGTTGAATTTAATAGATATTGATATCTATTAAAAATGGCAACTGCTCTAGGAGTTTACATATGAATACTTAATAGATCTAGTATTATTATTAGCACCGCGTCTTACTACCCGTTCGGGTAATACGCACTTACGCTAATGTGTAATGGTAGGGTGATAGTGAGATGAAATGAAGGACCTACAGTTTAACGTGGAATCCGAACCACGGTGGAGGCCTGGCATTCCCCACATTCACAAGATGTGATTAATACACGTCTTGTCAGAGGTGAAGGAAGGGTTTGATAATCAGATAAATCTGTGCCGGGATCGAGGATTGAACCCGGACTTCCAGCACAGAAGTCTGACACCTTACCCCTAGACCACCAGGTCACCCTAATAGATCTAGTAGCTTTTCCATATGTCAGGCTCTTTCTAGGATAATTGGGCCATAGTAGTACACCACTTATTATTTGATAGTCTGATATTTGTTGTTATTTTCCTTTACATAAATAAATGCCATAGAAATGTAACCTGTTTAGGTTAAAAGTCTTCTGAATTATTATATAAATTATCCGTGTACACTACTTTACATCTTTAATTACCACTGCCTTAATCCGACTGTTTTTTTTTAGTTTGAAGTGACTCGTATTAATAATTACATTTACGCTGGAAGTAATTAGCCACATCATACCCTAAGTAAATTTACCAGTAGCACTAAGCAAACTAATTTATTACCTAGCTCAGAAAAAAATGTTGGACTTGAAAATTAAAATTTTAATTAACTACACTTTAGATAAGTTTTTTTGTTAACTTTAGAAAGTTTTTTTAGCTAATTAAGGTTACACAAAAACGACTTTGGACTCGTTGTTAAAAAGCTAAACTTTTTTACATACTAGTAGTGCTCTTTAAAAGACAAATGAAGATAAAAAAAATTGATTTTTTTTGTTGTTTTATAAAAAGATTATTTCAATTAATCCAAGCCTGGTTGTGTTGTATAAGATATTTAAAAGATAGCAATGTTATAGAGGAATCCAGTAAAAATGCTAAATTGAGTAATATATTGTATAATATTATATTCATTTAAGTTAGAACCTTTAAATTCAGATAAAAATACAATGGTTAGTCAAAGAAACATTTATATACCTAACTGCTTGTTTATTGATATTTGTTAGTAGGCCTACTTGTGTCCTGTCTTCTTAGGCTAGCTAATAAATGAGCTCAATTTCATAAGCATTTATCTTAAAAAGGGTTTAATAAAAATGTAAAAACATTCCAGATGAGAGTTCCTCTAATTAATTTTTGAAAATACTTACCCATAAATTAATTTTCCGATTTCATAGCAATAAAATAAAGACAAACCTTTATTGAAATTAAAATAGTATCAAAAGAATTTCGCTTCCTAAAAATATAATAATAGCTTTGGAAGATGCAATAAGAAACTATTATATTTCACCAAATCCAATTATATATAAATAAACGATACGGGGCATCGCACTTAATTTATTGTTCCTTAACAACAACAAAAAATTGAGATATTCACATAAAACTTAAAACATTGTTGCGTAAATATAGTGGAAAAAAGAACATCATATTCCACCAAAGAACATAAATGAAATAATTTACACTTTTATAGAATTATACTGAGGAAAAAAAAAGTAACATCTCTGTTCACCGAAGAGCGATACAATCAACTTCCGATTTCTCAGAACTTGATTTAAACAAATTTATTTGCCAATAGCTCAACAACTATTTATTTTATGAAAATCTATTTAAAAACATACTTTTTGTTGTTAATAATGCTACAGTACAATAATTTATTTAGTATATCAAAGAGTTACGGAGATTTGATAAACTTTGGAAAAATCCGCTTGTGGACAGAAGGCTACTCTATAAGTCATTTTCCTGATAAAATGAAAGGCGCCATTTTGTTTGTAATGTTAAACAGTTCTTTCTTTTTTCTTTCGGCCAATAAGTAAATAACCCTTAAGTTCAAGTTTATATATCTAATTCCAAAAACCTCTCTGGGGGTTGGGGGGACATTATGAAAGCCGAGAGATTAAGTTTTACTCCAGCCAATAAAATGATTCTGCTTTAAACCGAGGTATAGACACACACACACACACACACAGACGACATTGCAAAAACAAATCTTTCGGGTTCAGTGGATAATGAAACATTGATATCCACAACATTCTCTAACTAGATTTTCTTTTTGACGATCACAATTTCTTTACTCGAAGGGTCGGGACAAAGTAAAAATGGTAACTTGTAATTGCGCTTTCTTTGTAAAGGATAAAACATACTTGGTTTAAGAAAATAATCAATTGTTTAGATGTGTAAATTAAATTTGCAATTGGATAACATAGAAACGTACAAAGTTAGTTTCGCATTGGTCTGGATTATCGGTGATAGAGGGTCAAGGTTCTAATCTAAACGAAGTGGATTAAGGTGGAAGAGTAGGGATTGCAATTTAAGTTCAATATTTTTACAGTTTTTATAAATAAAAAAAAGCTTGGCAAAATAAATAGAATATTCCTCCAATGGAAACGTAGAGTTTATTTCTTCACATGGTGATATCATCAGTTAGTGAATATCTGTCAAAGGTGTCATTTAATAACTTCTTATTTGTGAATGTGGGGAATGCCAGGCCTCCACCGTGGGTTCGGATTCCACGTTAAACTGTAGGTCCTCCATTTCATCTCACATTCACCCTACCATTGCACATTAGCGTAAGTAGGTATAACCCGAATGGGTAGTAAGATGCGGTGCTAATAATAATAATAACTTCATATCTTCATTTAAAAAGTTTATAATAAAATTCTAAGATGCTCATGACAAATGTTCAAGAACTTTTGATATAGCTATGTGTATAATATTAATATCTATGTTTCTACTGAGGCACTAGTTGATTTATTTTTACGGAAAAAAATGTTCACTACGAAAACCGCGAACCCACTGACCTTTCCTCGCGAACACTTACTATACACCACACCTTGATAAATGGTGTTCTTCCTCATATTTACCTTTTAGGTAAAATCGTAGTGTAAATATCCATAGTGGTCATCATGATAATTAAAGGTTTTGGATACCTAGGGATTTACATCTTTAAGTGTAGATTTTATACTGGCCTAATATATAAAATCATTTAAACTTAAATTAGTGTGATAAATAGAGCCCACAATTTTTTTTACAACCAATTATTATAATTTCTATGAAAGGATGAAAACAAAGTTTAGCATTAGAAAGAGCTATCTCCACAAACATAAATGTAAATCCAGACAAATGTATCTTTATTAGTTAGTTGCCTGACATCTTAGCTCAGTCTGTAACATATCTGTCTAGTGGACTAAGTAAGGGTCCTGGGTTTGAATCTTGGCAGGGCTGAAAGATTTATAATTGCTGAAGTGTGGATTTCCCCTTTGACACTGGTGAATTAACGGCCGGGAGGTGATTCTATGCCTGTTCTAGATTTAAGTTTTTTGTAAGTCGTGTGGTAATATAATCAGTCGGTTCATAAATTGTACGTTAAATAACTAAATTAAATGAATAGTTGGTTGAACGTCTGTCATTCATTGAAGCCCTATAAAGAACTGATCACTATTAATGGTGTTTTAATTATTTTTGTTGCAGGTGAGTTCTTCCTAGAAATACCAAAGGAATAATTTACGGGACGTGCGTGAGTAAGACCACCACATAGTTATTTTTATGATAAGATTTTGAATGCCACTTTTTTTGTATCCTTTATTTAATTATTTTACTTACAAAAAATAATAATGTTAATAATAAACTTCAAGTGATGGGCACGCCGATATACGTCAAACTCATCTGGCTTGACGTTGACTGGGGAGGTCTGGGTTCAAATCCAGGCAGGTGTACTGAGAGTGGTTTTATCCTTGAATGTTTTCTCACATTCTTCTACGCAAATTCGGATTGATTGCCTCTAAAATGCTTCCTTCCTGATCCTTACCCCATTATAATAATCATGTATGCGTATAACCTGAGCAGGTAGTAAGACGTATTGATAAATAAATAACTTATGAAGTTATGAAAATGTGAAACAAGATCTAGTAGTGTTATCCTATTTCTCATCTTTGACGGGCGTGGATCAGTTAGCGTATATTTTTGATCTTTGTCGTAAATTGAGGAATCTTCAAAACAATAAAAGAGATTTAATAGCTAGATACAATTTTAGATTAAATCCTACGCTACTATGGGGCTCTTTCGGGATGAGATTTATAGTTTTATGTTTTGTGTATTTTTTTTACGATCGAGTGTGCGTACCCAGGGTTGTTTGTCTTCTCTTTCGAAAAGGGCCCTTTCTGACATAGTCTTATATTATGTATTTCAATCTCAACTTCGAGATACGTCTCAATAAAGTTCATGAACTCCCGAATTGAATATGTTCCCTTTTTCTGTCGTTTTACAAGTTTTTTTTTAATTTGTATTCGAATGACAGGTTCTAAAAGATTTTTTTTTCAAGAAATAAAATATAAAAAAGACATTTTTCTTTTACAAATAATCTAGAACTTTATCTGAACAAAACATATTAACTTTCTTTTCTTCAAATAAGATAAGGATTGAAAGTTAAAATGTAAATGATTCCCTCATCCTCTACGTCGAAAATATTCATACATTACTAAATATCCTTTATTATTACGTATGTGCGAGACTTCAAAACAAATATCAGCTTCGGCTTCGCTTTGAAAAAAGTTCTGCTTCGACAATTTCTACGACACATTTCGACATGTAAAAATGTTTCATAATAGATAATAAACTGTATCTTAGCACCGACTAGTGATGACGTATATACATAATTATAGATAAGTTCAGATATTATGTCAGCGTAAAAATAGTTGTCTCTAAACTATTTTCTTTACGTGGTGCACTTATTAGATTTTTTTTTATCGCCGCGTCTTAACACGCGTTCAGATTATACGCTAATGTACTAATTACTTTCGGGTGACCTGGTGGTCTATGGGTAAGGTGTCAGACTTCTGTGCTGGCGGCCGGGGTTCAATCCTCGGTCCCGGCACAATTTATCTGATTTCCAAACCCTTCCTTCACCTCTGACAAGACATCTTGTGAATGTGGGGAATGCCAGGCCTCCACCGTGGTTCGGATTCCACGTTAAACTGTAGTTCCTTCCCTTTCATCTCACAATCACCTACCATTACACATTAGCGTAAGTGCGTATAACCCGAACGGGTAGTAAGACGCGGTGCTATATTAATAATAATAATTATGATAATGATGATAATGATAATGATAATAATAATGATAATAATGATGATAATGATAATAATAATGATAATATATAATTATAATATATAATTATTATTATTACTTTAATGGTTTTAGGTATGATTAAGCTTATATTTAAGAATGTGTACCCGCACTTGCTTGGAGAAAGAGTGGGAAACCATGTTGAAAAAAAAAACCACCCTCAGTACACCCAACCGAGATTCTAAGCCTGATCTCCACGTCATCGGCAGTCTAGCTGTTGCAAGAATAACACCTTATATCATGCGGCCACCGGAGTGAGTATGAATTAATTTAAAAATTAAAAGTAGTGCTCTGTGACGATAGCAAAAACCTTTCTTTAACTCGAGATTTGACCTTGCTTTGCATTGAAAAGTGACCTAGATCATCCTTAACTAGGTATTTATTTATTTGAAAAAACGGTGTAGACATCAAAACGGCTAATTTATATTCAGCATACATTTAATTTTAATTAAAGTGTATTAAAATTCACAGTGATAAATCCATTCAAGTAGGCCAAATTCACTGTATGACGTAATCAACTACGGCCACTTTCCCTTCTTCATATGCATACTTTTGTGTGAAACGATAGCTTTTGGGTATTTTCTAATTAATATTATAATTAGTCAAGTTACTCAGACGCTATAATTCTTAACCCGCTTCAATGACCGAATGGTTTGGAAAGGCATCACACTCGTGCTAGACTGGCCTGCTGATGACGGGAAGATAGTGATTCGAATCTCGGTCGGGTCTACTGCGGATGGTTTTTCATAGATGGTTACCCCACTCACCTTCCTCACAAATGCGGGTACAATACCTCTGTAATGTTTCCTTCTTCAACCTTACTTCTTTAGAGAAATTACATAGGCGTATAACCTCGACAGGTAGTAAGAAGCGTTGATAACAAAAATAATAATAATTTTGAAAACTAATGATTAGGGATGAGAAGGTATTTTAGAGAACGCATACTCGTATTAGCTTTGAGAGAGGTTTGGGAAAGCAACCATCATAAATCCCATGCGGGAACCCAGTAACGGTACATCAACCGGTGCTATACGCTTTATGTTCCCGTCAATCGTGGCCTTGTATAGTTTTAATGGCAATCGTAATGGATTACATGTTTATGAAGTAATTTTCTCTTTGGTTTTGATAACTACGGAGGCTTTAAAGTATACCCTGATTTTGGTTGGAAGAACAGTAGAGGAAATTTAAATATATTTATTTGCAGCCAAAAATGATAATATTTTACTAATTATCTGTGTTATTCTATAGGTATTGATGATATTTATCAAAAGTGACAGCTGCAGATAACATGACTTTATGTATGATTATATTAAAATTGTTTTAGTGACTTTAGTAACTAACTTATACTGTTCTTCCTACCAAAATCATACTATATCTGATGCTGTGTATAAGTTTCCCCGAAAGGTGGGAGATGGATATAAGGACGAATACGGAGAGAAAGGGCATGCAAACTATACGGTAAAGTCGTGAATCGTAGAACGTGTATCTTTAGGAAGCTGTCTGTATTCGTTTTGATCGTCTTGACGTGCTGAATACAAGCATTCATTCGCTTAATATGGTCTATTTGCACTTTCCATCTCGGTTTCAACCATTTTCGTCAGACGCTTTTTTTTTAAGTATATATTTTTTTATCTGAGCCACTTTCGCCCCGATCTTACACAGACAGAAGTTTCCAAACATCCATTTCCAAGCCGGTATACTAAAACGGGGAAAAGATTTTTTTTTTTGTACGTTGAAGATGAAATGGTTAAACCTATATGACGCCAGCGTGCTTCTACAACCATTTTAATTACTCTAATAGGGTACAGCTGACTGAAAAAGGTTGAATTTTGGTGAAATATACTCGCTCTTGCGTTGATGAAGAGTGGGAAGCCATATCATAATAAAAATAATCGGAACAATGTGATACGAACCCTTAACTCTCTCTCACCGGCAAATCAGACAAGATGAGCTAGTAATTTAGTCCACATGGCCCCATATTGAATAATTACACTTAAAACAAACTTATATTTTTACTACTGACGTCATTTGTAGAAGAATATTAATGACGAGTTTGTCTACTTGGAAATTTTGAAACGATTTAGCGAAGCGGGTTTCATCTTAGCTTGACGTACTTTGAGCACTATCTATCACACACCAATGTACAATACCCTCTTCCTCTGACGATTATACACACTTAATATACTGTTCGCGCCTAGACAACATTGACTTGCTTTTTAAAATTACCTTTTTCTTTTGTCATTTTATAGATATACATATTCTTCTACGGACTTTTTCAATTTACATTCTTACAGGAAGAATCTTACAAGCCATTTTTGTAATCAAACGAAATAGTCCGAGTTATAGATGATTTATATAAAAAAAACTATTTCAAGATAAAAATAATAATTTTATGACAGTGTAAGTCTATTTTCTTCAAATTAAAAAATAATTTATGGTTTTTGTTTATATGTTTTATCTTTAAAACTCGCCGAATAAAGCGTAAATTCACTAAAATGGGCAATCCAATATTGATTTTCCGTGACGTCAGAGGTAGACAATGCTTTAAGAAAAAGTTCAATACTACCCACGCCAGTGGACACGCAGACTAAACTGTAAAGCTCATCCTCATCTAGTCTAGTTTTTCGGTGACGGAGAGATTTGGGATTGGATACGGTTGAGTGTACCGATAGGGTTTTTTTTTACCCCTAAATACCTCTTCACTATTTTTACTAGTAAGCGAGGTTACATTTCCTCTAAATTATACCATCCTCATTCCTAAAACCATTAGTGTAATTATGTGCGTAGATCCCGGACGGGTAGTAAGACATGGAGTAAAAAAAAAAGAGACACTAACACAATATACTTTACAAATGTTTTATTCAATTACGAATCTTCCTTTTGAGTATTTAAAACTGACCCAGTCATGTTTCTGGGATGAATTACTAAAATAGTCTATAAAAAGTAAAGTATTTGAGGCAATTAGTCTAATGCACTCTCCTTCTTTGTTACTTCCAATTATAAATTGACATAAATGAGCTCTGGACTTGTTTCTGGTTTATTGTTGAAATCTAGAGCCCAACTCGTGTGTCATCAATCTTCTTGGACTAATCTAATGATCCAAATCGGTAGAAGGGGAAAATAAAACACATCATATAATAATGAGAAATCAAACGTTAATATCTTCAACGTTATTTTTTTGTGCCTTTTAATAATTAAGTATTTATCCCTGTATAAAATGTATTTTTGGCAAGCATATAAACGAATATATTACCATTGCGTACTACGGTAATTGCGTACAGCCAAGAAATAGCGACTATTATCTACAGTTGTATATTTTCCTGCCCGAGTTGGCTGTTGGCCAATTTAAATGAATGACATACAGAATATAAACTATGTAGGATAATTATTTCTCTTTCTCCCACCATACCATCGTAATAGGGATATTATTTGCTTCCAGAACCATTAACAACCCCTTTTTTTAAAACCTAAGTTAGTATATGCTAATCTAAACTTACCTGAACTAACTTAAGCTCATAAACTAAACTAACCTAACCGCCTTTCAATCCAGGGCGTATGCAATTATCACTCCAAAGCTGACCCTTACCTAGACAACCCACCTGCTTGACCCTTTGGTCGTATTTTTCACTGTACGTAATTGTCAGGACACCATATGAAAATGTGCTCTCTAAAACCAATATACATTTTTTAATTTTATTTTTTACAGGATGGTAAAGCATGATCTTGAATTATCATGCATTATTTTTTATTTAATAATAATAATAATACTTACCCACTGCATCTCATTAACCATTCGGGTTATACGCTTAAGTACTATTTACGCTACTGGGCTAGGAATTGGGAAGGTTGAATATAGATTAAGTTAACCCGCATTTGCTTAGAGGGAGAGTGTAAAACCATTTAGGGGAAAACCACCCCCATTTCACCCGAGCTAAATTCGAACCTCAATCTCCTCATCCTCGGCAGTTTAGCTCAACACGAAACCAGCGCGTTAGCTAATTACGACAACGAGGCGGATAAGTAGGTCCCTTTTAAGAAGTAAATTTCTACTAAAACCAAGCCAGTCCTCTGAACTGTAAAGTAAAGACGTAAGCAAAGTTCTTTAGATAACATATAATGGACTTGGTGTGTTATTAAAAGTTAGATATCTCCATTATTTTGATTACAATTCATTTATCCTTCTCACGTGGTCAAATAAGTGAAACTCGTCTTGTGTGTCGGTACCGGACGGAGTAAGGCAGGTTGTTAGAATTCCAGCGGTGTAGTAAATGTTTTCCACTTCCCTCACGTGAATCGCGTAAAGTCCATTCACCGTAAATTGTTTTCTGAAGGCCTTTTTCCCTACCAGAAATCTATATATAGTAGGATATTGTAGGAAAAAAGACCTTTCAGAGAGTAATTCCTACGTAAGAGTATAGTTTCCCTATAAATTATATTCTCCTATTTCCTACCTAGTTAGTGTAAATAAGCCGATATACCGGGCGTGTTAGAATGACGTAATGCACGGTAAGAGTGGGAAGGAGGAGGGAGGGGATAAATTTATTGGCTTAGTATAGTCATTTGTATTATTTTTTTACGTCTTAAACCATTTGTCACGTGACGCTTCGTCAAACGATCTGTACCCTATAGACCGACGTGAACAAAGAGAACAATTGAAGTTAATTAAAAGGGCTATACCCACTTCGGTGGCCGCATGGTCTAAGGCTTCACTCGGTACAATAGACTAGATTGCTGATGACTGGGAGATACGGGTTAAAATCTCAGTTGGGTGTACTGAGGTTGGTTTTTTCCTTAAATGGTTTTTTTACCCACCCTCTACGCGAATGCGGGTACACTTCCTCTAAATCCAGACGTCCTCATCCTTAGTCCATTAGTGTAATTAGTACATATTCGTACCTTAGTAAGACGCGTTTCTAAAAGAAAGAAAAAACTTGCCATGATACTCTCTCATAGTTTTAATAATAAAAACTTATTAATCATATAGTTCATCTTCGGCTCTTTACTCGATAAATGAAGGACATTGGCATAGTAAACATGATTTTTTCCCTTCAACCCCCTTATATAGTTTATATATTATGATTTATATACGTTCGCTTCAATCAGTGCGGTGCTTAGAAACTGCGGCGATCCAATCTTTCTACATTATATCTATCAATAGTAGCGATAACAGCCATGTAATTTCCTGCTTCTTTTGTTACTAAATAGCCTCCGCCCTACCGGTTGAAATGAGAACTTTTTTTTTATAATATTATTATTAATCGCATTCCTGTACAGTTTGTTTGGACTTATATGGTAGCAATTAAATGAAGACTACCTATTGAACCCCATCAACACTCATATAATGGACTTTTTTAATTCATGGTCATCGATGACCTTTTTTTTAAAAAAAATTAATAGCTCTCGATTTTTAATGGGTTTTTTTTTCTGTCCGTTTAAGATGAAACCAGCTAATTATCGTCAGGCATTACTTCTTTTTTTTAGCACTGCGTCTTACTACCCATTCAGGCTATACGCTATGTACTATATACTTGAATGTTTTAGAGATGAGGAAGGTTGAATTTATAGGAAGCGTACTCGCATTTGCATGAAGGGAGAGTGGAAAATCCTTTAGGAACATCAACCTCGATACAACCGACTGGGATTATAAACCCGATCTCTCCGTCATCGACAATTTAATCTATTGAGAGAATGACGCCTTAAACCATGCAGCCACCCAAATATGAATTTTGAAATTTTAATACACATAACAGCTTGACATTTAAAAAAATTTTGACATTATTTTTGAACTATAAAATATAATACTTCTGTTTGTTTTGTAATTATTGAATATGCATTAAATACCAACCATTATGTAATTTAATTACGTTAGTAGTCAATTTTGGAATATGCATTAAATACCAACCATTATGTAATTTAATTTCGTTAGTAGTCAATTTTGACTGTTAAAAAAGGTAGTTTAAAAAAACGAATTATTGAGGTTTAAATTTGAAAATTAACTAAAGGGCACAAAAATAAATATTTATATAAACTATATATATATATATAATATATATATATATAATAAAATATATTTTATATATATATATATAAATAAATAAAATATTCTTTATATTATATATACATATAAAATAGCTCTAATTATCATGTCACTCATATCGTTGTTCACACAGTCTTAGGTGTCACTCTCACAATGACATGAGTTCGGTGCTTGACTCCCTGCTGGTTTTATTGAAGGTTTTTTTCCACCTATTTGGCTCGTCTTTCTTCCTTTACGAAAATTCGAGAACGTATATTTTCCCTAAATTCTATCGTCTTTAACCTTATCATACGCTCGTAAATTTGCGGACAGCCGATATGGTTAGTAAGTAACACATGGCGTACGCACGTGCACTCACACACACACACACACACACACACACACACAAATAAACGACTGATAGTGTGGTGTTGCACGATGCCTAACTAGTTGCTGTATAGGCGAAGCGAAGTAGGGGGGGTCGGATCAAACGTGTCACGAAATGTTCGAAAGAAAGCCTGAAGGATGGACGAGGGAGTTGTTTTTATTCATCAGGAAACGTGATCTGTCTGTGTTCGACAGATCTATAGAACAATCTTAACTTAAGGCGATCGTTCCCATCTTCGTGTAGAACTTTACTAAATACATCGCATTCTCCGGTGGTTGAGTGGTCAGGGAGGCTTACTGTGTACCGATAAAACCAGAGCGAATCTCAGCACCAATCCGCGCGCTGTCCACGGAGTGACTTGAAATGTTTTCTGTTGTCTCGGTTCTGAGCGGCATCTGCTTGGGAGAACCAATCAAATATTAGAATCAACCGACTTAATCAATGCGCATACGCCCACAAAGCAAGAAACAGGCAGACAGCTCTGTTTATTTTATTTATTTAGCACCGCTTCTTACTACCATTTCGGATTATACGCCTATGTACTAATTACGATAATGTGCTATGGATTAAGGTTTAATTGAGAAGAAATGCACAACAGTTTCTTGGAGGGAGAGTAGAAAACCATTTAGGGAAAACAACCCTTGGTGAACTAGACTGGAATCGAACTCCAGTCTTTAGCAGTATAGAATAGCGCGTTAGATCATGGGGCCATCGAAGCGGGTTTTATTGTTGTTGAGAATATTTTTGAAATAATTCTTTAAATGAAAATCGTGCGTTTAATATATATATATATATACTCTCTTGTTCTGTGTTGATTTATTTTGCGACAAGACACAATCAGTTCAAAAAAATACATCATGATATTAATTTCAGAACGCTCTCTATCCACTAGAAAATAAAATATGTTGCTAATCGGCCGTTTCTAGTTGGCATAGCGAAACATCATGAGTAAACATACATATATGCTGAGTTAGAACTTCTGCGCCACTTGAACAGATTATCTTCTCAATTCTCGTCGAACGTGTTAATTAAACGTTATCAAAGATCTTTAAGACACTGATATAATCTCATGCCATAGTTAAAATTATCTGTACTCGTCTGTGGGTATTCATCCTAACATTGCTTTATATATCTTTAACTATATTGGTGGGTGACCTGGTGGTCTAGGGGTCAAGGTGTCAGACTTTTATGCTGGCGGCCGGGGTTCAATCTTCGGTACCGGCACAGATTTATCTGATTACCAAACCCTTCCTTCACCTCTGACAAGACATCTTGTGAATGTGGGGAATGCCAGGCCTCCACCGTGGTTCGGATTCCACGTTAAACTGTAGGTCCTTCATTTCATCTCACAATCACCCTACCATTACACATTAGCGTAAGTGCGTATAACCCGAATGGGTAGTAAGACGCGGTGCTAATAATAATAATAATAATAATAACTATATTGGTAGCCTGTCTATTAATCTGAGCATGCCAGGATCGATTCCTGGTATGGCCGAAAAATGCAACAGTAGTGAAATCGGGCGTTTCTTTTTAACTTTATCCTGTCAAGTCTATTTATCACTAAAGTGTTTGGTTTATTCTACGACTGAGCTAGTTTATAAATCTTGTGCTGATAGAATCGGTAGTTTCAGTTATTTTGCGATAAATGGCTTGTTAACGGTGTTGGGTAGGTTTGGGTTCAAATCCCAGCTGGATGTTTTAATAATGGCGTTTCCGAGCTGGTTTCCTACTCTACATTCTATCATTATTATCCCTATCACTGTAGCGTAATTACGATATATATACACAAGACCACCATATATATGATCACTATATATATACACAAGACCACTATATATATACAAGACTACTATATATATATAACACACACACACACACACACACACACAAGACCACTAGATCACAGAGTGGTCTTAAGTTCTTGGCTATAGATCTAGAGGTCCGGGCTCGATCCCCGGTGAGTTGAGAGTAGTGGCTCTGGAACGGGGTCAACTCGAACTCCTGAGGATAATTGAAGAGCTACTTGAATTTAAAAGTAGCTGTTCCGGTCTAGATAACTGATATTGAAGGCTGGAGGGATAACTGTGCTGACCACATTACACCTTCTATCCAAGAAATTTGGCACTATATTCCCTGACAGACGACGGCAACTCGGTTGGTATAGCTCGATTGAGGCCTGATGCCAAGGAGTTTTCTTATACATATTCGAATAGTCTGATTAGGTATTACTAATATGTGGTGGAAAAAAAATAATACATCCATATACAAATAAAACACATCTTAATATAACTTATATTATTGTATCTTATTCAAAATGTTCGCCACGTGGCCCATTAATTATCAAATTCAATCTCATTAAGTAAATTCAAAGAGTCGACCTAATGGTCCCACCAAGACTTGTCAAATCAATGGAAAAATAAAAGAATACTTTATATATGTTCCCGTTTCCTGGTAGTTTTTGAGTTCTTCATTTGGCGCCGACGCTACTAGAAGTATCTTTTTTTTTTACTAATTTGAAATGGTTTGGTATTTACCCGTCTCTCAAATAGGTTTTTGGCAATTTGACAATTATAGTCAGTTGAAGTGATGGGCTACATTTACGAGGCTTATATAATCCTCGTAAATGTAGCCTATCACTTCAACTGACTATACTTGTCAAATTGCCAAAAACCTATTTGAGAGACGGGTAAATACCAAACCATTTCAAATTAGTAAAAAAAAAGATACTTCTAGTAGCGTCGGCGCCAAATGAAGAACTCAAAAAAATACCAAAAATACAAGTATATATATATATGTGTGTGTTTTTTAAACCTTTTCAATTATCAGGAAAGGCCAAGGTACCGTGAGAAGACTATTTTAAAAAAATATTCGAGCTTTAATTTTTGTGTTTACAAGTCTTCATGTTTGGTATTAAGTTAAGCTAATTTTAAACTAAATAATCTCTATGCTTCTTTAATATAAACAATAAATTAGCAGTTAAAAAATAAAGTAAATTGTCATTTTTGAGTTACTTGGTAAAATGGCCAAAATATATCAATTATCTGGGATCCCAAAATTAATTAATTTGAAAATCGTGCAACTAAAATTGTGCTACAAGATTTAACAGTTTATTAAAAATTAATATTTTATAGATGTTTACTAAAAATTCACAGACTGAATACAAGAACACTATGTAAAAAAGTTTTTCATTTTATTATTAATGTATACTACAAAACACAACCTTAACGGGAATATATAATACTTACCCTTCTTGAGCATTAAAAATCATTGCAATTACATTTTTAATTCAAGGCACATCTTTTTTACCATTTTACTAAGATGGTCGAGATCACAAGTAAAAGCTAGTAATAAATTTATATACTAATACGAAAAAAAAGTGTGAGTATTTTATTGACTTAAAACAAATCTAGTTAAATCAAATTGTTAAACTTGATTAACTACATAATTATCAACCATTATGTTTAGGGTCACTCGTGTTACGTGTTAGAAAAAAAAAAAGACTCCGCGTTATTTAGAACTATATTTACCACTTCATCTTCCTAATATGGAGAATACCAGATAATTAAAACCATCAGTAGAACCGGTGTGTCTGGTGCGGTTTGTTTCCGCTCTTGGCTATAACACGGAAACTTGAAATTATACTTGGTTCGAGTCCCAACTGGGGAGATAAAAATTGTTTTCCCACATTTTCTCTGTGAAAATATGGTTATGCTTTCTTTCAACTATTAACCCCATACTTACCCCTTGAGGTGGGAGGGGGTGGGGGGTGGGTAAGGATGTCTGGGAACGCGGACAAAGATTTATTGAGGGTTTTTATAATAAAGAACTTTTTTTTTACCAAAGTAAATAAAATATTGCTTCACTGTATGCGTTTAGTTTAATTTTATACACATAACGATACCAAAATAAGAATGATAGAGAAGAAATATGAAAGAAAAATTGCCGCAAGGGAGACAGTGGTAGGAGAGATAGAGGAATAGTGGGGGGGGGGGGGCATTTTACCAAACTGACTCGACCAAAGGCTGGAAACATTTAATGATGATGTTTATGATTACGCGATAGAGTTTAATTAACATTTTACTTTCTCTAGAACCCTCAGAGAGAGAGAGAGAAAGAGAGGGAAAACTTTTGTGCTCATCACAAAAATTGGACTCAAAATTTTGATAAATGTCGACGTTTCATCACCCCCTGAAACCTAAAAAGTAGTTTTTCGTGATGCCATAATATGTCTGTATCTTGGCTTGGCGTTAAGTTTTTTTCAACACTACTTCGCTTGCTGATGAGATAACATGTTGGTATATAGCCTATCTTGTTTTCTGGAAAATAAGGTGTACAACAGAAGAAGTGCCGTCTCGATACGATGAGTACTTTTTGAGTTTACTAACAACAACAAACAGACAAGACAGAAAATCTAATGTACAAAGATATTTATAATTTTATAATATTGTAACGTGTTAAATACACGTTAACACTTATACTCAGTGAAGCCCTAAAATAGGTTTAAAACTATTACTATCAAATCTAATAATCTCTAGTAATTAAATTCGTTCATATTCTTATTTTAAAACAATGGATTTTTTGAATAATTTCTATTTATAGTTCTTTATACTTCCTTTTGAATTAATTGAATATTAATAAACTGATTTTTTTTATTACTTGTAAATTATTTTTATACTTTGTCCCTTACAATCAACATTTATAACTTTACGACTGTTAAATATATTATATTATATTATATATATGTCATCTTACTGTTCCAAAAAGGTAATATTGGTAAACTCCAGGAAAGACACAAACATCTAGATGTTGATACACAAATATAACGGCTTGTTTTTGTCCTGATCGCAGATAAATAAAACAAGCTGTTTGTGTCACTGAAACTTGGAACATAATTTATTTAAATAGCCCGAAAAGCAAATAAATTTGTTTCGATCAAATGTTTTATTCTTATATACAATATAATGAGGTTTATTATGTAATTAATATTAATTAATCTACATGCCCACTGATTTGTACAAGCAATTAAGTGTATGGATGATATTTAGCCTGGGTACGACGCCTAGCTGCAGTCTGATTTTTTATAGGAAGCCAGTTTTTTGAAAAATTAAAAACTGATTCGGCCACAACGGCGCGGGACAAGAGAGGAAATTACAGTTTTATTTTAATTCATATTCTGTTTAATTAAACATGTCAAGTTAAATTATACAGTTATCCATAAGAAAGTATTAAGCTTTTTATAACTTTGTAGATGCACTTTATAATTAATAAATCAAATAAGACACATTTCTAAAATGCTAAATTTTAGTCACTTTCAATTAATGAGTAATGAGTGTAGTCAAAAGTGGGTTTCCTACACAAATAGGGTTTTGAGTATCCAACACTAGCTCCAGGGGTTTTGAGTATAGTAAAATCATCGCTTTACGCGGTTAATTCGTTCTGAAAGTTTCTACGAAAGTCGAGTGTTGCTTAAATGCGAAGTATTTTTCGGCATGTATAGGACCATGTTAGTTTCAAACGATAGTTAAAACTAAACGGGTACTACTTATTAAAATAAATCTTTGATAAAAGGCAGCTTGCTCACAAGGTCAAAATAATAATAATAATAAAAGTGATGACACTATCAGCTACGAGTAAGCTCATTAGGAACGCCATATACTATATTTAAAGTATTGTTTGAAAGATGACGTTGCTAGTCGTAGGTGGAAGTACTTCAACAAATCCGTGTATAGGATAACCTCTTAAATTAATTTAAGTCAAACTAGGTATAGAACCAAATTCTCGTACACTCGTAGTCTATCTCTTTAAATAAATAACTAAGTTAAGAGGTCATGATGTAGTGAAATGTATTTAACTTAATCGAGAAAAGTCTTTATACTTTTTTAACACCTTAAGTTTTCAAGTACGGGGGATTGAGAAATCGATAACATACTTGAAAGTTGGTTTGGGTTATAGGGGTGAATTCTATTATAATTTCAACTAAACTAATTTAAATCCTAAGATATATATGTTAACACAAACGTCTGCAAACATAATACAGAACTGAAAAGGAGCTGGATGTGAAACTCTTTGAGTTTGAGTTTGAGTTTGAGTCTATCGTAAAATTGGTAATAACATTTTTTTTAGCACCGCGTCCTACTACCTTTTCAGGTTATGCGCATAAGAACTAGATACACTAATGAATTAGGGATGAGGAAGGTCGAATATAGAGTAAGTGTACCCGAATTTAAGTGGTTGGAGAGCGGAAAACCCTACGAAAAACTACCCTCTTTACACACGACCAGGAATCTAACCTCGATACTCCTTTCATCGGCAGTCTAGTCTATTGTGAGAGTCACTCCTTACGCCATGCGGCCACTGAATAAGGTTAGAAAAACCGCTACCACCCTCCTTTAGATTCAGGGAAAAGAAACAACCTACTAGGATTATTTAATTTTTATTTACGTTAGTGAACAAGTAACACATCAATTTATTCATTTTTCGTATGTTTGTATTCTTCTAATGCCAAATAAAAATGTTTCTATAGATTCGATTAAATTTTTTTTGTTTCGGTGGAGAATTTATTATTTTAATGCTTGCATGTTATTACATGTAATTACTTTTTGGCTTGGGACTTGTCTTAAAACATTTTTCTATTTTACGAATGATTTAACTGCATTTTTTAAACCACATAACAGTAAAATAGTGATTCTATTTTCCTCAACCACATAACTCCATTACTCAAACGTGTAAAAATATGTATTTAATATAGTTTTTAATTTTATACTTTAAATGACCACAAGATCTAAACCAAAATATTTAAAGTTTCTTTAAAATTGTATTTCTTATTCATAAACCGTATTCACAAGATTTTTTTATAAAAATAATTACATTGATAGAAAGCCTCTGGTTCCAATCAAGAAGTAGAACCTATCTTTATTTCTATTTTATTGGAATTGCTAATATTTGTGAAAGGCGATAGCTGCGGAAAATAGGCCTATAATTTAGGGTATAATTATGTCCGACTCCAACTGTCATCCTGTTATCTTACAATCTCGTTTACCATTACTCAACTTGACTAGACTCTGCTGATAAGCAACCTTTAATTGTGACACTATGCGCTCACATTAACTTGTCATGCACATACCGGCATTATATGACAACAGTTTTAAATGAATAGAGAAAGTTGTCATTTAATTCCAGGACACTCTTTGACAGATATTCAAGAAATGTTGATATAACCAGCCTTTTCTCTCGCTTCCTACATCCCCACCTTAAGATAAATATATATTATTGTATTCACACGCCTTTGGCTGTGTGATCACTAGTGTGGATAGCAAATATTAGACACATTGTATACTAACGCTTTAGATTTTAAATGGTGACTATATAAAAGAAAATTAACGCCAAAGTACGTTTGGACATCGATGAGAATTAAACTCATTCTCTGTTGATGATAAGTTTGAGGTTTGATTCACGGCAAGGACCACCTCGGATATATTTTTCACTTGTTTTTTTTTTGTTATTGTATATTTCTGATACTTTTTACATGCTCATTTAGTTGCCTTTTAACTTAAGTTACTCTCTCAATTCCAGACCTCTCGGAAAAAAAGTTTTTGATGCTCCAAGTTCACAGACAAAGTGTTTCCTTGTATGTGTTAAACGTACAATAAGATAGTGTAGAAAGAATCGTTGCACGTGATCATACAGACGTCATACGAGGTAAGGTGGGACACGTGCCTCATATCATATGACCTTCGCGGCCGCTAATGTGCCACAGCTGAACACACCCTTCGGTACAAAAAGGCTATACCGACCTTTAGAATTTCCCACTGCACCACCTCGACATGTCCTGGACTAAGCGGCGTAGATAAGTTCATCGCAACCTTTTGTTTAGGAGGGTGGGTATTTAAAATCGACTCATCGCACCTGTCTCTTTGCCTGTTGTTTAGGTTAGGTTAGGTTAGGTTAGATTTTTCAATTAAATAAAAATTAGTTTTTATATGTAAGTATTTGATGTGAACGTATAAATTGAAGTAATAATTAACCTCTTACCCTTAAGACAAGGTGGAAATTTAGGAAACGCGAGAAAAGGGCAGTGTTTATAAAGTTTTTATAGCAAAAAGTGTTTTTGTTAAAATAAATTAAATAATTATCCAGTAGGAACATAGAAATAGTTGTTGAATATTTGTCAAGGGTTTTCTGTAATTTAATAACCAATTTTTCTCTTGATTTAAAAAGTTTTTCATCTAATGCTGCTATGCTCATGACCGATATTTAAACTTTGTTGATGTCACCTTGTGAAGAAATTTAAACTAGATGTTTCTACTGGAGAAATATTTAATTTATTTTGGCCAAAAACTTGTTTCGCTATTAAAATAAAAAACTGCCCATACCACTGTACTTAACTCGTGTTCCCTACAATCCCACCTTAAGGCCTCAATTTTGGCTTGTATCTTCCTACCGCTCCTCTACCCAAATAAACTTCAACCCAATCAGGATTAAAACCAACAAAGTCCCAAGTGATTGGCCAGAGGATTAAGAACAGACGCTGGCCAAATTTCTAGATATATTTCCACGTATTCATAAGTCAATTTATGTGATCACTATTAATAGATTTTATCAAACTCCACGGAGTGAACCCACAATCTAGACATACCGAACCACCATCTGTTGACGAAGATATTACCAACATTTGCGGCTAGAGGGTGTCATGTGATCAGCACAGCCGTTGATATCAATTTTATTGACCAGAATCATTACTATTTTCATTCATGTAGATCCTCATTTGTCCTCACGAGGCTGAGTTTACCCCGTCCCAGACCCAATGCTTCATAGAAAAATATCTGGATGCACCGGGGTTCGAATCCGGGACCTCTGGATCTGTAGCCAGGAAAGCTGACCACTAGACCATAGAGGGGAAGAGATATTATCAATACCGTACCTATAGAATAACACTATTCATATAGTAAGTTATTTTAAATTTTGGCTGGAAAAAGTTTTGTTTATATTTTCTAAAAAGGCCCTTTCTATGAAAATTTGAATGTAGCATTTACAAGTCCTGCCACCGAATTTCCATGAATTTAAGATAATTAGTTATCTTTTCAAGCTATACACGAAATAAATCAAACCCGTATTTGGACATTAAGCTATTGATTGCCCGCTTCAGTGGGCAGGCGGGATAAGCCGTCAGGCTCATCTTAACCATTTTACCGGTGAAAGGTAAGGATGGGGCATGGTATTCCGGCCAGATATATACAGGTTCTACCTTTTTTTTAATCTTAAATATCGTCTCACTTTCCTTTCTACGTAAATGCTGATACACATACTTATAAATTCTACCCTTCTCATTAACTAGCACATTAGTGTGAATAAGGCTGGACTCTTGGTTGGTTTAGTGGTCAGCATTCCTGGCTCTTAGTCTATTGGTCCTGGTTTCGACTCGCTGTCGTGCCATGTCTTTTTTTTTTTTTCCCCGAAGAGGAATTATTCCTATGGTTGACAAGGTCGAGTTAGTTTGGCTTAATTTAGTTTTGAGACTTCTACGAGCACCACATAATCATCATAACTATCATCATATGTCATCGGGGCGAGGTAATCGCACCTAATGTTGTTTCAACCTCAGAAGACGGTTACATACCCACCACTGCCAGTATTATTATTATTATTATTATATTATTATTATTATTATTATAGCACCGCGTCTTACTACCCGTTCGGGTTATACGCACTTACGCTACTGTGTAATGGTAGGGTGATTGTGAGATGAAATGGAGGACCTACAGTTTAACGTGGGATCCGAACCACGGTGGAGGCCTGGCATTCCCCACATTCACAAGATGTCTTGTCAGAGGTGAAGGAAGGGTTTGGTAATCAGATAAATCTTTGCCAGGACCGAGGATTGAACCCCGGCCGCCAGCACAGAAGTCTGACACCTTACCCCTAGACCACCAGGTCACCCACTGCCAGTAGAAGACCGGTAATTTCCAGCCGACAAACCCTATTGGCATACGCTTATAAAATTGTAGGCCCTAACTACGCGAATGAGCGAGTAATACCCGCTTTGGTGGCTGCATGGTCTAACGCGCCAATCTCGTGTTGGACTAGACTGCTGAAGACTAGGAGACCGAGGTTTGATCCCAGTCGGGTGGAGTCTGGGTGGTTTTTCCCTAAGGGATTTTCCACTCTCCATCCACGCCATTGCGGGTAAATTTCCCCCAAATTAACCCTTCCTATTCCCTAACACATTTGTGTAATTAGTACATAGGTGTACAACCCTAACGGGTAATAAGACGCTGTACTAAAAGAAAAAAAACTACGCGAATAGCCCGGTTGAAGAGCAGTAAGGAGTGAACCAAAACATAAAAAATAAATAAAGTCGCTTGCGTAGAAAGAACTCATAAAATCTCATTGCATTGCTCTATTTGATTTTTCAATTGAAACCACCTTGAACTTTGAACTGTGTTTAAGCGCCTGATTAACGTATCGGTTTGTATGCACAGGAGAAACTTAGTAAATATCCTTGAACCTGTATCGGTGGCCGCATGGTCTGACGCGTCATCTCTCTCTTTCTCGTGGCTTACCAGTGACGGCGAGATAGGGATTCAAATCCCGGTACGGTGTAGTGAGGGGGATTATTCCTAAATAGTTTACCATTCACCTAACACGTAAATGTATAAACACTTATTTAAAAAAAATATTACCTTTCTCATTCCTACTCTTGAGCATAATTAGAGTATGCAGTTACGGTTAATAAAACGTAATTAAAATAAATAAATAATAAAGGTCTTGTACCAATTTGTTTTTGAATCCACGTATAATGAGAACTAGGGTTGGGCCAAGCTTACAAAACTTTGACTTGGTTTCGAAAATTCATCAACGTAGACTCCACTTCTAAAAGAAAAAATGTTCGGCTATTACATTATTACGAAGATTCGCCAATAAAAACCTAGACAGTTAAAATACATATATAGATGTTTAATTTATATAATTTTGTACTGGTATGTACACTTGGCTTAAGCTGAAAGGTAGTAAGCTTCCTTGCTTGTTCTATGGTGTAGCTTATAAGATAGGACCATAGGGGAACCCGCCCAAGTAAGATTTTGGTAGTCGAATGGTCTAAAGGCCATCTACAAGAACTAAGATGAGTAAAAGTGAAGGGTGATTGAGAAGTGAAGTAGTGTGGATTTGCTATTAGACCGTATGAAAATAAACGCCACTCACTTATCACTCACCATTCACTTCTACTCATCTTAGTTCTTGTATTTGGCCTTAAGACTTCACTTTGCAATAACCTGGGCTGTAGATAATGGGGAGATAAGGGTTTAAATCCCTGTCAAATGTGTTATGGTTGAATTTTCTCAAGTGGTTCTCCACTCTTCCTTCGTGAAAATGCGGTTAAACTTAATCTGAACTCCAACCTACTCATCCATAGCATATTAGTGTAACTATTGCAAATGTATACGGCCCTAACGGGTAGTAAGACGTGGTACTAGACAAAATCACAACTAAGTTTTTCATGCTTCTGTTTTGCACCGACTGGTTACACTATTACCATACGCCTACCAATAAATGTGACCGTAGTTTTTTTTATCGTCCTTAATAGCACGTTTGGTTTGTTACGGCATTGGTCATAGGTTTTTTTTTTATCGAATTGGCATTGTTACAGTTTTGGGTAGAACCAGCCATAACGTTTTAGTACCAATTATTAACCCTAGTCGGTGGCAAGACCTGTTATAAGATGGTGGGTCCGCGTCTCAAGGCGATTTGCATTAAAGTGTTATTTTTCCTAGACATCACACCTGCCGTGATCGAGAGCGGTAAGTCTCGAAAGTTTTGATCTACAGCTACTTTGAGAGCTTCAAAGAAAGTGTTAACCCGTTTGGCATCATGAACAAGAGATCTGACTGCCGATCGTCCAAGTTTTCAATTATTTTGTTATTTTTCTTTTCTCGTGAATCATAAAATAAATTCCCATCTAAAAAGGTTGATCACGCGGACTTAGCGGCAAGCTCATCTAGTCTGTTTTGCCGTTGATATGTAGGTCAAGAGTTTAAATCCAGGTTGGGTGTTTATGAACAATTTAAAACTTATACATTAAAATAAAAACAATAACAAATTTCTTTTAATTTAAATTTTGGAATTGTTCAGTCATATTTTATCTTCATTTCACAAAGTACACTTTTTTTTTGTGTCTTTGTAAATTGTATTTATATAACACTTTACAATTTTTAAGTGATTTTTCTGTTTTATTAAAGGGTTTATATATCTCGCTTCAAGCGAACGGATGGTATATTTGCTCAAATTTCTTCATTTCTCATTATTTACCTCATTAGCTTAATTAAATTAGCAAAGCCTGTACAAGTGATAGAACTCAATGCAATAATACTATATATTTTACTATCATCATAAAAATAAGTAATTATTTGATACATGTTTACCTCCTATCTTCATAGTTCAAAAAAAATGCATAATTTTTTATTCTATTTTCTAAATGCTAATATATATATATATATTATATAACGTATATTATTTTCTTTCGGTGTTTGTGTAGTCGTTTTGAAAAATCTCCCATGTTTATTCACTCTCTTTATTCAACCCTTAACTGGATGACTGATACGTGATACCATATACTACTTTCCCCTTCTCTTCTCTCCCATGTCTCATATCCTCTTCGCATACCCTAATGTCCCACTAAGATGCAGACACATCTCTAACCGGCCGAAACATATTCGATAAGCAACGCATTACATACATTTGATAGTTAGTTACTACTTACTATACATTAGTTCTGTGAACAGTAAACTTCACTTCTTAGATGTTCTAATCTTTTATTACAGTCCTACAAGTAGTTCTGTGAACAGTAGACCTTGCTCCCTACATATTATTATCGTTACTATAGTCTTAAGATTTATCTTTGGAGTTCAGGTTGAAATTTCTACTTGAATCTTAAGTTTATATTTTTCCTTTTTTCCAAAGTTGGATCAAAACAAATAAATATGCCTAAGGCATTCAAAAAGTGCATTATAATCAAAGAGAATAATCGCTGTTCACATGGTTGAAGACGTCAATCACACACTGTCACTATGTTAACATTTAGAAAAAATAAATGCCCTAGGTACTCGAACGATTACTTAGAATTTTAAATTTTAATCACTTAAAATGAGCTAATAAAGAAAAAAAACCTTTTGAACTGGCAGCCATATTGAAAAACTGTATACACTCTGTTTATCTTGAAAGGTATCGTTTATCTTGAGATCCAAAAACCTTGCACATACGTTATCGCGTAACAAAGATTCAGATGGACAGACGAATAGAGAAAATGCCAAATTCCCAAGTTAAAACAAAACCTCGCTTTGCTCGGTTAACAGTTTCCTGCATTGCGGTAGCCAGTAAAAAACAAAAGTTACATAGGGCCTACAAGTGAAACACTAGAGCCATCCGTTGGTAAGTCTACTCTCGTAACGATAAAAAAAAAAAAAAAAGACGTCGGAAATGGTTGTGGGTGCAGAGAGGGTGAAAAGAAGGGGAGCATTTGTCTAGCCAAGAAACAAATCTCTACATCCTCAGTTGCCAACTTGATGTCGAGAAAATAAGTGCAGACGCCACTTTGTCTCCAGCTGAGACGCTTACATTCGCGGTCGTTTAATATATTTAAAAGCTGGCAACCCTAAAATTATTATTTTTAGGTTCTAATAAAATAATGTCTCTTTAGTTTACGTTCTAGTGCTACTAAAGCACCATAGTCTAATTTTTTTTATTTTTTTTTAGAATAAACAAACATTGTTGTGCGGTCAACTTTGATCGCATTTAAATATAGTGTAGTGACAGCTGATGATCACGTGAGTTGACGTATAAATACGTGAAAGTAAAGTAACTTTTCTAGATAGTCCGACAACTAAGCTCATTCGGTTATCATGTCTGCTTTTTTTTGGGGGGGGGAAGGGTACTGTGTTAGATTCCCGGTATGGCCGAAAAATGTAGGATTCGCCTTGCACAGTGATAAATTACTACCGGGGGCTGGGTGTTGTGTCTCTTATAGATTTAAATTAGTTTATAAGTCGTGTTCTGATATATATATATATATATATATATATATATATATATACACAGGATCAAATAGTGCACGTTAAATACTTCAGATAAAAAATAATTTGCTGTCCCATGACAATTAGACGGTAGATAGAATGGTAGCACCCCTAGAAACAATTTGATTATGTAACTGCTTGCGTCACCCAATACACATCAATTATCTATACTAATATTATATTATTATTATTATTATTATTAGCACCGCGTCTTACTACCCGTTCGGGTTATACGCACTTACGCTAATGTGTAATGGTAGGGTGATTGTGAGATGAAAATGGAGGACCTATAGTTTAACGTGGAAACCGAACCACGGTGGAGGCCTGGCATTCCCCACATTCACAAGATGTCTTGTCAGAGGTGAAGGAAGGGTTTGGTAATCAGATAAATCTGTGCCGGTACCGAGGATTGAACCCCGGACCCCAGCATAGAAGTCCGACACCTTACCCCTAGACCGCCAGGTCACCCTACTAATATTATAAAGAGGAAAGATTTGATTTTTTGTTGTTTTTTTGTTTGTAATGGATAAACTCAAAAACTACTGGACCGATTTTAATAATTCTTTCACCAATATAAAGCTACATTATCAGCGAGTAACATAGTTTATATTTTATTTTGAAAATTTAATTTATTCCTCATAAAAATGTCGGTAGTATATTATATAGTCGTTGGGGAAAAAAAAGTTGTTGAAGGGAATGTGGTGTTGGTGAACGGGGTGAGGGGGTAGGGGTGAGGAAAGAGGAATGAGATGAAAATAGGAGGGAAGATAAAAGAGGTAAGGGGTTAGACAGTGATGGTAGGACTGTATTTTCAAAAAAAAAATAGTAAAAAAAATTAGTTTTTATATTGACATGATGGATGATTTGAAACTTTGTTTTACAGGATTCTTTACAATATTTTTTTACGGGGAAGGGGGCTAGTATTTTAATACTAAGGCAGCCAAACGTACATATCTTTTTTAATAAGTATAGTAATGACGTTAATGGGACATTGGTGTGGATTTTAAAGGTATATTTATTTAAATTCTAAAATTACACCTGATTTATTTTTTTAATTTAGTTTGTCTTCCATATATCTTTGTGTATGTAATCTATGGTGCGTGTTTTGAGGGACGTCACAAGCTCATACACTCAAATTTCTTTTTCTGTCTGACGCTACTTTCCATTCTCTTAAGACCGCCTACTAGAGTGTCAAGATGCATTGCAAATGTTCAGAAGGTTTGAATTAACCAATAATTGCTATTTAGAATAAAACAGTGAGGTGAACAGTATTAACACGTAAGTACTGAATTTTTAATTTCTCGCTATTTTACAGGTAGAGAAAGTATTGTAAACGTAAAAAAAAAAAAAAAAAAAAAAAATCGAACTCAAGATTTTGATGTATCTCAACGCTTCATGACCCCCCGAATCCGAAAATGTTGTTTTTGAATTTCCGTCTGTCTGTACCTCCAACTAGAGCCTAAACTATTTTACCAATCGGGCTAAAACTTGGTATCTAGGGTTTTCATAGGGTTGCCCCGAGGTGTTTTTGGAATTGGATTTCTAACCCTAAAATTAAGGGTAGTTTACTGAAGCGGGAAAAGAGAAAAAGTCGATTTTGATTAAATTTCATTTCAAAACATTTATAAATATTCCAAATAAAATGGTTACTCTCAATATTTCCGAAAAATTATTTAAGGGCTTTGGTCTGATGTGTAAATTATCTATTTTTTTATCATATCTCCGAGATTATTTGAGATCTTAAATTAATTATCATTGCAAATATTTAGATCTATTTATAATATAAATATTTTATTCGAAGCATATTTTTATAAAACCAATAACTTTCAAACTCAACGCAAATATATATATATATTTTAACTTTTCGAACTCTAATAATAATAATAATATTTAGCACCGCGTCTTACTACCCGTTCGGGCTATACGCTTTTAAGTGCTAATTACGCTAATGGATTAGGAATTGGGAAGGTTGAATTAGAGGAAGTGAACCCACATTTGTGTGGCGGGAGAGTGGAAAACCATTAAGGAAAAACCACCCCTAGTTCACCCAACCGAGATTCGAACCTCGATCTACCCATCCTCAGCAGTCGAGCTCAACACGACAAGCGCGTTAGCCAACTACGCCACCGAGGCGGGTTTTCGAACACTAAAGGTAAAGTATTGCGACACTAAAAAAAAAATTAAATGTCAATGGATGTCGACGTCTTATGACCCCTCGAACCCTAAAAAATGGTATTTGCAATTCCGTCTGCCTGTGTGTCTGTTTAGACTAAAAATTAAGAGTAATTTAACAAAGGGCGAAAAGGAAAAAAAAATCAATTTTCTCAAAATCGGCCATAAAAATTTTGATTAAAATTCGTATCTAGGTGTTGATTAAGATTACAAATAAACTGACTATCTTAATTTTCCCATTAAAATTACTTTTAGGGTACTTTACAGGAGCGGAAATTTCCGTATCTCCACAACTATTTGAGATACTAAATAAATTATCTTTGAAAAATTGTAATATTGAAGGGTTTATTGTTAAAAGAAAATATATACACATATAATTATTAACCAACTGATTTCTACCTAAGTTTATCGCGAAATGTCTCATTAAATATTGAAAACATAGAAATAACCTTTCTAAAACAAATAAATTAATTTTATCTAACAGTGTCAGCAGAAAATGTTAACCATAATGAAGGATTGTTTAATATGTTTACATACAGCTATTCCCATTGGAAAATACAACAGTTTGAAGATATTTTCCTTCGTGTAGGCGATGCCCTTTATTGCAGTGTTACCATTTTCTCGTTTTGATCGTTGAGTTTATAGAACCAAAACGATGCTGTAAAGGTCAAAACGTAGGCTGTTAAAAGAGGGTGGGGGCTGGAAGGGTTGACACAAAAGCTTGTGTGTCTGTTAAACCAGGGAGATATAATCTGTTTAACATTCATTTTATCTGGTTTTATCTATGGCTTGTGTTTATGAGCTGTAAAATTTATGTTGTTACGTTGATTGTATTGTTTCGACAAGGGAAACTTAAAATTTGACAGTACCGCCTATATTTTGCTATGTTTCAGTTAGGACGGACGATGTGTGTGTTGTGATGTTATATATATATATATATATATAATATCGTCATTATTCCAATAGTGTAAATAAACAGATATGCCAGATGGCCAGGTAGTAAGATGTGTTATATATATATATATATATATATATAAATATTTGTATATGTGTATGTATATGTATGTTATTTATATGTGTGTATTGTACACATCTTACTACCTGGCCATCTGGCATATTGTTTATTTACACTAATGGAATAATGACGAGAAATATATAATTTAGAGGGAGTGTACACTCGTTTGTATGTCTAGAAAGAAAGAGAGTTAACAAAATTTAGGAAAAAACACCCTCAGTACACAAGACCATGATTCGAACCCTAATAACCACCTTGCTAGCAATCCAGACAATGTGAGAGTAAAGCATTTAAAAACAATTCGACCATCCAAGCGGGTCAGATGCTATTTAGCTCACACACGAGTTTTATTAAATATTTTTAAAGAAACACTTTTTGTGGCTTTAAAATTAGTTGAGATAAAATACCTACTTTGGTGGTCGCATGGTCTAAGGTGTCGTTCTATCAATAGACTGGACTGCCGATGACGAGGATATCGGGGTTCAAACCCTGGTCCGATGTACTGAGGGTGGTTTTTGACTTGAAAGTTTACCAACCTCCCTTCACGAAAAATATCTTGGTGCAATTACTCTAACTTCAAACATTCTAATCCTTATCACTTTAACTTAATAATTGGTTCATAGGCGGATGACCCGAATGGGTAGCGAGCGAGACGTGGTGAAAAATATATTGGTTAATTGATCTTGATATGGGCTCTTAAAAGGGGGCCTCCTTTTGGAGTGTTGTGACTTTCTGCTGTCCTGCAATATCTCCTTTCAATATGGCATCCATCAGTACTTTGTTAGAATCAACGTTTTCCGTCGTGTCTTGATTTTTATGCTATATATAAACAATTAATTTGTTATTTTTCTTTTTTTTTCCAAAAAGACAGCAAACAAGTCTCTCTTTTTTCAAAAAGACAGCAAACATGTCCATGTTTTTTTCAAAAAGACAGCAAACATGTCCCTGTATTTTGATATCGTCACCTAGGAGTTTTTTCGTCTATCTATTATAGATGGGAGAAGGTAACTTTTTAAATACGAAGTCAAAGCGAGTATTTGAATATTGTAAGGTACCAACACCAAAATCGACCTTATACGAGTATGTTTAGTTGAATATTTATATGTAAAATATAAATTACTCATTCTTAACGATCCTACCAAATACAATTCTGTAGGTGACTGCGTCTGGTAAGGTCAGACTTCTGTGCGCGGTCGATCTGACCGCAAAGATTATTATTACCAAACCTCTCACTCTGACAGATCTTGAATGTGTGAATGCCAGGCACCACGTGGTTCGATTCCACGTTAAACTGTAGGTCTTCATTCACTCACAATCACCATCCATACACATTAGTAAGTGCGTATAACCGAACGGTAGAAGACGCGGTGCAATAATAAATATAAAATCAACAATTGTGATTTGATAAAGATATGAGCAATGTCAGTTTGCTTAAACAATGTACATTGTTATATAGTAGCATAAAAAAAAATCCTATATTTTTTAAAATTTGCTTTAGAATTATGTTAAGGAGCATATGTATTTCAGTAGTTTTGATAATACATGAGTTAAACTTGTTACAATTAAATGTGGTTTGCTTCGCATCAAGAAGTCAGCGATGAATAATATATATAAGATCATTTAGAACATTATATTAAATAAAAACTTGTGAAATGTCCAAGAAATAGGTATTTACAAAGAAAACAAACACATTTGTTATAATGTTAAATGAAAATAAAATGTTTATGAATAATTTAAAAAAATTTCTTTAAGTAAAATAGTGAACAAATCTCTTTAATGTAATGTTTTGAGTTAATTTTTTTTATATAAACACTTTTTTTTCTGTCCGTTAAGGTTATACGCCTATATACTAATAACACTAATGTGTAAGGAATTAGTAAGGTTTAATTTAAAGGACGTATAGCTGCATTTGTGTGGAGGGAGAGTGAAGAAAAACATTTATGGGGGGAAAAAACCTCAGTACTCCTGACCATGATCGATCTTTTCGTCTTTGTCATTCTAGTCTTTTGAGAGAGTACCACCTTAGACTATGCGGCCATGGTCGTATATATATATATATATATATATATATATATATATATATATATATATATATATATATATATAATGTAATTGATTAACATAACTTACGTGTATTTCCCACCATTGTGTAGGCCTTTATATGGATTGCAATGTGACAAATAATCACTTTATATTTTTTTATCATCATCATCATTATTATTATTATTATTAGCACCGCGTCTTACTACCCGTTCGGGTTGTACGCAATTACGCTAATGTGTAATGGTAGGGTGATAGTGAGATGAAATGAAGGACCTACAGTTTAACGTGGAATCCGAACCACGGTGGTGGCCTGGCATTCCCCACATTCACAAGATGTCTTGTCAGAGGTGAAGGAAGGGTTTGGTAATCATATAAATCTGTGCTGGGGCCGAGGATTGAACCCCGGCCGCCAGCACAGAAGTCTGACACCTTACCCCTAGACCACCAGGTCACCTCACTTTTATTTTAAAAAATCAATAGCTTCAAGACATTCGGGGATTCTTTTTATGATATTGACCACCGATGCCATCCTCGTAACAAAAAACATCAGTGTGTGAGAATTTTCTGTTTAAGGGAAACCCGCTTTGGGGGTCGAATGATCTAAGGCAGAGTTTTTCAACGAGGGTTACGCAAACCCGTGGTCAGGGGGTCTCACGAGAATTTTCAAAAACTTAATTTTTGTTGGTTTGTCCATAATTTTTGTAGAAACACGTGGAGAGAACAAGATGAGGAAATTAGGCCGGTAATAAAGTTAAATTTGAGGTTAGTAAGAAAAATTCTAAGCCAAGTTCAAATACCAAAGGATAGTAACTAGTAAATAAAAATAGGCAAGGAATACTCTTGAAATATTGTATACAAAAGGATGAGTAATAATTATTTACTAACCCTACTGCTATACACGTATACTTTGTAATTTGCCCTAGTAAAATCAAATTTGTCAGCCAGGTAGGTATTCCCAGAGATTCTACGAAATATTTTAAGTAATTTTCCAACCAAAAAAGTTTGGGAATCACTAACCTAAGCCAATACTTTCGCAAAAGACTGGACTGTTGTTGATGGAGAAATCGGTGCTTAAATCCCGTTCGGGTGTACTATGGGTGATTTAAAAAAAAATTACCAATATCCCTCCATGCAAATGTGGCTACACTTCCTCTAAACTCAACCTTTATCATCCCTACCATAATACTGTAATTCGTAAATTAGCGTACACACCAAATGGATTGCTAATAAAAAGCTTCAGGAAATGCGTATATGTTAAGATACGCGCTGACAAAAAAAACTTAAAGAAGGTGACGCCCTTTAACCCTCATCCTAAAGTACAGTCTATAAATAAGCTGTTTGTATGGGATGGCTGAAGCATGTTAGGAACGAGGTCACATATTATTAAAGCTTCCTGCTTCTGCCTAGGGAATTATTGGACGGTGCATGTACACAAATTGGCTGATTTACCTTTTTAAGAGAGAGCTGCTCGCAAGCATTTGACTGTGACAATGAACCTCTGCTAGTTCTAATGAGCTCATTGTTACAGGATATATTAGAGGAGGACGGTGTTTTGATGTTTATAAGCCAGTACAATATGTTTTGTGTCGATTGGAATGTGTTAAAAAATGTGTTTTCAAGAATTAAATGCGCTCATAGACGTTATTATAAAGGTGAGTTCAAATAACGTAAATAGAGTTATGTTTAAGAAATTATTTTCAATTAAAGTACCCAAATGCAACTAACAGGTTCTGGTTAAGTTAATGCTAGTAATAAATAAATAACAAATATTTTAAAGTCACGTTTTTAAAATTAAAGTCGGTTGGTATTTATATTTTTTTTATAATAGAACTTCTCACTCTCAAATAAATTTTGTTTCATTTGAATAATTAGTATATATTTGCTAATATTGGTGCCTGATAATAAAGGTACAAGGGAAAAAAGGGGAAAGCCCAATTTTAGCTCAAATTGAGTTAATGCTGTGATCTGTTAGAAAATCTTTATAATTAACTTTATATTATGTTTAAAAGAGGTCTCTGTCATATTTTAATTTGTGATTGCAGGGGGTCTTTGTGTGATTTGATATATAAAAGTTGTTTTCCTGGAAAATTAGTGTATTGTGATCTTCCCCTTGTACCCCTAAAAATGAATACTCTTTCAAAATATAATAATTTGTATAGGAATCTGCTCTAAATTAAAGTTAACATTAAGAAAAATAATTTGTATTAAGTTGTCTGAATTAATTCTCAAACCACTTAAAAATCTAAGCGTGTGTCTAGACTTGTTTCTTACTAAAGGGCTTGAAAAAATAAACTCACTAACCCAATAAAATTGGCTTGTATATAAATATATGATGTATTTAATGAAAATTAAAATAACATGTCCACTCTATTGTTTTGGGCAAAAAATAATTGATGCTTGGAAATAAATATAAATTTATTTTATTTTAATGATAGTATAATTATTAATTAAGTAGTGTATTAATGTATAACAAAAACTCTTATAGCCCGATCTGACCTCGTTACTCCACAGCTAGTGCAAGTTTGTTATGCGTAATCAGCATTCTTCTTAAATATTTTCTAATTCATTACATCAAGTTTATTAAGTCAGCCCTTTCAGTCACGTAAGTTCAATAAAGTTATCCAAATCAAAATAAACATCACACATAGCTCAAGTTTGTGACAATATTAATTCAACTAGTCTATATGATGTAATAAAAATGAAAATTAATATGTATTTATTATTTGAAAGGTCCTAAACTGAAATCAACTCATTTCTCCAGGGAGAATAATAAGACTTTTATTTTGTGAATCGCATCTTACTAACCATTCGGTCCATCTGCATGTATACACTATTGAGGTAGCTTAAATACATAATTTAAAGTAAACTGTGCCTGCATTTGCGTTAAGTAATAAATGCCTTCGGTAAACTCAACTGAGAATCAAACCCCGAACTCATCACCTGCAATCCAGTCTAATGAGAGATTGACGCTTTAGATTAGAGCTCAGACCAATCGGATTACTGATGTGGGCTATGACTCCTGTTGATAGTGTTGTATAATTAGTCTCGAAATGCATACTTGTGATCATTTTATAGGTCCATGGAAGCACACCTTAATATAAAAGGGTTTTAAATGACTAAAATTTATCGTGATGGGAAGTTTGGGGTTAAAATCCCACCCGAGTGTACTGAGGTTGGTTTTTACTAAATTGTGCCCCGACATACGTAAATGCGGGTGCATTTCCTCTAAGATTCTTCCCACCTAATCCCTATCCTTTAGCATAATTAATGTGTGTGAGCTTGAACGGGTACTGAGACACGGTGTAAGATATATATATATCTTACACCGTGTCTCAGTACCCGTTCAAGCTCACACACATTAATTATGCTAAAGGATAGGGATTAGGTGGGAAGAATCTTAGAGGAAATGCACCCGCATTTACGTATGTCGGGGCACAATTTAGTAAAAACCATCCTCAGTACACTCGGGTGGGATTTTAACCCCAAACTTCCCATCACGATAAATATATATATATATTATATATATATATATATATATATATATATATATATATATATAGGATGTTTTCTTGATGATAAGTAAGACTTTGAGGGATAATGGAGGAGGATAATAGAAGCAAAATGCAAAGCTGGAACACTATTTAAAGACAGTCCATCCTAATTGGAGCGATCGGCCTACTAAATACTTTGCAGGAAAACTAGAAAGCTGAAGAAATTGAAACTAGATAAAATCTGTAATGGTAGGGTGATTGTGAGATGAAATGGAGGACCTACAGTTTAACGTGGAATCCGAACCACGGTAGAGGCCTGGCATTCCCCACATTCAAAAGTTGTGATTAAAACACGTCTTGTCAGAGGTGAGGGAAGGGTTTGTAATCAGATAAATCTGTGCCGGGACCGAGGATTGAACCCCGGCCGCCAGCACAAGTCTGACACCTTACCCCTTGACCACCAGGTCACCAAATCATTTATAAAATTAAAGTAGTGTTATCTGATATCAACATAAACCTTTTCTTCTACTTCGACTAATTATTTTCAAAGCTTTTCTTCCAAATGTCGAACTACAGGGACCTAATTCCTGTAATTTTTGAGAAAAAAAATCTCTCTTTTTTCATATAAAATAAAAATCAAGACAGAGACGGAAAGTGTAGCCAATAACAACGTTCCGATGAATGCAAATACTATACATATTCAACTTAAAAAAACATAACCTTTCCAATTACCAACACGTACAGCAAAGAGAAAATAGAATAATTGAAAAATAAATGTTTTAAACACCGCAGAGAGGTTGGAAGTAGGTAATGTTTAAATAAAAGTTGCGGAAATGTAATGTCCTTTAATACTACTTTTTTTTATTTTGAGGTTTTTTATAAACTCAACAGAAGTCTTGTCTCTATTATTTTGAGAGAAAAAATTAGTAAACAATTAATGTGAAACCGTCAGATACCTGCTCTTTTAAAACTTTTTTTTTTTAAATAAGAAAAATTACATCGCATTCTCTCACCGGATACTTAGTATCGAAACTTTCTTGTACGTTCACAAACATGAAACGTCAGTTATGTAAAAGTGTGTAAGCCTATTCTATGTTATTTTATATTTTTCGTAAAGTTATACTTATTTCAATTGTAAGCAATTAAAAAAATAGAAGTAACTTTTTTTTTTGTTATAATGTAGACCATATGACAACTTGATTTCTATTTAAATATTTGAATTAATCGTTCAAGGAAGTAACTAAAAGCTATATATATATAGCCTATAAATAGTTCACACATTTGAATTATTACTATGTATCGTTGCTTATAAAATCATACCCTCTTTCATTACTATAGAATATTAAATATTAAAATAAATTGCCAGCCAAAACAATTTTACTGAAAAGAGGCGACCTGGTGGTCTAGGGGTAAGGTGTCGGACTTCTGTGCTGGGGGTCCGGGGTTCAATCTTCGGTCCCGGCACAGATTGATCTGATTACAAACCCTTCCCTCACCTCTGACAAGACATCTTGTGAATGTGGGGAATGCCAGGCCTCCACCGTGGTTCGGATTCCACGTTAAACTGTAGGTCCTCCATTTCATCTCACAATCACCCTACCATTACACATTAGCGTAAGTGCGTATAACCCGAACGGGTAGTATGACGCGGTGCTAATACTAATAATACTATAAATGATCCATTAAGTGCGTTTAGTTAAAGAGGTTTGCAGGAAAATAAACCAAGATATATTCTTAAAGGTTGAAATATCTGAAACTATCTATGTTTACGCTATTTATTTATTTTATTTTTGCGCCGCATCTTACTACTATTCCGGTTGATAAGTCTACCTACTAATTACTCTGATGGACTAGGGATGATAATGTTTTTATTTTATATGAAGTGTACCCGCATTTGCGTGGAGGTAAAGTGGAAAACAATTTTTAAAACTACTCTCAGTACACCTGACTGGTATTGATCTCCATATCATCGTAAGTCTACCTTATAGATGCCGTTTAATCACTACTCGTTGTTAAAACACTGTTTAGTAGTTGTTCTAAAAATGATTATATATTTAAATATATCATATTTAGTCAGATATTTCAACTATAGGGTGAGATCTTACATATGTGGTCTTATTTCAAAATGTTTCAAAGACATGAAGGTAGTTGTGGGTGGCGGAAGTCCAAGTGAATCAGCGCACACCTCTGTTTATTATCCCACAGTCCCTCTTCAATTATTTTTTTATACCTTACTCCCCGCTTTCGGCAATACCATGATCCTTTATCAGCCCTCCCCCCCCCCCCTTCTTTTTGTATCAAGTCACCCCGTCGTTTCCGTGTCACCCGGTATATTCGTGACAGGAGGTGAATGTTTCTTTGTTAAAACGAAGAATAAAAATACCAACAAAACATAACTCAACAAACCCGTGTCTGCCAGGGATAGGACCGAGCTGAATTCATTCTCGCGAAGAAATGTCAAGATTTTTTTTTTCCAAACACCACGTTTTACTTATCCGTTCTGCCACTATGTACTAATTACTCTAGTGTGTAAGGAATTAGGAAGATTGAATTTAGAGGAAGCGTGCCAGTATTTTCGTGGAGGTAAGAGTGGGAAACCATTTAGTAAAAAACCACCCTTAGTGCACCGGACCGGGATTCAAACCCCGATCTCGTCATCGACAGCCAGTCTATTGAGAGAATGACACCTTAGGGCTTAGACCATGCAGCCAACACATTAACCTAAGACTTGAGAAATGATTGCTGACCAAGTTGACTAGAGAAATATATTTTATATCGATATGAGTTTATTCTTTTACAATTCCCTCCCCTCAACCCGCGAGTTCCGCTTCCCCTATTTGACTGAATACTCTTCATTTTCAGTCCCATTCACCATCTAAATATAATCTACACAATCCATCAGACAGTCAACACCTAACGGACTGTCAGTCCTGTTTTACGGTCGACACGATTTTCACATCCCCAACTAGCCTCCCCCCTCCCTCCAAACATCCCCTAAACAAAATCTCACTTTCGACCGAGCTCATCGCTACTACGTTCGCTTCCGCCAGTGTTTTGTCGAGTTCTCACCATACCTCCCTCCTTCCCTCTTCAACCCCATCCCCATGACCGGATGTCGGAATGCAAACGATGTCCCCGGCATCCCGACAACATCTCCCCCTCTCCCTAAAATGACGTCACACCTTCTCGTGATGTCATTAAATAAAGTAGACTTTCCGCTGGTTGGGTCCGAGTTTTTGAGTAGGCGTACTTTTTTTTAAATTAGATAATAAGATATTTTTATAAGGTGTTCGGCGCGTGTATCCCTATGCAGATAAATTAAATCGGCTAGTGTTGAGATTATCCGGTTATAAAAAAGTGTAGATTAAATTATAAGCTCAAAATATTTAACACATAGCGTTGACTAGAACTTTTATAAATTTCAAACCTTTTTTTTGTCAGATTTTTTTATCATCACGTCTTACTACCCATTTTGGTTATACACTTGTGTAATTTTAGACAAAACTTCGGTACGCCCTACTGAGATTTGAGCTACGATATTTCTATCATCATCAGTATAGTCTCTTGGGAGAGTGATGCCTTAGACCATGTAGCTACCGAAGTATGTTGTAGGTTTACGGTTTAGCCACACATTTGGCGAAAATCGAGAGAAAAATAAGCTTGAGCTGTGCAACAGTTCAACACACTTAGAAATATATACTCTGCAACCCAAACTAGGAACCCGCTTCGGTGGTCGAGGGGTCTCACGCGCTACTCTCGTGTTAGAATAGACTGCCGATGACAGGGAGATCGGGATTCATTTACAATCGGGTGCATGAAGGGATGTTTTTCCTAAATGGTGTTCCACTATCCTGCCACGCAAATGCGTGTGCACTTCCTCTAATTTAAACCTCCCTAATCTATAAGCCATTAGTTCAATTAGTATATAGGCGTACAGCCCGAATGGGTAGTAAGAAGTGGTGCTAATAATAATAAACCTCTGATAAGACGTGTATTAAGGTGCGGCAGAATGGAGTGCAAGTATTTTTCAGTTTTTATAGAATATAATTTTTTTGACCAAAATAAATCAAATATTTCTCCAGTAGCAACGTAGAGTTTAGTTTTCTGCACATGCTGATATCAACAGATCTTGAATATCTGTCAAGTGTGTCCTGGAATATTGTCAAAATATTTTCTATTTATTTAAAATGTTTTGACAGCATTCCAAGACACCCTTGACAGATATTCAAGATCTGTTGATATCAGCATGTGCAGAAAATTAAACTCTACATTGCTACTGAAGAAATATTTGATTTATTTTGGTCAAAAAAATGTAATGCTATAAAAACTGTAAAATTACTCGTGCGCCCTTCTGCCGCACCTTAATCACAACTTGTGAATGTGTGGAATGCCAGGCCTCCACCGTGGTTTGGATCCCACGTTAAACTGTAGGTCCCCCATTTCATCTCACAATCACCCTACCATTACACATTGGAGTAAGTGCGTATAAATCGAACGGGTAGTAAGACGCGGTGATAATAATAATAATAATAATAGTAATAATAATATAATAATAGTAGTAGATAAACATATAATTTAGGTTATTGTTAAGATGGATGTTTGAAAATTATTGTGAGATGTCTTGAAATAAATTAACATATTATATAACAAGAGAGAACGAGACACATCATTTCCATGTTAATAGGTATTCATATCTCCTTTCAACAACAGCAAACGCAGCTGTCTTCTTGTCCCTTGCTTTGTAGGAGTAAACGGGCTAATTGAGTCGATTGGTTTTGAAATTCGATCGAATCTCCCGGGCAGATGTTTTCGCGCAGATCCGAGAAAGCTGAATTTACTTAGATCCTCTTTGAACTGATAGTTTGGAAGGTCTTTCGCTGAAAAATAAACGCAGAACTGAAACGTAATCACTTGGCGAGTTTTTAACAAAAAATAATATTTCTGAATTTGTCGCTATGCTTGAGTTCAACTAGTTTCAGCTTGGCTGGCTCTGCTCGAGAACTTTTGTTTGCGAGAGACAATTAGATTTGAAAATCAAAACCTACTTAAATCAGGTGATCCAGACAATTAAATAATCCGTGTTCCCACCTGTGCTGGACCCAACATTCTTAAGCTCTTATTTAATGCCTATTTTTAAGTAATCTCTTTCAGATTCATATATTTTTATATGTAAGCTCTGAGATTAGAAAATTTATTTTAAATATATAAATTTTAATAAACACAGTTCTACTATTATTTAAAATGGTATAAAAAAATGAAAACCTTTTTTTTATCAAAGTTTATTTTAATTTTTCTATTTTAATTCGTCTGCGCTCCCCAAGAAACCTTAAAACTTCGATTAATGGCCCCTTATGAAACTAAGTTATTCAAGAAAAGGATTTGCAAGATATATCTAGTTTAGGCTTTTCATCCCCCCCCCCCCCCCCGTTCCATGGGCCAAGTCCTAGTCCAGGCCTGAATTTAGAGCCGTGGAGGCACAGGGACTCTTAACAAATTGAAAGCCTTCATTTAAATAAATATTTTTATTTTCAAATTTTAATATTATATTATTTTTTACAAAAGTATCTGTTAAAAACTTTGTTTTAAGATATAATTTGTATAAATAAATATCGTCATCACAATAAATTAGATTTGTTCAAAACAAAATGCATTATAAATGTTCTTTGTTTTTTTATTTTTTATTTTTTTTAATAATGACATAAATTAATGTCAAAGTAGTGGAAAAAAAGAATCTAATTTTATTCATAAATTTTCTGTTCAAGTAAGTTAGATTAACTTGTCAGAAATAAATACAAATCGATAAAAAAAAATTATTTTGTAAATATATTGCTATGACTGCTATCTATAGATAAAAAAGTCCCTGGAGCTTAAGTCCTACACATGTTGACCCTCCACACCCTATACCCACCCCACGGTCTTCTGAAAGACCCAAAGGACTTTGCGCTCCGTTAACCTTCTTTCTTCACTTACTCTTTTCTTTAGACACGCTTCGTAATGAACAGACCAAATTCAATTGAACCGACCAAATTGACTCAACTCCAGGCTTCACACCTGGACTTATTTCCGCACGGCAGGGGGGGGGGGGATCACTTGTATTTGTTTGATCAGGAAACCTAACATACTATTTCAAACATTACACTATTTCAATAAAACAATGAGTTTCAGACATTTTTCTATTTAAAATTCCTCGGTGGTGTAGTTGGCCAACGCGCTTGTCGTGTTGATCTCGACTGCCAAGGATGGGGGGAGATCCGAGGTTCGAATCTCGGTCGGGTGAACTGGGGGTGGTTTTTCCTAAATGGTTTTCCACTCTCCCTCCACGCAAATACGGGTTCACTTCCTCTAATTCAACCTTCCTAATTCCTAATCCATTAGCGTAATTAGTACTTAAAGCGTATAACTCGAACGGATAGTAAGACGCGGTGCTAAATATTATTATTTAAAATTACCTTATTCGTAATCGCGTAAAAAATTTATCTCAAATACCACAAAACTTCATTTAAATAAGTTAAATGGTACGGTGTACCACACAAGACTTTCTCGATACTATATCTAAATTATACTCGTAAGATGTGAATATATATATATATATATATATATTTATAGGGACAGAATGGTGAAAAAATTAATCGTATTTCACCAAAGATAATAAATGAAATAATATACACAGTTACAAACACATCGTATTTGTTCTTACTCCATTTCCCAAAGTTATATTTAAAAAATAATATTTGCTTATAGCTCGGTACCTTTTTTTGTTTAAGATATTCTTTCAAATAAAGTTTGTTTATTTTTAATATTCCTACGACTTTGAAATGATAGGGTTATTTTCGTATCTCAAATAACTGTCAAGGCGATATAATTAAAATGGGAAATTTCTACTTATGCAAAGTACCCTTTAAGTAATTTTCTTGGGAAAGTGAGATGCGCCATTTTGTTAGTTGTGTTACCTAGGTACACATTTTAGTCGAAATCGTTAGAGCCGATTTTGAGAAAAATTTATTTTTCCTATATATATTAATGAGTAAGCTACCCTTAATTTGAGGGTTTGATAGATAGCTCCAAAATAATTCTGGGGAACGTTATAAAACCCTAGATACTAAATTTTAGCCTGAGAGGTAAAATGGGATCGCGATAAAATAAAAAAATAAGTAATAAAACTCTTTCTAGTCGTATTAGTGTATTTTTTTAAAACTAATTACTTAACTTCAAATGTAAAGAGTTGTATTATATTGTAGTACAACTGTCAATTCTTGATTATATCCTTTGTTCTCGTACCATTAATTAATCACCTGATGCGGAAAAAGAAAAATTGGAATGAAAAAGTTTCCTAATTATTTTAAAACTTATTATTTCTTACAATTTGTAATATCGATGGTCAATAACTTTGCTTGGTCCGCATCGGGCGGTGATAGGAGGGGTGAGGGGGTTTCGAGTAGATAAAAATGTCAGGCTCGTATTGTTCGGTTCGCCACGAGACAGAAAATCTGCGTTCGAATCCCGAATCACGAGATGGTTTACATTCTCTTTTTACATGAAATCGGGTGCATTTCCTCTAAATGACCTTTCTAATCACCACCCCTTAGAAAAAGTTTGTTTACGTGATTCACGTCTTACCAACTTTGAGATATCCGCTTATCTAATCACACTAATCTGATTAGTGATTAATAGGTTAAAATTAAGAAGAAATGTTCCCGTATTAGCTTAGAAGAAGAGTGATTAAAGCTTTTTAAGAAAAAGTAATTTAGTAACTTACATCCTGTAGGGGTTTAAAATGCAAGCCCAGACCTCACAGTAACAAGTAAACCAGCCAAGACTAGACTAACACCTTTGTCAGAATGCCCATCGGTACGAGTATTAGATTTAATCATATTAGCCTTGGTTTTAAATAAACTAATACAAAAAATTTCACTCTTAACTATTATTATTATTATTATTATTATTATTATATTATTATTATTATTATTATTATTATTATTATTATTATTATTAGCACCACGTCTTACTACCCGTTCGGGTCATACGCACTTACGCTAATATGTAATGGTAGGGTGATTGTGAGATGAAATAGAGGACCTACAGTTTAACGTGAGATCCGAACCACGGTGGAGGGCTGGCATTCTACACATTCACAAGTTGTGATTAATACACGTCTTGTCGAGGTGAAGGAAGGGTTTTGTAACTTAAAGTATTGTCTTAACAAACTAGCCGCATCGTCTAAGGCATCACTCTAGTATTAAACTTGACTGCCGATAATATGGAGATAGGGGCTCGAATCTTGGTCGGGTTTATTGTGGGTTTTTTCCCTAAATAGTTTTTCACACTTCCTCCACGCTAATGTGGGTATACTATTTTTAAATTTGAACTTCCTCATCCTTAACACATTAGCGTAATTAGTATAAACTGATCAGGTGGTAAGACGCAAGTTAAAAAAATATGATCACGTATTCTAAGGCGTTAGAATCGCATTACACAATATCTTTGTTGACGGGGAATATCGGAGCTCGTATCCCACCCGGGTTCACTTGAACTTATTTTTCCACGCTATTCTTCCCTACAGTTTTTGCATTTTTTGGTCTTACTACCCGATTGGGATATACGAATTATATTTATACAAATGGTTTAGGGATAAGGAAGGTATAACTCAAAGGAAATGTAGCCACATTTGCTTGTAATAGTAAAATATGTAGGATAAATACATCCCTTCCGCCCCACAATACACCTTGCTATCATTTGAACCCCGACCTTTTAGTCTACGTAAATTCTGATTAAATTAGCCTGACATTCAGTCCGCATTCCCATCGTTGCGGTTCCTTTTAGTTATGATGTTATTAAAACTGTTTTAAGATAAACTTTAATAATAAAATAAACCACGTTGGTGGCCGCATGGTCTAAGGCGCCACTCTAGCAATAGACTGGACTGCAGAAGACGAGGATATCGGGATTTGATCCCAGTTGGGTATACAGAAGGTGGTTTTTCTTATATAGTTTTCCCTTCTCCCTCCACGCAAATGGGGGTACACCTACTCTCAATTAAACCTTTACAATTCCTAACACATTGATAGGGCATACATGGTGTATAACCCGAACGGGTAGTAAGACGCGATGCTAAGAAAAATTGATATAGAAGCCTACTCTGCTTATCCTGGCATTAACCTGTAAAACCTTATTATTTCTTACTGATGGAGTGAAAGGATGTAATTTAGGGTCCCCTTTTATATTTAATCTTAAAAACAAAAGAATTTTTTTTAAATAAAATAAATCAATCACTAAGTATGTTTAGCTACATTTTCTATATTTAAAAAAGTTAATGGTAATTTTTTATGGGCATTGCATAATTTTAACAGGATTTTCTTTCTTAATTTAAAAGACATTTGGTCAACTGCCTCAATACCGTCCAATGCCAATTAATATTCTATAACTTTTGAAATTTTATGTGTAAAGAGTTAAAATAAGCTTATCTGCTTAAGCAATATTTTATTTTCATTGGCTAAAAAAATATTTATTTTTTGCATTAGAAACTTAAAAAAGAATTACCTAATCTCCCGTTACCTTGCATGATCCATCCAATATTAAGTTCCTCCCCCCCCCCCCCATTTTAAACTTGTTCTTGCTTCACGGACTGTGGTTACTCTTTTGAATAGCTCGTTATAAGATATATTTTTTTCCCACCTATCGTTAGCAAAGTTGTTTAAAATAATGGGTTTATAGCGTAACTCCTCTTTCAGACGCTTTAAGAATACACTTAAAATTCTTTTGACAGATAAGTTGCAAGCGTCTCGGTACCGGTCATGGAACAATAAATGCACTTAGGGGTGGATAAAATATAGTTTTTTTTGTTGAAGGCGACGCGAGCTAAAAATCGGTATTCTCGCAGTTCTCATAGCAAACAAAAAAATTTTGGGACGAAATAAATCAAATATTGGTTCATTAGATAAGATGAGATTACTATGTTATAGAAAATTAAACAGTTTTTGAATATTTGTCATGATCATATTGGTGGTCGGACTCTTGGTCTATGGGTCAACATTCTTCATTCTACTCATCTGAAAGTTGGGTTCGATTCCAGGCTGTACCATATGCATTTTTTTCACGAAGGGGAATTGTTCTTATTGTTAAATTAGGTTTAACAGGAACCACATTATGATGATGATCATAACATAATCTCCTCGGGTTGAAGTAACCGCATCTACAGGTTGCTACAACCGCAGAAGACGGCTGCATATCCACAACTGCCAGTAGAAGAACAAAGTAATGTCTAACCGACAAATCTTGGTGGCATACACACAAAAAAAAAACGTATCATTTGGTTAGAAACCTTTTAATTAAAGGAAAAAGTTATCGAATTTGAGAGCGAGTAGTTGTAAAGAATCAAGTAGTATCTAAATAAGCAAAGATGACAGTATATTAAAGTTTGTTGACGCGAACATTATTTTATGGATGTGAATAATAATAATAATAATAATATTTAGCACCGCGTCTTACTACCCGTTCGGGTTATACGCTTTAAGTACTAATTACATTAATGGATTTAGGAATTGGGAAGGTTGAATTAGAGGAAGTGAACACACATTTGCGTGGAGGGAGAGTGGAAAACCATGTAGGAAAAACCACCCCCAGTTCACCCGGCCGAGATTCGAAACCTCGATCTCCCCGTCTTCAGCAGTCGAGCCCAGCACGACAAGCGCGTTAGCCAAACTACGCCACCGAGGCGGGTTTATGGATGTGAAGCGTGGGTTTGTCGGGAGAAACACAAGAACAATTTTTACGCTTTTATCATTATTTATAGCTGAGTTATAAGGGATGGGTGTGAGTTTTATCGTATAAAGGTGTCTTAGTATTGCCGACGGTAAACGCGTTGTTTGAAAATTTGGCTGGCGCACAGCCGTTGAAACTTGACGGATCTAAAAGTCACGGGACGGACACTGCCCGCACGTGCGATAATAGAAGCCTACAGCTCTTCCATGTTAAAAGTCCTCACTTTCACTCTATCAATGAGATTGAAACAAATTTGAAATGGAATGACTAGTAAATTTATTTCGTTTTAACCCGCCTCGGTGGCGTAGTTGGCTAACGCGCTTGTCGTTTGAGCTCGACTACTAAGTACGGGGAGATCGAGGTTCAAATCTCAGTCGGGTAAACGGTTTTTTTTTTTTCTAAATTGTTTTCCACTCTCCCTCCATGCAAATGCGGGTTCACTTCCTCTAATTCAACCTTCCCAATTCCTGATCCATTAGTGTAATTAGTACTTAAAGCGTATAACCCGAACGGGTAGTAAGACGCGGTGCTAAATAATAATAATATTTCGTTTTGAGTCTTAAATAATACTCAAACGTATTTCTTTCACTCAATCACTTAACTAATCATATTTTTTATTTAGCACCGAGTCTTACTACCCGGTTTATACACCTATGTAGGCCTATTAATTACACTAATGTGTTAGGAAAGGTTTAATTTAGAGGAAGTGCACCCACATTTGTGTGGAGTGAGAATGGTAAACTTTAAGGGAAACCATCCTACCAGGATTGAAACCCGTTCTAGTCTTTATCAGTCTAATCCAACACGAGAGTAGCGCGTTAGACCATGCGGCCACCGAAGCGGGTTATATAAATAAATCTACATTTAGAATATATTATAGACCTAAGTATTTGTAGTTTTATTTTTTTGTACACACGAGACTGACTTATTTCTTTGTGTACCCAACAGTGCTGGTAAGAAAATTGCAATATATAATTATTTGAAGGTGTTTATGATACCTAGTGATTACCATTTCACAATGTATAAGGTCTACGTTTATTAATCGTTCATGATTCATACCCCTGTCTACGTGCACATTCATTAATAGTCGTATTAATTCAGTCCAACTTTCATACACAACAAGAAAAATTACTAGATCTACTTTCACGTATTCGTACGTCAAATCATGTGATCTGCAGATATCACTTTTAATAGGGTATTTTTTAATACAAATTAAAATTATCATTTTTCGTATAAAAAAATATATGTATTTTCTAAAAGGCCCATCCTATGAAAATTGGACTATATAATAATCTTGCATTACTAATAATATTTCAATTCTACTTTGTATCAACTCTCGCTGCTAACCACAGAACAGTAGTGTATCGCATACACAGACCACTACTAATAATTTAAAACCTCCCGCGGCGTTTAATCGTGTGTTTAGCGGTCTTACGCATGCTCGGTGGCCTACTGGAGTGAGGTATATATATCTATCTCTTTCTCCGTGTGTTAACCGCGACCAATGCGCTACATTCCCTTCGGTACATCAACAGGGCTAACAATAGTATGTTTATTGTGTAGGACATCTAACTTGATATTCTTGTTGATACTGGTTTGTTTTATTCGCCGCGCGTTGCTGGAATCAAAACAGAGGAAAGTTTATTTTAAACTTGATACTATTTATGTAACTGAAACGAGTTACGTGTGGTCTTATATGTATTTTTGTTTGTTTGCGTATTCATAATTCTATTTTTAATCTTCCATTTCGTCCTGGTACCCATCTGGGCTCTACTCAATTTTATTTTTAGTACCGCCTTTTACTACACTTTCGGTTAATATACACATTTACTAATGTACTAATTACGCCAATTTGTTAAGTATAAGGAAGTTTGAATTTAGAAAACGTGTACCTGCACTCGCGTTGAGGGAGAGTGGAAAAAATCTAGTAAAAAAAAAAATCAATCTCAAGTACATCCGATCTGGATTAGAAATCTGATCTCCCCCATCATCGGTATTCCAGTACACCTTAGACCATTCAACCACAGGGAAGGTTATTAGTATTTTAGCTTGTTTACATTTAGTATGTTAATAAGCCATACTTGTACTGTTTATTGCTAATAATTTTACGCTTACACAACTGTTTCACTCCATTGCAAAATAGGTTTACTTAAAGCATCAGCAGTGGACATGTAAGCAGAGAGTTTCGTCATCCATTTACATTTCATTCAGCTAATGTTACGCTGTATTTCGAAAATGTAATATTACTTTCTCTCTAAGGGTGTTTTTGCGCATATATATTTTAACTACTTTGGGGTAGGTAACCTGGTGGTCTAGGTGTCAGACTTCTATGCTGGCGGCCGAGGTTCGATCCTCGGTCCCGGCAAAGATTTATCTGATTACCAAACCCTTCCTTCACCTCTGACAAGACATCTTGTGAATGTGAGGAATGCCAGGCCTCCACCGTGGTTCGGATTCCACGTTAAACTGTAGGTCCTTCATTTCATCTCATTATCACCCTACCATTACACATTAGCGTAAGTGCGTATAACCCGAACGGGTAGTAAGACGCGGTGATAATAATAATAACTACTTTGGACCCGCTTCGGTGGCCGCATGGTCTAACGCGCTACTCTCGCAGTAGACTAGACTACCGATGACTGGATACCGAGGTTCGAATCTCGGTTGGGTGTACTGAGGGTGGTTTTTCCGTTCTCCCTCCGCAAAAATGTGGGTACATCTCCTATAAATATAACCTTCTCAACCCCTAAAACCATCAGCGTAACTAGTACATAAGTGTATATAATCCGGAGGGCTGTAGGACGTGGTGTTAGAAATTATGTTGTTTCGGTTTATCTGATGGAAAACATTTTAATACTGCTCGATATAGCAGCCATTCGTTTTCTAGTTTGTATTTGCTTTGTTTTTTATTGTGTTATTTATTAACATCTATATTTATCACAAATACGAAATTATTTATACAAATTCAATGTGTTCCATCAATGTGTGTAATTAGCATGTTTGAGAAAACTAATATATTTAGGACCAATATAAACCTTTATTATTAACAAACAGAATCAAAATTCACTGTTCTATGATTATGAATAGAAATAAACGAAATTCTCTTTGTTGATAAAATAAATCGTTCAAACTAAATCATTCTAGTATTTTAACCCAACTCTAAATATTAAATATTTGTTCACCCAAAAGCTGTTTTTTTTTTTGTTGTTACATGTAATTCTGAATACACGCTCGTTTCAATAGCATGGAATAGTAACTATTTCATCGTGTGTAAATATTGGTTGTATTACTATTTATTAACTACATGTTTTATTTTCATCAAATTATAAATTGAAATTAATAATCCTCTTATAATCGTTCCATTTTAAAAAACTAATTATTATTATTATTATTAGCACCGCGTCTTACTACCCGTTCGGGTTATACGCTCTTACGCTAATGTGTAATGGTAGGGTGATTGTGAGATGAAATGAAGGACCTACAGTTTAACGTGGAATCCGAACCACGGTGGAGACCTGGCATTCCTCACATTCACAAGATGTCTTGTCAGAGGTGAAGGAAGGGTTTGGTAATCAGATAAATCTTTGCCGGGACCGAGGATTAAAAAAACTAATAAATATTTATTTGTTAGATTTCATTGACTACATCTAATCATAGTTTTGAAATCAGTAATTGCTACTATAAAAACAGATAAAAAGAATCAACCAAACTGAACCTTAATTCCTCATTGGATTTAAGAATGCCATTCCCACAGTTAGTTACCCATTGTATTTAAAGTTGATATTTTTACTTGCTAGTCTAGTTTGGTTGATATCAATCAACTAGCCGAATCTCCGTTCTTCGAACGGAATATTGTGTTATTATTTATTTTTGGATGAAAATGATGAATTTTTGTTTGAATCTTAATACACGGTTTTTAGCACTAACCGAGAAACACCGTGACCATGTATCGTTTCTCATGAGGAGTTTTATTTTCGGCAGGCCCCTTTGCCCACTGCTTGGGGCGTTATCAGCTGAGCGTGGTTATACATGTCTCCCCTCACTCCCCACCCCCCACCCCGCCCCGCCGGGACAGGCCCTCTCATTCACACACTCACTACAAACACACTACAAACACAACAAAATATTAACTACAGGCTTATACCGTCTCTTGGAGTTAGTTGCATACTAAAACGTAAATACATATATTAATTAATTGTCTGTATTAATTTTTTTCATCCCTTAGAATCATCTACGGGGTAAAAAATAATCACTATATTTTTTCTAAGGTATCATTAGAACAAACTTATCGGATTATTACCCTCTAAACGCTTAAAAAGAGTTTATAAAGCAATATTGTGGATTAGGGTAGCTACCCCGATTTCACCCCCTTAATCACAAACCATCGGAATGAAACCTTTTTACTTTTCCTAATTAGCTCATAAGGAACACCTGTGCCAAATTTCAACCCTCTAGCTTCTTAGGAAGTGTGAGAATTAGTGATGAGTCAGTTAGTCAGAGCTTTAGCATTTATATATATATATATATATATATATATATATATATATATATATATATATATATATATATATATATATATATATATGTTCAAAATCTATTGTATACCCCTAGTTTACCCCGAATGGTAGCAAGCTTACCTTACATGGTTCTACTATGTCTCAGCTTATAAGATAGGGTCATAGTGTAATATGGTGAGCTTGTGGTCTAGGGGTAAGGTGTCGGACTTCTATGCTGGGGTCCGGGGTTCAATCCTAGGTCCTGGCACAGAGTTATCTGATTACCAAACCCTTCCTTCACCTCTGACAAGACATCTTGTGAATGTGAGGAATGCCAGGCCTCCACCGTGGTTTGGATTCCACGTTAAATTGTAGGTCCTCCATTTCATCTCACAATCACCCTACCATTACACATTAGCGTAAGTGCGTATAACCCGAACGGGTAGTAAGACGCGGTGCTAATAATAATATAATAATAACAGTGTAATCGTGTAATCTGTTCAGGTAAGACTGCTACCTTTCATTGAAAAAGAGATGTACACTGTACATATACACACAACCCCGTTAACCACATTAATAGGCTTAATAAACTTTAAAGAAGAGTAATTTAGATAATAAAAAATAATATATCTATAAAATTTACTTTTATATTTACTTCTAATAAAGGTTTTCTCATACACTCATTAAAACTTATCAATGCATTTCACAAGAGGGAAAAATTAAATAATAATTTGATCAGAAGTTATGTAACAACAATTTTCCGTGAGACTTATTACGTAAAAGTAGTAATTTCAGCTTTTAAAAAAATTTATAGAGTCCAAAAATAAGTTACATCATCTTTTATATCAAGGTTCTTCTAACACCGAACAATTCGTCCTACATCTCTTTTTAATTACTCACCGTCAAGAGCTCTGGAATAATTACAGTTGTCTTTAATTTAGTTTCTCCTACTGGCAGCTCAAAGAAATTGGTTCTACGAAAGTGTAGGAAGATGTTGATTTAAGTGGAAAAGATAATGAAGGAGTTTCTTTCACGAACCAAAAGACAGTTTGATTAGCAAGTTCCAACACTAGATTTACAACCGATTGTTTTCACAATTTCTTCCACGGATTATTTAGTGGGTGAAAGAGTGTTTTAAATATTTTCAGGGGTGAATGCAGACTTGGGTGCGTTAAAAATGTGAGATGAAATTTTCCTTTGGCTTTTTTCCAAAATTTTTTTCCCTTTTTTGTTTTCTGAAGAAAAAATAACCGGGATATTTAAATGATACCCGATAATGCATTTCCAGTGATCCAGTTTTCTTCTTCTTTTTTTTTTAGCACCGCGTCTTACTACCCGTTCGGGTTATACGCTTTAAGTACTAATTACGTTAATGGACTAGGAATTGGGAAGGTTGAATTGAGGAAGTGAACCCGCATTTGCGTGGAGGGAGAGTGGAAAACCATTAGGAAAACACCCCCCAGTTCACCCGACCGAGATTTGAACCTCGATCTCCCCGTACTCAGCAGTCGATCTCAACACGACAAGCGCTTAAATAACTACGCCACCAAGGCGGATAGTTTTCTTCTTAAACTTATCCATTGACTACAGCAATTGGCGTGGCGGTTGAATGTGTTACTAACGTCGAGTCTGGCTATATAATAACTATGCAATATTATAATCAAAGTATTTACGGTTTCATCCCCCGGTTCGGTGAGCACATGGCCCAAGGAGTTACGCTCACAATACAATGTACTGCCGATGACGTTGTGATCTTGGTTCGAAATTCCGGTCGGTTGTACTGAAGGTGGTTTTCCTAAATGGTTTTCCAATCTTCCTGCACGCAAATTTGGATGCTTTTCTTCACAATTTATTATTTTTCATCCCAAATACATAAGCGTAATTTGTAATATATATATGTGTGCCGTGTGTGTGTGTGTGTGTGTGTGTGCGTGCGCGTGCGCGTGCGGTGCGGTGGTGCTGTGCGTGTGTGTGCGTGTGTGTGCGTGTGGTGTGTGTGAGGTGGTGCTGTGCGTACGTGTGTGTAGTGTACTTGCGTGTGCGTGTCTGTGCTTGGATTGTGCGTGTGCTCTCGTGTGCGTGTGGGTCGTTCTTGCTGGTGCGCGCGTTGTGTGTGTGTGTTGGTGTGTTGTGTGTTGTGTGTGTGTGTGTGTGTGTTGTGTGGTGTGTTTGTGGTGTAAATATAATATCACGAACATATAATACTGGTCAGAAATAAAATATAAAAGATATACTCTATCCTTTCTCCTGGATCTAAACTATTGAACTTAAATCAGTCATGTATACAATTGATGCATAATAAGGTATCTGATATTTACAAAAGTCAAATCACTTTCAAATAATACGATACGCAATTTATTTTTTTTTTACTGATAGCCTACTATCATTGCCAATAGGATAATATTATATAGTCCGATTCTGATAATAATATGCTTTTTTGACAGTTAAAAAAATTCAAATTTTATTTTAGTAAATTACATGCCAAGTCACGTGATCTGGAGTCAGGGGTAGACAGGCAGATTCCAAGCGGCCCTTGTCTACAAATACGATGGTCTCAAGCATATATTTTAATATCTACCACTGAAGCTATGTTTCATGTTTTTTTAAAGCTTGTGCATATCAAAATATTACTATAGCTACATTTTTCAAGGTTTTACTTCAAAAGTTTTTTTTTTTTATAAAAACACCTTTCTACCACCATTCCACTTTATTCACTTTTAGAACTATCATAAAACATTTTAGAAAAACATTTTAAAATAATATTTTAAATAAGGAGTGTTGAAATAAGAAATAATAAGACTTTAAAATTTCAACATTCTCTTATTGTTTTTATCTAGATAATATGAATTGTATCATTAAAAGTTCATTGGCAATTATTCAATCATTAAAAGTTCATTTACACTTATTGGCAATGAACTTTTAGTTATTCAATCCATATTCTCTTCATAATAACAATAATAGGTATGCTCAATTTCAAAGTATTATTATTTCTTACTGCCATAAAGGTTCAATGAGTCACACATTAACTTTGATCGTTAGTCCTACAGTAATAAAATGTTGGCTTACTGTTGAATTAAACATAATAAACTGTCCAGCAACGCTTAGCATACTTTAAGACTGATATATGAATCTGTTACACCCTAAGAGACAACCATCCCACATCATTGCGCATAATTGAACAGGTTTACGATGCGTTATCTCTACTTTAAGCAAATTTATAATAAGCGTGTATTGTATTTAATAATGGTAATAATGGGCAAAGTCCAAAGAGTAAAGAACTGTTGAGCTACGATACAACCAGTGTTCACAATGTCACGGCTTGTAGAGTGTTTACTGGCTTGTTAATATCACAGGCTTAGTCACGCGAGACGTCTAATTAAGAACCGGTTGAGCCAATTATGATATTTATATTCAAATTACAGATCACGAATTTAAATTTCATTTTTTAATTTATTTGAGGTATTTAACCTGAACTTACTGAACAGACTGATTATATCATCACACGATTTATAAACTAACCTAAATCTAGAACAACCACAATATCTAGCCTCGGTCTTTAATTCGTCACTGTAAAAGGGAAACTCCGTATTTCACCACTGTTTTTTTTTTTTTTTTTGACAGGCTATGAATCGAACCCGGTACCCTTAACTTAGCATAGGACTACAGACACGCTACCATCTGAGCTAAGGTGTGGGACAAATACAAAGTCGAAATAACTCGCTTAAACGCTCTTAAACTATTTGAACATGGGTTTGGGTCACAATAGAATTAAATGAGCATGTGAATAATTAAATTGGTGTTTCTCTCTAGTTGACCCAAAGTGCTTTGTTATACCGTTGTGATTTTTTTTAAATGAAAATATAAACTGTGTAAAATTATTAATGAAGTGGATCTACCACACAAACCAGTGTGCTTTTAGAATATGTCGGTTACGAGCTACAGTTTCTGACTCTATTACCTCAATAACTAAGCGACGGTGAAAACCTTTTTTTTTATGCATATGTGAATCGTTGATCAACATCCATTTATCCAACATCAAACTGTTTTCGTAAGTTCGTAAGTTGCCTTAGGGACCACGCTTTTAACTTAGAAATGCGATTTAATTTTAACCGAGTGTTTAATTGTGGTGATATTTTCAACAGTTCTCATCGCTAAAAAAAAAAAAAAAAAAAAGGATTGCAGATGTTTGTGAGTATTTATATGTTAAAAAAGTGTAATAAGTAACAAATGAATTACCTGCGCAGGTAGACAAAGGGTTAATCTATCGACTCTTTCTGATCTGGTTCGCTGATTAAGGATCCCCCCCCCCCCCCAGCTTTCACCCGTTTGCTAACAAGTTTTGTCGGCTGGACATTCCTGGTTTTCTACTGAAAGTGGCGGATATGTGACCATCTTTTGAGGTTGTAGCTACATGTAGATGTGAATACTGCGGCCCGATGAGATGGTATAGCGATGATGAGGACGAGTATGTGGTGCTGGTAGAAGTCTTAAACCTAATTAACCAGACCATGACAACTCTTCTGGAAAAATACATACGCAACCACCGGTAATCGAAGCCGGAACTTCCAGGCTAAGCAGTAGGAATGCAGTCCACTAGACAAACAGGTCGGTTATCGAGGCTATATTCTTGATTGTCTGTATTGATGTTTTATTAAAATAAAATAGTATCTCACTCCCCATTCGCTCAAATGTGGCTGTATTTCATTTTAAATATCACCTTCATACTTATCCAATTTTTGTAAATATTCCGATATTCCGGATAGATAGCAAAAAGTTATGCACAAAAAGTAGAATTAAAGCACTTGTACTCATTTTGATTGATATTTTATTCCATGAATATTAAAAAAATAATTTCACTTTTATGTAGTCTACTTTATGATCCGATCTTAGACTTGAATCTAAATTGTTCAGTTAATTCAGGAGAAAATAAGTTATTTAGAGGAAATTAAATACATATTAATTTATTTTATATCCTTCATATGTTTTTCAGAGCGTCTTACTAGCTATTGGATAGATTTAAGGACGGTAGGATTTATAATAAATGCACCCGCATTTTTCATGGAGGGAGAGCGAAAATATATTTTTTTAGGTAAAATCCTATACCTACCCAACCGAAGGTTTAACCCCGACCTTCCCGTTCTCAGTACAGTATTTTACAAAGGTGACGCGTTGGGGGTTGTAGACCACAGATACGGGATTCTATTATATTAAGGCCTAAAGTGAAACCAAAACTATGGCGAGCTCTCACTCGCACCCCATTATAACTAACAAAAACACCTCATTGAGGTTTAAGCTAAAGGCTCTCCGATATATTCTTACAGTTTGTAAGATAAAAAAATATCTCGGTTTTCTCACTCAAAATAAAAGAGTCCATATTGATAAATTTTAAATATGAAAATTATAGCTTATCTTAAATAACATTGCCAAGCATAACACTTTTAAGATGGAGAGCTAGGAAACGCAAGATAAGGTCAATTTAAAAAAAAAAAAAAAAAAAATATTGTTACAGTAAAAACATAGTTTAATTTTCTTTATATATATTGCCCCCAACAGTTATTGAATATCTGTAAAGAGTGTCCTGGAATTTAATGACAAGTTTTTATCTAATTTAAAAAGTTTCATCATCTAATTCCGTTATGTTCATGACAGATATTCAACAACAGTTGATATCAACATATGAAGAAAATCTATGTTTCTACTGGAGAAATATTTTGTTTATTTTGGACTAAAAATGTTGGGCCATAAACCTTTTCAAAAACACTGGCCTTAACTCGCTTTCCCTACACTCCCACCCTAAGGCCGGACGCACACAGGATGACACAAAACGGGTAGAAACATGAGTGTAATTGTGTGTCATTGTGTTTCATTCCCCTTTGATCACGTGCTTTCAAATGATTCGCTGCAAACTGGCTGACACAAGGCAGAACAAAAGCAAGACACGTTTCCTAAATTGTATTCCACTCACCTTCCACGCAAATGCGGTTACACGTCCTTTAAATTCAACCTTTCTCATCCTTAACACATTGACGTAATTAGTACATATGCGTAAAACTCGAATGGGTAGTAAGACGTGGTACCAAAATAAACCTTGATTTTTGTTTTCAATGAGTGGTAAAGCATCATTCTGGGTTGTGGTTGTCTCTAAAATGATATCAACAACATCTGCTCTTAGCAAAAAAAAGATAGAATAACTAGTACTAGATCAATTAAAAACCTCGTTGCTTTTGTTCAGGTTTTATAGTAAAACCTCATTTTTAAAGTTTTTATATTATATATAGCATTTTACTCCTCACATCTGGGACTCGAAACCTCATCCTTCCAGTCATGATTAAACCAGATTATACGAGATAGACGTTTACTTCGCGTGTCCACCTAAGCGATTTTAAAACTCTAAATTCCAATAAATGTGTTTGCCTACCTTAAATTACAAGTTTTTTTCCCCCGCAGTAAACCAGTCTTTTAATCGTATATGGTGCGTTGTAGGTAATTTACTTGATGATGCAGACCTTTAAGGTTAGTAATGGAAAGCTGAATTTCATAAACTGCTGTGAGTTAAAAAAAAAAAAAGTAAGGCCGTGTGGTGATTATAGAACGTATTAATTTCACCTTGTCCCTTCCTCACTTCTTTTTGAGTAATATGAACTAGCGAGGTTAGTAATTATAAGACTGATTAAGAGCTAAAGCAGTGTTCTAGTTAAATCTTTTCTTTGGTTTATTTGTGAAGAGTGTGTGTGTGTGTGTGTGTGTGTGTGTGTGGTGTGCGTGTGCGTGTGCGTGTGCGTGTGCGTGTGAGAGAAACTATATTCTTGCTTGGCTTTTTTTTTTAAATAAAAATTTCTTATACATATTTAAATTAATAACTCTAGATAAATATATTACTAAATATTTCAAAATATTTTGAACACATTTCGATGCTCTATTCCAAATCACCCTTAAAATAAATAACGTATTTTAATTAAGATCCTATATGTTAAGGTATTTTTCCATCATTAATAAGATTTATTTTAATTTAAGTTACAAATAATATTAGCCTCATTATTAGTTAATAACAATTTTATTTGAAAATAATTACTTCAATCCAATAATTTGAATCGTCTAACTAACTATAATTTACCTGAATCATAAAAGAAAGTCGCTCTCATACATAAAATTGGGCTCCAAATATGTCTTTAGGTTTAAAGGATCAATTAAATAATATAGTATAATATTTGAGGCATGGAAATTACTTTTTTTTTGTATTAATTTTGTATATTTGTAGCATATAAAAGAATCCTGGAAGGTATATGAAAATATTTTCCCTGGCAAAATTGGAAGGCTTATAGAAATTCAAGTGTACTGATATAATCAGTACGTTCAGGAAGTACACGTTAAATACCTCAAATAAAAATAATAATTTAATAATTCTTGTAGGTTATAGAATATACAATATGTACAATGTGTACTAATTGTCTATTAAAATAAATATAGAGCATGAGAAATTATTATTGACGCTAAATAGGTTTTTCTATAAATAAAGCTCACAATATTATTTATAATATAAAACACTCGCCAGATATGCTTTTATTTGAACAAAACCACTACTAATTTCTGGATTTAAAAAAAAAAAAGTATTAGTCATCACTCACCAGTAAACAAACTTTTTATTTTAGAATCAAAATCACATTTTGACCTTGTGGTGTGACTGACTATACATGTTTGAATAAAATCCATTAAATCATTTCTTCTTAAGTCCTGGGTACAGTCAGATGTACATAAGGATAAGCAAAGACAGGCAGACATGGAGACAAGCAGAATTTAATGACCCACTTTCGTTGGTTCGGAGGCAAATAAGAAGTAGACTAAATATAGATCACAATCTAGAAGTAGTTCAAATATAAATTACAATCTAGAAATAAGAAATTTTCACGATCACAACTCATCTGGTTGGTAAAGTAAAAAATGCGTGAACGAAGATAATGCTGCTTTGCGCGAAACGTGTTTGCTATTTACGTTCGCCGGTGTGCCCGCCATGTAATGAATGACATATGGGGAACTAGGTCTTGTGGCAGGGCTGCGTGGATTCTATTATTTCACACATGTAGAGAAGGGTGGGGGGTGGATACGGTGTCTTGGCCACCACCGCTAAGTAATGGCGCAGTTCGTTGTTTGGGGAAGTGAGGAATGGTTGTGTGATATGAATCAGTGGTCAGAGCTATGCTGTGACGTACAGTACAAAATTCATAGGAAACGTCTTATAACAGCTACCAGATCTACTTTCACTTATTAATACGTCAAGTCATGTTTTGAATGCGTTGCTTACATTTTAAGACTAAGCTTACGGTTTTATATACAAAAGGTAAGGTATACACATAGTTATAATATGGATCTTTTAATTATTTTTTTTATCGACTAGTTTCATTATCCGTTTGGCTTTTATTCATATGTACTAATTACACTGATGAGTTGGGGATTATGTAGGTTGACTTTGAGATGAAGTGTACCAGCACTTTCGTGTATAAGGGAAAACCTCCTTCAATACACCCGGCTTCAAATTTTTCAAATTTCAGAAATAAACAACAAATTAAACTCATGGAGCTTACGTAAATTCTCGAAAACTTCCATGAAGTTTTTATAATCGGAAGTATAATGTTACTTGTGTAATGAATATATGGATGGGTGTTGATGTGGTTGAGAAAAAATTGTGGAGATGCCCGCATTAAACCAAGTGGGCTTATATATACATTAAAAGTGCCCCCTAAAATTCACAATTGAAAAAAAAAATCGGAATAATAGCATCGATACATTAAGATTTACCCTCCCCAAGGTATTCCCAAACCCTTTACACATAAACAAAAGAAAGAAAAAAAAAGGATGCGCTGCCTATGTGTCTCCTTTGAGTCAGCGTTATATTTAATATTTGATGTAAAATAGAACGTCCTGTATATCACTTAAACAAGCGTTGTTGTGTCCAGTTTACGCCCTAACTGTTATTATCATGTCTCTCCCAGTTCTACATCGCAATTTCTCTTCCCCCCCCCCCTTAAGTCAAATAGGCTCGCCGCAGCTTCAACACATTTATAGCCTACTAAACTTTGTTACGGTTTTATACCGCCGGGTTAGATTTAAACAAGTGATTTAGTTAATACTTGTCAATTAGTGTCCCGCGGATGTTATTAATTAGAATCACGCTTTAGTTCCAGTTTGCTAGCGACTTAAACTAAGGGAATATAACGGAGAATGTAAATTATTAGGGAATTCACTGGCACTTGTTAGACAAAAAATATGATAAATCCCCTAAAATAATAAAATAAATATATTAATATCATTTATATAATAAAATATATATTTTATATATATTATATATATATTATATATATTTTATATATATTTATTATATATATTTATATATATATATATATATATTTATATATATTTTATATATATATAGTTTCATTTTTTTTCTGGTCAAGAATTGAACCTCAGCTCCTGAGTCAGAGTAAAGTATGCATGCAATCACACACCTCATTATAATGCCTCCCCTCCTCCCCCCTAACACCTTTTTCTCCTGGCAAACACATTTTTATTGCCTTGTTAGAGTTTTGTAGATTATATCTACTTAAACGCGATTAGAGCCAATAAATATGTATTAAAAGCTTTGTTAAGATTTATTTTGTCACTTGTATTTACAATCCCCCTTTTAATAGTATAGCCTTTGTCACTTAAGATGCGGCCGAAGGGAGCGCGAGTAATTTTACAGTTTTTATAGCATTACATTTTTTTGGCCAAAGTAAATAAAAAAATTCTTCAGTAGCAACGTAGAGTTTAGTTTTCTGCACATGCTAATATCAACAGATATTGAATATCAGTCAAGAGTGTCCTGAAATTTAGTCAATACTTTTTCTCTTTATTTAAAAAGTTATGACAAAATTTCACGACACCTTTGACAGATATTCAAGATCTGTGGATATTAGCATGTGCAGAAAACTAAACTATACATTGCTACTGGAGCAAAATTTGATTTATTTTGGCTAAAAAAATTCAATTCTATAAAAACTGTAAAAATAATTGCGCTCCCTTTGGCCGCACATAAGTGGAGGGACTTAATGTTTTATATAAAATCATATTCGAGGGTCGACTGATATATCATCTCATTCAGCCAAAACATTATTTTCCCACTGCGTATTTAAGGGCCCGTTCATGTTATAGGCCTACTCATACATTGATTAATATTTTTTTCTGGTCTTCTACTGGGATTGATGGATATGGAACAGTTTTCCGAGGTTTGGGCACCATAGAGAAGAGATGATGTGATGACGGTTATTGAGTACCAGTAGAGGTCTTAAACCTTACTTAAGTCTAATTAACTCCAGTGCTTCTAAGAATTTTAGTCACGTGGGCCCTCTAACCAGGGAACAGCTGAATTGCGGACCCTTGATGTTGAATAAATTATTTTAAAAAAGATCAAATTTATAGCATATTATAGCATTAAATTAGTCAAATATTTTTTAAAGTAAATATAATTAGAATATAAATAAAAATTAAATAAATGTAGGTATTATACTGTATTTGTGACCCACCTCCGTACCGTAGTTAGCTAACGCGCTAGTTTCATGTTAAGGTAGACTGCCGAAAACGGGGAAATTGAGGTTCGAATCTCCGTCGGGTTAAATGGGGATGATTTTTCCAAAATGGTTTTTCACTTCCTCCACTTAAATGTTGTTTTGCTTCCTCTAAATTCACACTTCCCAATTCCTAACCCATTAGTGTAATTAATACTTAAGCGTACAACCCGAACGGGTAGTAAGACGCGGTGATAAATACAAAAATAAGTATATTTGTACATTTATAAATACTGATAGTTTATGTAAATAATAAAACTGCTTGTGTGACTCTAAATCATCATTTAAATCTGTAGCAATTTTATTGACCATCTCTCTTCTTTCCACACTAAGAAGATTTAATTTCACATTTTTCTTTCCACAAAAGAGGATAAAAGGATTGCCCGTACAAATGAGTAGCCGAGAAAAAGGCATAAAATGTTTAGGGGCGTTTTTCTGAAAGTTCTATATGCTGGTTGATTAGAAAGCCTATATAAAAGTTAAATTCCAAATGCCCCTCTCAAAGGGGCGTGGCCAACCCCCAATCTTTAGCATCTATCTACATTGTGTCTAGTACAAACCTGCGATTTACTTTTTTATATAAATTTTACATGATCTACAAAATTATATTAAGGTACCTATGTCACGGATTCCCTGGATGAGCTTCGGGGACCCCCTGGACGATCCTCGTGGACCCCACTTTGAGCATCTCTGAACTAGACAATGGCGATCATAGGAACAATTCCCTTTCGGGAAAAATATATATGCTATTGTCAGTAATTAAACCTGTGACCTCTGGAGGGGTAGCCAGGAATGCCGACCATACCTAGAACACGGTCACTCCCGCTCTATTAAACTTCAATGAGCTAGGATTGTATTTTATCATTTCGGGTCTTGCTTTCATGTCTTGAGGACGTGTAAGTTACGAGAGAACAATGGCTTTATCGTCCTGGCCTTAAAATATTATTTCGAGTAAGTGACCACGCCCGCTTGACCAAAGGAGTTTCTGCTATAAATAAAATAAGAAATTACACTTGAATAGCAATACATTTTATCTTTTGAGTCAAATGTGGTGTTACATAAATATACTATAAGTATTAAAGGTCTTGTACGCTTCAATATAGGAACCGTTAGCGTAAGTGCGTATAACCCGAACGGGTAGTAAGACGCGGTGTTAATACACACACACAATATAGGAACCAATTCTAGATAGCTCCAACTATGATAAAAGTGACTAATTAACTAACTAGATGCCCTTATTATAATAGTGATAAATTAACTAGCTAGACGCCCCTATTATAATAGTGATAAATTAACTAGCTATATGCATATATTATAATTGTGACCAATTAACTAGCTATATGTAACTATAATAGTGACCAATTAACTAGCTATATGGAACTATAATAGTTGCTAATTAACTAGCTAGGTGGAACTATTATAATAGTGATTAATTAACTAGCTAGGTGACACTTTAATAATAGTGACCAATTAAATACGAATATATTTTTTAAATAAAAATGCTCCGCGTGTTTATTACCAGTCCGGGTATCAGAATATTTACACTAATTGGGTAGGAATGTAAGTGAAACGTACCCACGTTTGCGCACATGGATAGTGAAAGAAACACTTGGGAATAACCCCTCAAGTTCACCTGCGTGGGGTTTTAAACCCTGACCTCCCTATCACCGTGAAACCAAAAAGGACAAAATTGACGCCTTTGATCTTGTAACCATTAATATGTTTTATAATTATTACTAATGCATATATTTAAAATATTACTTTAACTTTAACTATACATTTTACTAGCAGAAATACCTGGCGTTTCCCTGGATAACCCTGCAATGGCAACGGGTTTTTTTTTTTGCTTCAAAATGAGAAAAAACTCTTAATTTTATTTATTCTTAACCAGTTTTTTATTAATTAAAAAATCCAAATTTTGTAATTCTGTCTTTGAGGTGCAAATGTTCATTCAGAGGGGCTACTAATTTTTATATTTCAGACCTCTGTGTGCTGTAGATATGGTGCAATGCTTATGACAGATAGACACACAAACTCTTCGCTTTATTAATATAGATAAATAAGGATAGAAGATATATAAGGTGTATATTTTCTACTATAAGAAAAATCACAACACGTTATTTTAAATGAACCTTTTGGCTTAATAATACATTTCGATGCATTAATAATAACAATCATAACGATGCATTAATAATAACAATCATAACTCTCAGATAATTTTAACATATTTTAATAGGCCTACTTAAAGGATTAAAACTAATCCATTTAAAATAAATTGCTATTTAAATCCAACAAAAGAAATATTTATAACATCAGATTTAATTATTTACTATTATTGTTTAAAAAGTCAATGTTCATCACATTATAGGATACATAATTTCACACACATCATCGCGATTAGTTAATATCCTTATCGCAATTCATTCTACATGGACGACCACAAGTGCCGGCGGCATCGGTCGGTTCATATGTAATATTCCTCTTGGCGATGGGTTATTGCTATAAGCACACACACCTGTAATTAAATTGTGGTATCTGGTTGTATGCAGTGCGTTTCAAATAAGACACGTGTACCCTTCTGACTAATGAACGGCGAGAAGTTATTGATTTATTCGAGAGAATCGGTATATACAGGGTGCTCAAAAATTATAGGATAGGTTTGAACTGAATTTCCATATCTTTGAGAATATGTGTAAACAAAGTGCTCAGAGATTTGAGGATGTGTGTGTACACAGTATATAGTATCAACACTTTTAAGGATGCATGAATATAGTGTGTCCAAAAAATTGAGAATGTGTATATACGTTGTACAAATAAATTCGAGAATACAGGGTGCCCATAGTTTCAAGGTTATGTGACTATATTATCTATAAATTTGAGGATATCTGTAGACTCTATAAAAGAGTGTTCTCAAATTCAAGCAAATGTGTACACAAAATATATTTAAAAATAAATGGTACGGTGCCCCCCCACAGACTTACTTTCACTTTATTAAATTAAAAACTGAAAACTCTTAAATATTTGTGAAACGATATAACATATGTTGTTGCAGAAACACTTCACCAAAGAGTGTAAATGAAATAATATACTCCACTCTTTCCATCAAAGAGCAAAACAACCAATTACTCTTTTCAAAAAGCTGCATAAAACAATTACTATATTTGCTTGTAGCGCAAGATTATGTAAAGTAGCCTCAAATACATTTTCATGGGGAAATGAGCGTTACTATTTTATTTGTGATGAAAAACAATTCCTAGACACTAAATGTAATCAAAATAGTTTTTAAAATCTTTTTTACCTTTTGTTGAACACCCTTAAATTCAGGGTTAGTTATCTAATTCCAAAAACCCCTTGGGGTGTAACCGTATGTAAGCTCAGATACCAAGTTTAAGGTGCGGCAGAAGGGAGTGCAAGTATTTTTCAGTTTTTATAGAATATAAATTTGTTGGCCAAAATAAATCAAATATTTCTCCAGTAGCAATGTAGAGTTTAGTTTTCTACACATGCTAATATCAACAGATCTTGAATATCTGTCAAGGTGTCCTGGAATGTTGTCAAAACATTTTAAATAAAGATAAAGTGTTTTGACAACATTCCAAGACACACTTTACAGATATTCAAGATTTGTTGATATTAGTATGTGTAGAAAACTAAACTCTACATTGCTACTGGAGAAATATTTGATTCATTTTGGTTAAAAATATGTAATTCTATAAAAACTGAAAAATTACTCGCGCTCCCTTCTGCCGCACCTTAAGGCCAACCAGTAAAATGGTTTTGGATGCAGACCGAGGTACATACACACAGACAGACAAACGGCATACCGAAAATAATTTTTATGTTTGAGAGGGTCATGGAACGTCGACATTTATCAAAATCTTGAGTTTGATTTTTTTTTTTTTGTGACGATAACCATACTTTCCTCTCCGAGGAGTCGAGGAAATGTGTAGCTGAGAGGTTTTTCACAACGACATAATATCCATGATTATGGAACCATAGTACCGAAACGTGTCTGAATGAAGTGGTCCAGCCTTTTTCCAGTGGTGGCTATCAAAAAGGAGTAATGGGACACAGGCACAGATAAGACTGAGATTATTCTACATTAAACACTTCAATTAATTTGTTTGGCAGTTTGGCAGATGTTAACCAAAATTTTATTCTTTTGTTGATCAACATATCTGGACTTAGGAACATTGTTCGTACCAAACTCTATCGTAACTTATATCTGTATATTAATATTTTAATATGTTAACCTATGTTTTAGACTTTTTATTATCTCGTTTGAGATTTATATTTTAGTTGATAATTTATTATAATTATATATAAATGTTCTTTTCTTACACTATGTTTCTTCACGAAAATTATATTTAAATTATACATTTTGGTGCTTTTCAATTTCATTTAATACATCTACCACTTTGTTAACTGTTTAATTTGTAAATTAATTTTATATATATTTTTCCAGATAAATTTATCTAAGTCTTAACTTTCATTATAACCACTCCTTGCTTTCAATTATTCTTTTTAGGATTTTTTATTTTAGAAATTCTAAAGTAAAATAGTTGTATACATGTGCCCAGAAATTCAAGAATCTTAAAGGATGACCATTTGGTTGTAAATAGGTAAAAATCATTTTGGCCGTAGCACAAACTATAGTAAACTTACCCTCTTTGGTGGTCGCATGGTCTAAGGCGTCACTCTCTCAGAAGACTAGACTGCCGATGACGGGAAGATCGTAGTTCAAATCTCAGTCGCGCTTTTTGAAGGTGGTTTTCTCTAAAGGGTTTTCCACTTTCCACCCCACTCAAATGCGGATACACGTCATTTTTCCCTTCATTCAAATGTGGGTACAATTACTCTAAACTTAACCTTCATATTGCATAACACATTAGTGTAAATTGATGTACAGGCGTATAATACCGAACGGGTAGTAGGACGTGGTGCTATAAAAATTTTTTTAAAGTAATTCCCAAACCACGTGTTCGTTTAGATAAAAATAAAAAGCTCTCATGTTTGCTGAGATTTACTCAGGATTTGTTGAACCACCTTTGTGAAACCTCTGCTACTAAAGGTAGTTTAGCACTCGCAAGAAGTGAGACTTGAATCGGTGATTGTGAAATAGTTTATCCTTCTTCTTGGCCATTCTTCCTGTCTTCCCCCTCCCCCTTTTCCACTCCAGCACATTTCTTCTCCCCCTTTCGCTAAAACAACTTAAGGAGTTCTTTCCTAATATCTTCCCAATGAACTGGAACTTTTGGTCTTGGCACTCTTTAAAAGTGCAGGTTTTTTTAAAAATAAATTGTTTGTTAAAAAAAAAGTATTGTGTTATTATCTATCTATCTCTAATAATAAAAGGAAGTGTTTGTGTGTTTGAGATGCTCAGCCAAATCTACGGCACGCAGAGATCTGAAAATTTAAACAGAGGTGGACGTAAGGGGGTTCAAATTCACCTCGAAGCAGGATTTTTAAATTTTTAATTAACTTTTTAATTAAGCTATTTTTAACAAATTTTCTTAGAAAATATTGTTAATGTGGTTTATAATTACGTTTCAGAGATAACTGTGATAAAAATATGCTACATACTCCTCGGAGGGGGGGGGGGGAAGTGTAAGAAATATACCATAATTCACAACCATTTATGTGGGGGTGGGCTTATATAATTCTTATAACACAGTAGGTCATAGGCAATGCCGTGCGGGATTGCTAGTATAGGATATAGAAAACATCCCATATAATATGCTTGTTTTCTAAAGCTAAGGGATTTGAACTGAATTTTCTAATTAGTGAATTTTACAGACTCAAGACTTGGAAACTAGACTGACTCAAAACAATACACCCACAGTCCAATTTTAATATTAAGGGCTATTTATAAAATTTAAACATGTATTTATTAGATAAAAATTGATATAATGTTACTATTTTATTAGTGTTATTCAATAGGTATTGATAATATCCATCAAAAGTGACAGCGGAAGATCACATGACTTGACGTATGAATATGTGAAAGTAGATTTAGTAGCTTTTCTAGTTGTCAGATAAGACCCTTCTTGTGAAAATTAGTCTCTATATCCGGCAATAGAAGGGTTTTGCGCAAAGATCCCTCTGGTAATGCCATATAGTTTTTTTCGAAAACATTTTATTCGTCCAGATGTGTTGTTTGGTGTAGTAAATAGTGATCAATGAATGGAAATTCTGTGTTCTTCGTCAAACAAATTACCGATTGATTTTGAAGAATAAGTTGACAAGGCATATATTATGTGTAAAAAACATACATACTTGGACATTGCTCAAGAAGCAGACTGGACAAGATTCTCTCTCTAGACTTTTGTGCCCACCGACTTATGTGGGTTATAGTTCAAAAGTAGTTGTGTTTTACCACCGCGTCATAATACCTGTTCAGGTTATACACACATTTCTATAATTAAATAGATAGTCAACAGAAACAAAACGTTATCATAAAACTGTGTTGCTACTATTAAAAAAAAAAGTGACAATACGGTCTGATTCAATGAGTAAAATCAATTTGTATATTTTTAGTACAATCCCTTACTACCCGTTTGGGATACATTATTGCCAGTAGAAAATGTAAGGTTGATTTTAAATGAAGTATACTTGCATTTTCATAGAAGAGTGGTAAACAACATAGGAAAATATCACCCTCAGTACACCTGGCTGGGATTCAAACCCCGATCTACTCGTCATCAGCAGTACAGTCCAAGAGTGACGCCTTGGTCCATTTGACCATCGAATCTCGTACTAATCATTTACATAAAACTAATAATTTAGGTTAAGATTCACTCAAAGTTCTTCTTCCCGAAATGGGTAAATTGGGTGTAAGATATTCAATAATAAAAAAAAAGTACATAATAGCTAATTTGTAACTTCCATCTTAATTAACGCAATTAAAACTTTATTGTGCGACTTAAATAGAATTCAGTGGGTGTCAAATTTAGACCGGGTCGAAAGGAAATGGGGAAGGCGGGAAATATGCCTCCATAAAACAGAATGAGGAAATGATGGGTTTGTCGACTGAACTAATTAGGAGGTGTGGGGCGTGACCACACGTTGTGACGTCACATGGGCTTGAACTTTACTCGGCTACAGCTACGAACTTTACATAACTTGTAATTTTTTAAGTAGACACTATGTGTTTATTAAATATATAATTCACAGAGCCTAGAGAGCTCTTGTTTTATTTTTTACCCGCCTCAGTGGCGTAGTTGGCTAACGCGCTTGTCGTGTTGAGCTTGACTGCTGAGGACGGGGAGATCGAGGTTCGAATCTCGGTCGGGTGAACTGGGGGTGGTTTTTTCCTAAATGGTTTTCCACTCTCCTTCCACGCAAATGCGGGTTCACTTCCTCTAATTCAACCTTCCCAATTCCTAATCCATTGGCGTAATTAGTACTTAAAGCGTATAACCCGAACGGGTAGTAAGACGCGGTGCTAAATATTATTGTTTTATTTTTTAATTTAACCATTGCCCATTTCTTCTTACTGTTTGTCCGAATGTTTATTCCGTGAAAGCAGTCAAATTATAGGACCAATTTGAACCATATTTGCAAGGGACTTTTTTTCTGCGAAAAACAAATATATATGACCATCCTCGTTGCGTAGTTAGTTAGCAAACGCGCTAGTTTTGTGTGAGTTAGACTGCCGAGGTCGGGGAGATCGAGGTTCTAATCTCACTCGGGTTAACTGGGGGTGGTTTTTCTTAAATGGCTTTCCACTCTCCCTCTACGCAAATGCAGGTTCTCCTCCTCTCTTTATTCAACCTTCCCAATTCCTTACCCATTAGCGTAAATATTACTTAGGTGTTTAACCCGAATGGGTAGTAAGGCGCGGTGCTAAATATATATATATAGACTTGTGTTGTCACATGATATAAATACTATTAATATTTAAATGATATTTATATCATGTAACAAAACAATTCTCCAGATATTCATTTTGAACAAAATCGGTAAATCCATTTTAAAAACTCTCATTTTTATAAATCAGTTACCAGTAAACTACCCTTAACTTTAGAGCTAGAACTTAAATCATGATTTGGCCTTGAGGTATAATCATATAACCGATAAATATCAGGTTTGAGCAAATTCTATCAAACCATTTTTGCCTTGGTCCCAGGCACAGACAGGCAAAATGTTAAAACCCACTTTTTTGTGTGCATGTGAAAATTCTAACGGTTACAATATTTTCACTATATTAGAAAGTATAAATCAATTAAAAATGGAACCGGAAAACATCTCAAGAGGTCAGTCAATTCTGATTCGCTCTTCGTAAAGAGTGCATTCAGTTTACACTAAAAGCTATCAGTCTCGCCTTGGTTCGAATAGCCCCTAAGTTTCTGATTCATTGGGCATATAATACATCTTCTACAATCCACATCTAAAATAAAACATCAAGTCATGTAATATACAGCTGTCACTTTCAATAGAAAATATCAAGACCTATAAACAAAAACAATTAATATAGTAAAATATTACCAATGTTGGCCATAAAGAAATAAGTTTGAATTTTCTCTACTGTTCTTCCAAACAAAATCAGGGTATTAATCTTACGTATACTCTAATATATATTTGCGTACCCCGGGTTGAATACCACTGCACTTTGACACTATGACCTTATCTTAAAAGCTATTATTGTTTATATTATCATTAGGAGTTTTGTCTTACAACAGGACCATTCCTTTTGTCAGTGAACCTAGACCGCCAAAGCACCCTGTCTTCTGCCTCCTCTTTCATCTCCCAGGGATTTCTTCTATTATTCAAGTCATCCAATATCCTCCTTCTTCCTAAGCTACTCTTTCCCTCATATTTGTTTTCTATGACGTCGTGTGGAAGACAGTCCCTCCTAAGAATGTATTCGATGCATTTTGCTTTGTACAGTAGAATCACATCCAAAATGGTTCTCTTCTCACCCACTCTTCATTTGTCACCCTATATGTCCACCTGATATTCTCAAGTCTTCTCCCCAATTATTTCTCTTCCATCTTCTTAAGAGTCCAAGTTTCTGCTCAAACAGCGCAATGCTCCAAATGTAACATTTCATCACTTTATTCCTCAATTCCAAACTCAACTTGCTGGTCGGCAGTAACCTCTTCTTGTTGAAAGTTTCCTTGGTCATGACGATCCTCGACCTAATTTCCTTGGTGCGGTAAGCATACTTTTTCAGCAGACTTGAACTTTTATTTGTTTTTTCAACGCCTTGTTTCCTATTTAAGCTACACGATAGTGTAATACTACAAGGTAAGCTTACTACCCTAGTAGGTTTACTAAGCACACCCGAACACTCTAATAAATCGTGACATATTTTGTTTCAATCATCATCCTATAACCGTTTACTTTGAGATCCTCGTGATAAGAAATCTTTAATCAGGAGAGGTTTTATGTCGATGAAGGTGACCTTATTACTTTAAGACACCGGGACCAACTAAAAAGTCATTTGATACTGGGTTAGAGTCAGCTATGTTTTATATTAAGTGGATAGTTCAAGTTTATTAAGACCTTCCACCATCTACACTTTTCTTCTTCACTCTTGGTGAAGTATCAAGCTTTATGGGCACTTTTTATCTTCACTGTTATGAAAAGTTTTTTTTTTATTAACTTTTAAAAGTGGAGTAATTTCTTACTCATGGCTTTCGAACAGTCGATGGGATAACCTATTAATACGTCATAGCGTCCTATGGCGTGGAATGTAAAACATATTGTATTATTTCTTTATTTTTAACATAGGTTTACGATTTTATTAAAAATCCTATTTTGTTATCCAAACCAATAATACTCATAGCTTTTTTTTGAAATTGATATAACTTCGTTTACCCTGAAAGATTCCAAGCTTAACTTTGCTGGTCCTACCATGGCGTAGCTTATAGTATAGGTCATAGTGTACTCAATCAAGGTAAGACTGCTACCTTTTCACCTTTTAAGGTAACTGTAATGTACGTTTTCCCAGGTACATTTTTCATTCTATCCTTAAAAATATGTTATAAGTAAAAAAAAAAATGCTTAGGCTGCTTTCACCAAACCTTTCCTAGCTTCCTCCCTCATTTATTAAAATGATTTAAACAAATAATTTATGCACGGAAATAATATAGTGAAATGTAAGAACGCAATTGTTAGATCACTTAAATATAGTAGTACGTATAAATTGTGTTGGTTATACCAGGGTGAGGCCAAAACAATAAAACTATTAGTAACTTAAAATTAACACTCTAATTGAAAATTTAAATATTCATAAGCTAAATAAAAACAAACTAGAACTACACTTTTTTCACTTTTTGAAGATAATATCACTCGGGTGAGCTCCACCGGACGTCATACAAACCTCAGCACGTTGTCAATCACTTTCCTCAGAAATGATAGTCTAATTGTTTACGCCCCACCAGTGGCGGCTCGTGTAGAGGCACTGCGTAACTGCAGCACCCCCTATTTCCCTTTAATATTATCGATAACATTTAATATAACGATTCTTTTTTTCTTTAATTCTTTATCTTTGTTGTCAATATATATTCCTTAAGCTTAATGTCAGTACTTCAGTAGTCATACCCCAGTTTATGAAAAAGATACAAAAATCTTTGTATGAAACTGTACGCTTCACAGTGCCAGCAACGTGGTGTTTGACTGTTGTGTGCATGCGCACATAGGAGGGGGTGGGGAGGAAGGTGAGACTGCCAGGTAGAGAGAGCACTGTTGCTCTCGCAGTGCCGGTCTGGCGTGATGGTGGAAGGAAGTGTTGTTTTTTTACTCAGCGTTTGTTGTGCTTAAAAACCGTGTAACATATTCATGAATGTGATAAAGTGTAGAAGAGGTTAGAATTAGATTATTATTATGCTTCCAGCTATTCTATTTGATTCTTTTTTTTTTCGGTTACTTTATTTAACAGAAATACTAAATGCACTTGCAGTAATTTCAATGGAAAAAATTTCCTCAATTGTCATTCAGAGATAAGGAGAAAATTATTGAACCTTTTTGCGCAAATTATAAACAAAAAGAATGGATTTTATTTTTAAATGAATAGATCAACTGAACTATAACAATTTAAGTTAAAGTAAGTAAAAAAGTTTTTTTTTGTTAAGATTTTAACAAGTTCCTGAATAAATTTTCTTTTTATACATTTTTTTCCCCCTTTAACATAATTTTAAAACAAAGGCTAAACATTTTCTGTAGCAGCACCCACGCTAATTTTAGCTACAAGCCACCACTGTGCCCCACCCTGTATAAATAGATTCCCAGTACTATCCAGTGTGTGGCGTAAATTGGTGCCAAGATAAGAAGAGCTAGTCTACACTGTAATTATGAACAGTTCTCATCACTCAGTCGAACACTCACTGTCCATACATCAACATTCCCATGTGAGGTGTGTAAAGCCTGTGTATGATTGGACAAATGAAGACTTGAGTGGGAGAGAATATATCACAGGTACAGTTCGTTAAGAACTGTTTACCCTGGCAATACCCCGCGACACGTCACTGGTACTATATCATAGTAGGCTTTAGGCTACCTTTCCTTGAGTTAATAGTGCCGTCCAACAACTTAGCTCAGTCGGTAGCGAGTCTGCCTACCCAAGGGTCCCGGGATTAATTCCCGGCATGACCGAAAAATCTATCATAGCTGATGTGTGTATTTCCCCTTTAAACAGTGATTAATTATTGGCAGGAGGCTGGCGGCCGTGCCTTCTAGAGTTTATAAGTCGTGGTCTGATATAATCAGTAGATTCAGAAAGTGCACGTTAAATACCTCAAATAAAAAAATGAAGAAAATAAAGTATCCGCTCAATGAATCTCTGATCCTAGACTGCACATATTTAGCCCATATCTTTGGGCGTAGTCAATATCGCTTCGTGTTTATATGACGTCACCCGAGGAAAGTGTATTTCTGTCAGGCTCGACCAGTATTTGTGTAACTGTTACGTCATTTGCAGGTTGCAGTACACACTTATTATTATTATTATTTATTATTATTATTATCACCGCGTATTACTACCCGATAACGCGTTAGGGATGATGAAGGTTGGATTTAGTGGAATTGTACCCACATTTGCTTGTAGGCAAGTGAAAAAGCCTTTAGGAAAAAAACCCATCAAACCACCTGACCAGGATTCAAACTCCGATATCCTAGTTATTGGCAGTATAGTTTATTGCAAAAGTGACATCTAGGACCACGCGGTTACCAGAGCGTGTTGCATAGGGAAAAAAATATCAACTCGCGGGGGCTCAAACCCTAACCTTTCAGCTACCTTCAAACCAGACTAGATGATCCTGACGTTTATTCCGAGTAGGCTACCTCTCGACGTTGGTTTCAGGAACGTTGATACCATGTTGATGAATGAAACTTGTTTTTGAATCCCGGTTGGATCAAATTTTTGTATTTTCTCACTTACAAACCTTTTAGGCTAACATCGAATCGGATGACACTGCTGTAGAGTTCCAAAGCGTTAATAACATAACGTAAATTAAAGTGTATGTGGGGGGAGGGGGGGGGGGGGAAGGCCCAGGAACGTGAGCTAAGGCCCGTATTTTTACCATCTTTATGACAAAAAAAATTCTACTGAATAAGAAATTTAAAAAAAGCTCCAGTAGCAAAACTTTTTGACCTCAAAAAGCGATTGAATTTAAATTAAAAACTGCGATTTCAAACATTGATCTGATGAAGAATATCGATACGTCGATAACATCGAACATGTGTGGAATGGGATTGAACCGGTGACAGGCTGTGTCAATATATGCCGATCACCGCCCCCCCACGGTAAGTTGTCGTGCATATATTACACTCCCCACTAACTCTTGTCAGCGGGCGTCCTGGCACTTCCCTCTCCCTCTAATTCCCAACGGAATCCTGTCATCGTGATGCGATACCAAATGTTTAGTGGAATCAATCTAAACACAGGAACCCGGGTGACATCTACGGTAGAAATACTCTGAAGCCCATTCCAACGACAACAGTTCACTCCCTTCATAAGGTGACCTGGTGGTCTGTTCTAGGGGTCCGGGGTTCACTCCTCGGTCCCGGTACAGATTTATCTGATTGTCAAACCCTTCCTTCCCCTTTAACAAGACGTGTATTAATCACAACTTGTGAATGTGTATTATGCCAGGCCTCCATGGTGGTTCGGATCTCACGTTAAACTGTAGGTCCTCCATTTCATCTAACAATCACCCTTTCATTACACATTAGCGTAAGAGCGTATAACCCAAACGGGTAGTAAGACGCTGTACTAAAAAAAAAAAAAAAAAAAATTGTAACCGTTAGAAAATATAATGGTAACAGTTTTTGTGTTTATTAAAATTATTTATTTATTTAGCTATATAAAATAGCATAACATCCATTCATTGTTAAACGTACGGTTTCTTCATAGATATTCAACTAGTTTTAAAATATTATACTTAAGTCATAGTTTTTATTTAAAAATATGACTTATATTTAAAATATTTAAAGATATGCAGAAAAAAACTCAAGGTTATTCCTTTTTTTTCTTCTCTTGAACTTTTGTCTTGATACCCACCTGAGCTATTCGCATCCAATAACACTCATGGGGTGGGGATGAGGAAGGTAGACTTTTAGAAGAACTATACCCACATTTGAATGGAAGGAAAGTGGGACTGTTGAACCCTGACCTTCTCAACCACCGGCAAACTAGATGAGCTTGATATGTAGTGCTCATATCAACCGATGTGGGCTATTTAAAATACTATATAGACAGATAGAGTGAAAGACAAACATACACACGGGGAGAAAAACAAAGATATACAGATACACACTTAGAAAAAGAGACAAAGAGTGATAGATATATCGCTACACAGACCACGCAATGTATCCGTGCTATTGGAGAGATACATACACACACACACAGAGCGAGAGATACATCGCTACACAGACCACGCAATGTAGCTGTGCTATTAGAGAGATACATAGACACACACACACACACACAGAGCGAGAGATATATCGCTACACAGACCACGCAATGTATCCGTGCTATTGGAGAGATACATAGACACACACACACAGAGCGAGAGATATATCGCTACACGGACCACGCAATGTAGCTGTGCTATTAGAGAGATACATAGACACACACACACAGAGCGAGAGATACATCGCTACACAGACCACGCAATGTAGCTGTGCTATTAGAGAGATACATAGACACACACACACAGAGCGAGAGATACATCGCTACACAGACCACGCAATGTAGCTGTGCTATTAGAGAGATACATAGACACACACACACACACACAGAGCGAGAGATATATCGCTACACGGACCACGCAATGTAGCCGTGCTAGTAGAGAGATACATACACACACACACAGAGCGAGAGATACATCGCTACACAGACCACGCAATGTATCCGTGCTATTGGAGAGATACATACACACACACACAGAGCGAGAGATACATCGCTACACAGACCACGCAATGTAGCTGTGCTATTAGAGAGATACATAGACACACACACACACACACAGAGCGAGAGATATATCGCTACACAGACCACGCAATGTAGCCGTGCTATTAGAGAGATACATAGACACACACACAGAGCGATAGATACATCGCTACACAGACCACGCAATGTATCCGTGCTATTGGAGAGATACATACACACACACACAGAGCGAGAGATATATCGCTACACAGACCACGCAATGTAGCCGTGCTATTAGAGAGATACATAGACACACACACAGAGCGATAGATACATCGCTACACAGACCACGCAATGTAGCCGTGCTATTAGAGAGATACATAGACACACACACAGAGCGAGAGATACATCGCTACACAGACCACGCAATGTAGCCGTGCTATTAGAGAGATACATAGACACACACACACACAGAGCGAGAGATATATCGCTACACGGACCACGCAATCTAGCCGTGCTATTAGAGAGATACATAGACACACACACACACACAGAGCGAGAGATATATCGCTACATGGACCACGCAATGTAGCCGTGCTATTAGAGAGATACATAGACACACACACACAGAGCGAGAGATATATCGCTACACGGACCACGCAATCTAGCCGTGCTATTAGAGAGATACATAGACACACACACACACAGAGCGAGAGATATATCGCTACACGGACCACGCAATCTAGCCGTGCTATTAGAGAGATACATAGACACACACACACACACAGAGCGAGAGATATATCGCTACATGGACCACGCAATGTAGCCGTGCTATTAGAGAGATACATAGACACACACACACAGAGCGAGAGATATATCGCTACACGGACCACGCAATCTAGCCGTGCTATTAGAGAGATACATAGACACACACACACAGAGCGAGAGATATATCGCTACACGGACCACGCAATCTAGCCGTGCTATTAGAGAGATACATAGACACACACACACACACAGAGCGAGAGATATATCGCTACATGGACCACGCAATGTAGCCGTGCTAGTAGAGAGATACATAGACACACACACACATAGAGCGAGAGATACATCGCTACACGGACCACGCAATGTAGCCGTGCTAGTAGAGAGATACATAGACACACACACAGAGCGAGAGATACATCGCTACACAGACCACGCAATGTAGCCGTGCTATTAGAGAGATACATAGACAAACACACACAGAGCGAGAGATATATCGCTACACGGACCACGCAATCTAGCCGTGCTATTAGAGAGATACATAGACACACACACACAGAGCGAGAGATACATCGCTACACAGACCACGCAATGTAGCCGTGCTATTAGAGAGATACATAGACACACACACACAGAGCGAGAGATATATCGCTACACGGACCACGCAATCTAGCCGTGCTATTAGAGAGATACATAGACACACACACACACAGAGCGAGAGATATATCGCTACACGGACCACGCAATCTAGCCGTGCTATTAGAGAGATACATAGACACACACACAGAGCGAAAGATATATCACTACACGGATCACGCAGTCTAGAAAGCTATTATTTACTGCTGTTATGGATCCAACTTCCTAACAGGGCTCTCAAAACAACTTGCAGTGTAGTAATTGGAGTCTAATTGATCCTCCACAAGTAAAGTTTGAAACAATGCCTTTGTCTCTCTTGTTCAGGAAAATCTTCAGTGCACGAATGGCTCTATAAAGACGTAAACTTCTGTGAAATAATGATGTCAGATCTCGCGTAGTTATGATCGATCGATCTGCCCATGCAGCCTCCAAAAAGAAGAAAAGAAGAGGTTCTAGGTTGTGTGTCCCGCTTGACTTAATTTACATGCATGAGTTGAGGAGACTGTAGCATAGCTTCGCTTCTTGAGAAATAAAGACCTCTCAACCTTCCGACACTTCCACTTTGTTCATTCCCCCCTCCTCAACCTCCAGCCCCCTTTTCAAAGATTCCCTTAGCGTGATGTACCTCGTAAAACTTCATTTCAGTTCAAACCACAGAGAAACAATTACTTCTTGTTTCATCTTCGGTTCAAATGTCGGGGTCTTTATTACAATGTCAGCACAAAACTACTAACGGCTCACATTTCTTTATTTTTCTGAAGAGTATATTCACACTGTTAAACTAAGTATGAGGAACGTTGGATTTAGAAGGAAATGCACCCGTATTTGCGCGAAAGGAGATTGGAAATCCAGTATAGGTAAGGTCACCCTCAGAACACCCGGATCACCAGGATTCGAACTCTGATCTCCCCGTCATCGGCGATCCAATCTTTTTGAGAGACTGATGACTTTAGGCCTTGCGAGGACTTGGATTCGTAAAATAGGGGTTTTGACCCATCTCTATAATTTAAAAACATTTCATTCTAAAATAAAATACTTAACGTTTCTGTTTCAATTTATTTGTCTCTTTACTTATTAAAACATTTGAATAAACATTTGGCTTAACAAAATTAAATACATTTTTTAAATGTGAAACAAAAAAATACAAAAGAAGAAAACTAAATGATTAAACGTCTACCTTGAAAATAATTGATTTATAAAGTTTTCTTTCGTGTTTTTTTTTTTTTTTACAATTTATCACATCCATTTCACAGAAATTCTACCGGTGCTCTTAACAATTTGGTTTTCAGTCTTGGGAGCTATTCTTTTTTACAAAAATAAAATAAAGAGAGTAATTTTATCATCACAGGTTGTCAGTTCTCACTTTATTGAATTTTTCTCGAAAGTGTTTATACCAGAACCAAGTGTCTTATTACAAGTTGTAGAAGCAGAAACTTTTCCTCGCTGCTCTCCTTTTCATTTTCTTTCTCAATATCATTGTATCCCATTCGTCTCTCAATCTCTCTTTTCGTCCATTCATTCATCCATGAATGTAACAATATATCTATCTATTTATCCTTTATACGTTAATTTATTTCTTCAATCCATTTGGCGCTCTATATCTTATTTTCACTTGCTTTGTTTCCTTTTTTCGTTCCCACGGTCCTTTCTAAACTTGTTTTCTTCTCCATCCTGAGTATTTCTTATTTCGATTTGTAATCATTTCTTAGCCGTTTCATCTCTTTGCCCCTTATTACATCGAGTTTTCTTATACTTAGTTTTCATCAGGTCTATTTTTTTTTCTTCATTTGTTCTTCTGTTGTATTTTAACATCGAGTCTTACTACCCGTTCGTACCTATATTTATTATTATTATTATTATTAATAATAATAATATTTAGCACCGCGTCTTACTACCCGTTCGGGTTATACGCTTTAAGTACTAATTACGCTAATGTTATTATTATTAGCACCGCGTCTTACTACCCATTCGGGTTACGCACTTACGCTAATGTGTAATGGTAGGGTGATTGTGTGATGAAATGAAGGACCTACAGTTTAACGTGGAATCCGAACCACGGTGGAGGCCTGGCATTCCCCCCATTCACAAGATGTCTTGTCAGAGGTGAAGGAAGGGTTTGGTAATCAGATAAATCTGTGCCGGGACCGAGGATTGAACCCCGGCCGCCAGCATAGAAGTTTGACACCTTAGCCCTAGACCACCAGGTCACCAATTACGCTAATGGATTAGGAATTGGGAAGATTTGATTATAGGAAGTGAACCCGCATTTGCGTGGAGGTAGAGTTTAGAACCATTTAGGAAAAACCACCCCCAGTTCACCCGACCGAGATTCGAACCTCGATCTCCCCGCCCTCAGCAGTCGAGCTCAACACGATAAGCGCGTTAGCCAACTAAGCCACAGAGGTGGGTCTATATTTATTGATTACGCTGTGTTAGTAATGAGGAAGGTTGAATTAAGATATAATGTACCCATATTTACATGGAAGGAGGGGTGGAACACTGTTTGGTAAAAACCACTCTCAGTACACCTGACCGGGTTATGAACTCCGATCTTCCTGTCAAGTATTTTGCGAGTGTTACGCCTTGGACTATTCGACCACTGAAGTGGGTGTACTTCTCTTGATCTCTTTTTTTTATCTTTCCGTTTAACTTGGTTTAGATTTCTCTCTACTGCTTTTTTTTTTTGCTATTTTTTTCCCCCAATCTCTTCTTTCCTCTGAACGAAATGGGATGTACGGGATGAAATCGAAATACGATTACGGAAGTACGTAGCTCTTCCGTAACCAACGAGGGATTTAGCTTTTAGTCTTCAGCTTCAAGTATTGGCTGCCGCAAAACAAAACTAAACGAAGTACGGTGGTTGAAAGCTTCGGAAAAAATATATTGCCCATGTTCTGGCAAATACTAAATATTGGTTTCTTTAAAATGGGTCTATACTTTGAATCTAGGTTAAGTAACACATGGAAGTCTTGTACTTTTCTTATTTTCTATTAAAAAAAATTAAAATACGCTTTTATTTAAAATTATTTCCTTAATTTAGAGCTATCAACATTTTTATTATTCAGAGACATGTACTGTAAGCTAAAGTTTAAAGAAATAAAAATAAGATATATTAAAATAGTCAGGCTACTATATTTACTCGGTGACCTGGTGGTCTAGGGGTAAGGTGTCAGACTTCTATGCTGGGGTCCGGAGTTCAATCCTCGGTCCCGGCACAGATTTATCTGATTACCAAACCCATACTTCACCTCTGACAAGACTGTATTAATCACAACTTGTGAATGTGGGGAATGCCAGGCCTCCACCGTGGTTCGGGTCCCACGTTAAACTGTAAGTCCTCCATTATATCTCACAATCACCTTACCATTACACATTAGCGTAAGAGCGTATAACCCGAACGGGTAGTAAGACGTGGTGCTAATTAATAATATAATATAATAATAATAATAATAATAATAATAACTTTGTAATTGATGCTATATGTGTTTGTCACACTAGCGGGAAATATTAAAGTCATACAATCGTTTGTTGAACGACACAAAAAAAAAATTCCACACTTTGAAAAGTTTCAATCCTTATTACTCATAGCTAATAACAACACCTTTGTCACTAAAAATCTATCTGTTGAATTTTTTTTTTTTTTTTAGAAATAGCTATCAAATAGTCGTTGAGTGAAGTCATCTTTTCTAGCATCTCCCTATCCTGACTGATTCAGTCATTTCAATTTGCCTTTTATTTATTCTTCACCTCCCCACCCCTCTCCCCCATTTGACACCCTTACTCTATATTTTGTGGATGGAGGTGGGTCAAGACACTCTCCGGAAATGAAGTAAGATATCTTCTAACGTCGTTCTTTTAACTCTTCCCTTTAATTTTTCAACCTTAACCTAGGGAAATTTTCACCAGAAAAATATTAATTTAGAAATGCTGTCGTACCTGTAAGTATGATTTATTATGTTAGATTTATTGTCTTTATTTTATAAAGAAAATAAATGATACGACACAATCGTATTGTATACGTTTTATATAATATATTAAATTTGTTTCCGAATTTTCAAATATTGATTATCAGTAAACTACCCCTTAATAAGTTTTTTCCAACAATACAATCATTATTTTGGATAACAATTTTTTTATTATAATTTTGTTTAAATCAATCAATCATTCATAAATTAATATTTTTATATTTAGAAAAACTAAAATACTTTTTTATTTATCATAAAAATTCTCCTCAGCACTAATAATTTTGAACAAAAACTTTATACTCCGTTTTAGAAACATTTTGAGTTTTAAAATCTTAGAGTTGGTTTGTCTATCATGAGCATTGCATCTATAGCACGCCGAAGTCTGAAATTTGTTAATTAGTATCTTTGCATGAAAATGTGCACCTCAAAGCAGGAATTTTAAAATTTTGATTAGATTTTTTTTTTAATTTACTAAAAACCTCCCTGTTAATGCCAGATATTTCAGCTAGTATTGAATATTTGTTAACTACCCTTAATTTTAAGACAGAATACAATAATTACTATCAAAATAGCTACCCAAAAAATGACCAGATCCAAATATCAAGTTTGAACGAAATTCATTCAAATAATTTCGATCATAGCCCTAGATACAGACATATATTATACAGATATATAAACACGGGGATATACAAAACTGTAAAACCAACCCACTTTTTTATTTTGCACGTAAATAAAACGTCGATATTCATAATATTATCAAGGACGAAATATTACCAATTTCAATACTTTCTCTATAAGAGGAAGTAAAGTGGGTTATTGTATTTGTCTCTTTCTTTCTTCATCAAATTATAATTTATTGCTATAAATAAAATTAAAATAATCGATTATGCAAGAAATATCTAAAATTGTACTGCCTACAAATCATAGGCATTATTAGATAAGAAAGATTAAAAAAAGTGTGAAGAATTAAAAAGCCTTGCAAAGGTATTGGAGCCCCATATTTAATAATTATTCAAATAAAATTGAAACTAAAATTGATAAAGATCATGAAAAAAAATCATTCTTAATTCATCCGACCGGGATTCAAGCCCGGATATCCCCATCACTGGTGATAGCAAAAAATGTAAGCTTAACTTTTTAAACTGCAAGACCACGCTTTGTGCAATTACTATTTTAACAAATTTAAACTGGTAGTAAGACTTTTCTTAAATAACGTGAACCTAAGATGACTGAAGAATCGGCCAATGAATTGTCTTATCAATCTGTGATCGTGATGCTATCAATCAACTTTATAAGGCACAACGGTCCCGCATTGGTGGGCACGCGGACAAAATGTCAAGCTCATTTGCTTTGATTTGCTGGTAATGGATAGATAGATCGGGGATCAAAACCCATTTCAGATGTACTGAGCTTATTTCTCACAAAATGGCTTCCTATTATTCCTCCACTCAAATTCGGATGCACTTCCTCTAAATTCTACCTTCCTCATCCCTACCATATTAGTGCGAAATTCAGATAGCCCAGATGGGAGGAAGGATTCGGTGAAAACTATAGTATAAAAGTACAGGCATCTTTTGCAAAGCCTTGCATTTGTACAGAGAGCTATTTCATTGTCTTGAAGTTGCACATTCAGCTATTTCATTGTCTTGAAGTTGCAAATATAGCTATTTAATTGTCTTGAAGTTGCAAATATAGCTATTTCATTGTCTTGAAGTTGCAAATATAGTTATTTCATTGTCTTGAAGTGGCACAGACAGCTATTTCATTGTCTTGAAGTTGCACATATAGCTATTTCATTGTCTGGAAGTTGCACATATATCTATTTCATTGTCTGGAAGTTGCACATAAAGCACATTCATTGCCTTGAAGTTGCACATGGAGCAATTTCAAGACCTTGAAATTGTACAGGGAGCTATTGCAAGGCCTTGCGAACGTGTTACACTTTATCTAAGTTGTCAGGAAAAAGGTGTTTGCGATTTTAATCCTCTCCGATCTTTTTAAAGTAGAATCACCACCGCAAAATATGTTGTCAGGAGATCTGCATATATGTTAATTCGATCCCTTTCACAGACTCTCTTTTAAAATAAAACTGGTCCTGGTAGAGCTTAGAAAGTTATTCACGTGCTTCCGGCGAGAAGAATTTCCTTGGGATGGGGCCAACGTATGTATAGTTCTGAAAGTTGGTAAAAATGGAGATAAATGTGCTGAATAGTTGATTACGTTGGACTTCTAGCCCTTGATATTAAAGAGAAAAACATTACAAACAAAAATGAGAATGATATAAACATGGATGAACAAAAAAAAATCTCTAGACGGGAAAACACAAAGAAAAAAGTTATAGTATGTCCGATACTTATATTTGTTTTTTTCTTTTATATGGGTTTTAAAAATTACTTTTACAGTCTTCTGAACAGTTTTTTTTTTAATTCTTAGACATTACCATGGCTAGTGGGTAGGTAAACAAAGGTGACAATTTCGTCTTGCCTATTTTACCGGGGACGTAAAGGCCGGTATTCTAATACCTGTGTGTTTTTCCCTATTTTTTTTCCACTCTTTCCACGCAAATGTGAGTACATTTACTATAAATTCTAAATTGTGCATCTTTAAACAATTTTTTTAAACATAAACCCAATCAAGTGATGTGACAAATTTTCTTCAGAGCCACAATATGATATATATATATCAATAGTAAAATGTCCAAAAGGTATAGAATGGAGAGGAATTTTGCCTGTATTGAAGAATGTGTGGGGGGGAGGGGGGGGGGAAAGGGGGAGGCCAAAACCAATCAAAAAATGCTATCTTCAATACACCCAGCTGAGATTTAAACCCTGACCCCTTGGTGAACATTATCATTTAGGTTTATGTCTTCGATTGCGTGCCCACCAATGCGAGTAAGCTCCTGCCCATACGCAGATGAAACTAACCATAGAAAAATGTGGAACAGTCGAAAATGGTATCATCGGTAAAATTTGAGTTTTTCCTCTTTCATAGTTTTAAATTAGCTGAAGGGAGAACTGGATATATCTTTTATAGGTTTTAATTTGTGTATTTATGTAATCAGTTGATAGGGGAAAAAAAACACTTTAAATATACTAAATAAAAAAATATATATTTTCCACTGCGTTTTGCATATTGTCCTTTTCATAAGAATTTTAACTACGCTTGCGCGGTAGAAATGAGTAAAGTAGAATTTAAAGGAAATTTAACAGAACTTGCGTGGACGGAGAGTGGTAAACCATTTGGTAAAAACTACCCTCAGGACACACCCAACCGGAATTTGAACTCCTAACCTCACCATCACCGACAAGACAGACCAGATGTGCCCGGCATTCAGTCCGCTTCCCTACTGATACACCTCATAAAAAGTGTTTACTCATGCACTCTCACGTTATAATTGTGGCATGTTGGTGAAATTGAATGCATTACTTTAGGTTTTATGTTAGGACTACATATTATCAACCCCTGAAAGATAATACCAAAGTAGCGGTAGTAATAATAATAATAATAGCCCCATTTTAGACATTTTTAAACAATCGCTTTTTTTTATAACGTCACTGGAAAAAAAATACTACCAATAAGTTTTTGTTCCGTGATGTTTGGGATGTCAAAACATGAAAGGCGTTGACTGTAAAATTAAAATTCATTTAATTAAACGTCAATTACTTCCATGTTATTATTACATTTTGTGCATGTTCCTCTTTTAAAAAACGTTTTTACACATTTTAGATTGTAATGTTTTATAGAATATATAAAGCGTAGAGAAATAAAATAAAATAAAGGCAAACCCTGATGAGTGGTATTTATAATGTATTCATACGTAATTAAAAGAGGATTTTTCAATATAAAAATAGACCATTATAGTTTAGTAAAAGCAATATTATACACCCTCGTTCAAGTTAAGCACTCATGTTAACATGACATATTGTAAATATAACTATACTAATGAACAATAGCTCACCATATAATTTTAAATCTTTTGTTCTCTTGTTTTGAAAATAATTTTCTAAGTCATCATCCCAAAGGTCGGTTTGATATGGTTTCTATCTATTCGTAGTTTCACATGCACTCATTTCTTCATATGTTTAGTGCTGCCTGCACCATCTGGTAGAAATACTACAGGAGTTAAGAAAATGTGGTAGTTCCCCTTTATCTTCCATTCTGAATTTTTATAAACTAGCACTAAAGGAATTACCAATTTTGTCAGGAAAAGTATTTTCAGCTACAGCCCAAGGTTCTTTTACACGCCACAATCGACATAGGACCAACGGCTTTACTTACCCTCCGAAGGAAATTGTGCTACGGATTTTTATCGCTCTGCTCAGGATAAATTTGTTGAATATAGTTGGGTTTGAACCCACGAACATCTGGTCCTGATGCGATCATTTCACCCCATGGGCCAAGACCACTGAATAAACTTAATAGGTGCATACATACTTAGAGAATTGCGCTCAATGAATAAATACCAAAATAATAAAATTTCACAAATTTGATAAACAAGTATATACATGTTTTTCTATCGTTTTATTCATCCTATTTTAAGCCTAGACTAAAGTTTAACTCCAAATACGATAACTTAAGCTATTTTATTTTTAAAAAAAGGATAGACTTCAACCCAAAAGAAAAATCTTATTAATAATCTTATTAATAATTATTAATTATTGACATTATTCTGTCGAAGAAAAAAAAGTTGTTCAACGTTTTTACACTTAAATAGATTATACTTTTGACGCAGTTATAAGTTTAAGGAACTATGGATCATACCTGTCTTAAGATAATAAAAGCTTATAATAGATTGCCCACGTCTCTAAAAAACAAAACACATCAGCAAAAAGATTTATTATAAAACCCAATTTTCCTAATTAAATATATATATATATATATATATATATCGGGGGGGGGGGGGGGAAGTTGGTGAAAGGGATAGGAGGATACCATTTCAAAAGTCTTCTACGCAAAAAAAAAAGCTTTAAATAACAAGCTATATCAATAAATAATTGACATGTATGTAACTAATATTAGCATTTGAAATTTTTATCAAGTAATCATATATCACAATCTTTCCCAAACTACTGCCATTCGCGTACACAAAGTCTTGGTCTAATCAACGTATCCCTGCCATATTTTCATTAAAAATATCTGCTATATTTTAATATAATTTTACAGTCGTATCAACTCTTAGCGATGACAAAGGTAAAGAACATCTTAAAATAAAAATCCATAAACTTCGAAATGTGCATTAATTTTTAAATCAATTATACTATTATGTTAAAGAAAAGTTATAATTACTAACACTCATTGGTGTATCACGGAAATCTAGGGGTACGCTTACCACAATTTGAGAAACATTGGTATATCTTTGATTAATCAAACAGTATTGAAGACAAAGCGCTGATCCAAGTTGAGGTATCTTTATTTTTAAAAGCTACAGTGGCCCCATGGCTTCTTTGGTGCTGACTGACAGCTCACAGCTGACTTCTGACAGTCAACATTTAGGTATAATACCTAAATGTTGACCGTCAGAAGTGACAGCTACTAAACACATGTTGTTGTTTTTTCAAATCATATGGTTCGGCGTAGGGATACATAATTTGGTCTGGTAACTTTTCAAAGCTTTTAGATGTCAGCTGTGAGCTGTCAGTCAGCACCAAAGAAGCCATGGGGCTACTGTATTTGCCCGCACTGATGGTAACTCGTGCAAAGGCATTAGTTTCGTCTTGTATCGCTTCCCAGTAACGGGAAGAACGGTGTTTGAATTCCGGTGGGTGCACCAAGTTTATATATATATATATTATTATTATTAGCACCACGTCTTACTACCCGTTCGGGTTATACACACTTACACTAATGTGTAATGGTAGGGTGGGTGTGAGATGAAATGGAGGACCCACAGCTTAACGTGGAATCCGAACCATGGTGGAGGCCTGGCATTCCACACATTCACAAGTTGTGATTAATACACCTCTTGTCTATGTATAAATGGTCTGGCACAAAAATTATGCTATTCTTTCTCTAAATTCTACTTAAATTCTCCTCCATTAGCGTATATATATTCAAATGGTTCAGACGGTTAATAAGGCAAGACATTCTTCGGTATCTGCATGGTCTAAGGCGTCACTCCCGTAATAGACTATACTGCCGATGACGAGGAGATAGAGGTTCGAATCTTGGTCGGGTATACTGAAGTTTTTTTTTTCAAAGTGGTACTCTCCTCCACGCAAATGTGCGTACACTTCCTCTAAATATAACCATCCTTATCCTTAAAACCATTAGCGTAATTAGTACATTAGGTTAAGACAAAAACGCGTAACTAAGACGTGGTGCTAAAATAAATAAATAAATAATAAGGTAAGTATAACCCCATTAATGATGTTTATTTTATAGGGATCATCATTATTATATATAGGTGACCTGGGGGTCTAGGGGTAAGGTGTCAGACTTCTGTGCCGGCGGCCGGGGTTCGATCCTAGGTCCAGGCAAAGATTTATCTGATTACCAAACCCTTCCTTCACCTCTGACAAGACATCTTGTGAATGTGAGGAATGCCAGGCCTCCACCGTGGTTCGGATTCCACGTTAAACTGTAGGTCCTTCATTTCATCTCACAATCACCCTACCATTACACATTAGCGTGAGTGCGTATAACCCGAACGGGTAGTAAGACGCGGTGCTAATAATAATAATAATAATTATTATTATATTCCAGGCAAGAACAGGTACCTTAGTTCAGCTTTCTTATTGCATTCACAGTAAAATACTTCGTAGAAGGACAAACCGACAAGTGAAGATTGGGTTGATTTTCCTTTAATTGTGAACGGGAACCTGGATAAATAATTTTGTAGCGCAAATTGAGCGAGATAACTGCAAACACTTTCTTTATTCGTCCGAGGTCCAGTTTTTTTCAAGTGTATACTGAGATGTGATTTTAGCATTTTAAATGGTAAATAAAGCGAATCTGCTGATTACGTAAGCGTCCGACTAGATAGGCTGCACACTGGGCACTATATCACAGCAGCAGAAGTGAGGTAATTACAAACTTTCCACCCGCTTTGCACTAAGTAAAAAATAAATTTAAAAAAAGTGAGCAAATTGCTTACGTCCAATTTTCTTTGGAAAAGTCTTACCTTTATTTTTACATCCATTAGTGTTTCCTGCCTGGATCAGTTTTTTATTCAAGCCATATATTTTCCACTACCGGCCTGCTAGGCCTATCGTAGCTTCACATGACCTATAATCTATCTTTAGACTAGGACAGGCACAACATACAGTCCCCATTCGTTAATTTATCACTATTAAAGGGTAAACCCACATTTCACTAGCGGTAAATTTTTGGCCATGCCTGGAATCACACCCGGGACCCTTAACTCAATTAGTAGATAGACATGCTATCGACTGAGCTAAGGTGTCGGATAGTAAAAGTCTTATCTGACAATTATAAAAGCTACTAGATTTACTTTTACATATTCATACATCAGGTAATGTGGTCTACAGCTATTAAAATATTGACTATTTTGGTGTTTATTTTGTAAACATTTAAATTAGCTGATGTTTATAGCATTGGTGGAAACTATTTTATACTGCATACAAATTAAATAAAAAATTAAATAGTATTGTGACACAAACTCCTAATTAATAGATAATAGTACATTTTAGAGATTTAATCAATTTAAAAAAGTAATAAAATATGAAACATGCCTATTCTACAGTTTACATTCATTCAATTACTGTTCTGGTTTTAGTTTTTTTGTCTAATTACTACGCTAACTTAATTAGTAATTAGCTAGTAATGGATTCATCTAAGGGGGAAAGTTGAGTAAGAATTTTTAGAGTAAGTGAATTAAAACTAGCGTAGAGATCTGGGTGAGCTTAATGCTTTAAACCACGTGACCACAGGTAGGGGTTCCTGTACTAAAAAAATATTAATATAATACCTTAATAGTGTTAAAGGGATAGCTAGTGTCCTCTGACTGGTCCTTTTTTTTTTAGCACCGCGTCTTAATAATGGTTCAGGTTATATTATTATTATTATTATTATTATTAGCACCACGCCTTACTACCCGTTCGGGTTATACGCACTTACGCTAATGTGTAATGGTAGGGTGATTGTGAGATGAAATGGAGGACCTACAGTTTAACGTGGAATCCGAACCACGGTGTAGGCCTGGCATTCCACACATTCACGAGTTGTGATTAATACACGTCTTGTCAGAGGTGAAGGAAGGGTTTGATAATCAGATAAATCTGTGTCGGGACTGAGGATTGAACCCCGGACCCCAGCACAGAAATCTGACACCTTACCACCAGGTCACCTTCAGGTTATACACACATGCACTAATTACACTAATGAGCTAAGGATGAATAAGGGTTAATTTAGAGGCAATGTATCCGCGTTTGCTTGGAGGTAAAGTGGAACACCACCCTCTGTACACCCCGACCTAGACTCTGAACTCCCATCTCCCCGTCTTCGTCTGTCTCGTCTAACATGAGAGTGACGCCTTGGACCATGCGGCCACCGAAGCAGGTGATTGGTCCTAATTGACGTTATAGGTGACCTCGAGGTCTCTCTCAACGACCCGATTAATTCCAAGTGCGTTCATCCATCCGTATTTCTGTGCACTCTCCATGGCTACCAACCTCTCGCATATTATCACATGAGATATACCTCTCGCATATTATCACGTGAGATATACCTCTCGCATATTATCACGTGAGATATACCTCTCGCATATTATCACGTGAGATATACCTCTCGCATATTATCACGTGAGATATACCTCTCGCATATTATCACGTGAGATATACCTCTCGCATATTATCACTTGAGATATACCTCTCTCGTGATTGATGCTGGAGCTTATCAAGATAATGGACCCCTCCATGTTACTCTCAACAAATAAAGACGCAACCATTCATTCATCTTAAACAGTTTTTTTATTTTAAAACAAGTTAAATTAACATATATATATTTTTGTTTTATTTCTTCTACCTTTTAGTTGGGCAATTTTTTTATCACCTCGTCTTACTACCTGTTAAGGTTATATGCATACCTAGTTGATAATTACTCTAATGGGGAAGGGATGAGGAAGGAAGCATTTTAGAGTTAATCCACACGCACTTGCTTGGAAGGAGAGTGGAAAACTATTTTAATAAAATCCACACTCATTGATCCGACTGGGTATTCGAACCCTGTTATCCCTGTCTTCAGCAGGTCAATCTAAAGTGAGAGTGATGCCTTAGACCGTTCGACCACTGAAGTGTTGTTTTTTTTTGTTACATGAATCTATTTAACGGGAAAATATACTATCGGTCATGGTTCAATTCCTTACTGTGGATACTTTCCAATTAAATAAAGCCCTAGTTTTATTGCCATTCTTCCCGCATCAGTGGTCGTACAACTTAAGGCGTTACCCCCACAATAAATTGGATAGCCAATTACTGGGAGGTTGGGGTTCGGATTCCACTAAGAAACACGGGGGAGTATTTTTTTTTTATTCCTAAATTGCTTCCCGCTGTCCCTGAAATCAAATTAAAATATATTTCCTCTAAATTATACCTCTGCTCATCCCTAAGCGATTAGTGTAAATACATGGACTTCCCGGACGGGTAGTATGATGCGGTGTAAACACAAAAAAAGTAATTCTCGATATAGTGTCGGTGCAATCTTAGTTCCCAGTTTGTATTCTCTACCTAGGTCTCATTGCGTCTTTACTTCATTGCAATAATACGAGTATATAAGGAGTAACTCATAAACCATGTAACGATATTCAGACAGGGGAAGGGGAGCGCCGATTTATACAGGGTGTTACATTGGGGGAAAGGGGGGGTAACATCACAGTGTTACGTAATACATATCTTATATCAATTATATTCTGGCGTTTGAAAAATAATATTATTGTTAATAAGTAAAACTACATAAATAATTGTTTTAAAATTATTTAAAATCACACTCATATTGAGGATTTAAAATGAATTACGAGTTTTATTTGATCTGACTTCCCTTTAAAAAAAAAAAAAAAAAGCCTCTCTATGAGTTAGTTACATTCACTTTTGATATTTAAAGTTAAGTATCAGAGGTTGGAGGGGGTGGTGGGGTGAGGAAAGGGGGGAGATGGGCGAACGATTTAAGAAAAAAAGCCTTACGTGGTTTATGAATGGCCTAAAGGTGGGTAAGGGGTTGCGAGAAAAAGTCACTGCTTTTGCAGATTTCATAATAAACTCTTCTTTTTTTTTGCAAAAAAAGTAAAATATTTACTTCAGTATGAATGTAGAGTTTAATATTCTACACACAGTAATCTCAAAAGTTGGTTATTATTTGTCTTGAGCGTGTTAGCATTTAATGAGGAACGTTTTAATGGAGAGAGAATTTATTAAATTCCCGGATATTCAAGGACTGTTGAGGTCTTCAAGTATAGAAAATTAAACTTCATGTTTCTACTGGTGAAATAGTATATTCATTTCACCGAGAAAAAATGTTTTCCATAAAAATTTAAAAAAAATACCGCTCTTATCTCTCAATCCCCACCATCCTAACTTAATGGGGGAAAAAATCATTTGTTTCAAGAGTTTTTCAATATGACGTCAAAGGTCTAAATTTGAATCAGCATTCTTGGATGGTTTCAAATGCCTTCATATGTGTGTAAGGCAATACTGTTACATTTTATAGTAAAAAAAAAGTCTTGTATTTTTATATAAAATATTTGTCCAAGTTTTAATTTCCAAACGTAAAAATGGATTCTCCTAGTGATTAAATGTTTAAAAACTAAAATCATTTCTAAAAGTGAGTATTTATATTCTATTCAAACTAAATATAACTAAATTTGCTAAATAAGGCAACATATTTAATTTCTGTTCTGTTAAAAAGAAGACCAATGTATACTAAGAGGAAACTTTTTAATTTTCTCCAAACCATCTTATTTTTTAATAGCCTTTTTCCTCCGCCTGGCGAAAGAACCTAATTCTCATAAAGATAAAACAACTAAATTGTTGCCTGAAAGTATTCTCGTTATCTATTAACCAATAGCCTTAGAGAACATCACTTGAGTGATGTGATTTTATTTCCTTGAAAACGTTAGAATTATCTTATGATCTTATAGAAAACAGGTAATAAATTCAAAACCTCTTTCAGATTAGATCTAATTTTAAGTGGAAAAATAAATTCAGTGTTTCTAAATTAAAGATTTAATTACTGGTTAGGGTGTGTCAAAAATAAAGTAGATAAAAATAAACCATAAAATGTACAGTTTATATTTTTCTCTCTTTTGACGATCACTAATGCATTAAATATGTTGAATTTGTTAGTTTGAAAATATGTTTTAATATCTCTCTACAGTAAGTACACTAAATTGCAATAAATAAAAATTAATTTTAGTGCGAGGCATTTACAGATCTAAATAAAATTAATACATTTTTGGGAATGTATGTGATGTATTCATTATTTTTGGAAAAAAAAAGCGTATTTACAACGCTATTAAACTCTGAATACACATTCAAAAACACAATATTTTTGTTTAATAAAACACTCGAGTTTGTATTTATTTGTATCTCAAAATACAATCTACATTATAAAACGTATGCATCATCGTCGCAAAGGTAGATTAGTATACGTTTTTCATTTTTTTTTTTTTTTTTTTCGTGTGTGGTCCAGTCATTTGCTATAACTTATTTTTTCTCATTAATAGGTGAAATTTGTAGAGTTTATTTAAGCATGAGTGAACGCGTTTGATGTAAACAAGTTTTGCTGCATCTCAATAACCAGTTTGATTTGAATTTAAGATAGATGGAGTTAATTTGCGGCTGTTTGGGGGGTGGGGGGCTGTCGATAGCGTTCCATTCGACTAGCGCAAGTGCGTAAATTGTCGATCTATTTTTATGTATAAAGGGCTGGAGGGTCTACGAAGGAAAAAAAGCTGAAGAACTCAATTAATATGAAATGTAATAAGCCATATTTTGTTAGATTATTATTATTATTTATTTAGCACCGCGTCTTACTACCCGTTCGGGTTATACTAATTACGCTAATGGATTAGGAATTGGGAAGGTTGAATTAAAGGAAGTGAGCCCGCACTTGCGTGGAGGCAGAGTGGAAAACCATTTAGGAAAAACCACCCCCAGTTCACCCGACCGAGATTCGAACCTCGATCTCCCCGTCCTCAGCAGTCGAGCTCAACACGACAAGCGCGTTAGCCAACTACTACTGTGTTAGAAAAAGAAGTTTTATGTAGTATACTACCAGTGAATGTCTACTTTATTTATATCTATTTACCCGAAAAGGTGGACATATGAATAGGGTCATGAGACTCATTTGTGTTTACCCGTTTCAAGGTGGTCGGGATTCGAAGTCCAGACGGATGCATTGAAGTGGTTTCCTCTAAATGTGATTCCCTCACTCAAATTTTGGTGTATTTAAATTAAATTCCACTTTACTCATCTTTCATAAGATTAAATATTCAAATAGCCCGTAAGGATAGTAGTGCAGGGAGCATAAATTATGTATTTATAATCCTTAATAATCTTGGGCCAAAAATGTTTCTCTACTTTGAAAATGACAGTTCTAGTGACCCAGTCGTTTGACCTAAAGTGCCAACAAGAGAAGCTTAATATAGGTAAGTCAATACATTTACGAGCTCAGCAGCTAGTTTTATTAATGCCTCACCTTTCTCAAGTCTGTCTAAAATCACACATTTTTGTTTTAGTTTAGGTTAGGTGTTAGGTTTTAGGTTTTATCGAAAATATTTCGCAATAAATTCACGAAAAAACCCACATAAGTACACTAGCGAGATAAAACGTCAAAAAAACCCGCCTCGGTGGCGTAGTAAGCTAACGTGCTAATCATGTTGAGCTCGACTGCCAAGGACGAGGAGATCGAGGTTCGAATCTCGGTCGGATGAACTGGGGGGGGGGGGGGTTACTAAATGGTTTTCCACTCTCCCTCCACGCAAATGCGGGTTCACTTTCTCTAAATTCAACCTTCCCAACCATTAGCGTAATTAGTACTTAAGCGTATAACCCGAATGCGTAGTAAGATGCGGTGCTAAATAAATAAAATAAATAATAAAATGTCAAAAACGGTGAGGTTGTCGCGGTAAAATAATCAGTAGGGTTGGAGAGGATAAAATTAAGGGAGGCACCGATGATTCCAATTACCAAGTCTTCCGGATTAACATTACGAGGCTGTATATATGTTTATCACTAGCTTATTTTTCTGTGCGTTATAACATTATTACCTTCAAGTTTAAAACGCTACTATATTGGATCTACTTTATTATTTTAATACCTCAAATCCTATATTCTACAGCTATCAATAGACGTGTGTCAATTTTTTTCAGTTTTAATATAAAATTTTGATATTTCATTAATCTTAGTTGAATAAGGTTTGTTATTTAGGCCTATCTTCTAAAAGGTTTTTCCACTCGCATTTCAACTAAATATCATATTCGTTGTATTTATTTTATTTTGATTTTAGCTGTTATAATCTAAACGTTATATATTATTGCGATTCTTTCTTATCCAACCAAGAAAGGATTATATAATGATTTGTACAAGTAGTTATGTATATAATTTTGTGTGTTTCTAAATGTTTTGTAAATTTGTATCTGTAAATTGTTGTAAGCTTGTGTGTGTTTGTTAGTAAAGGTGTGTGTGTTTGTATGTCTGTTAATGAAGGTGTGTGTGTGTTTGTAAGTTCTGCTACAAATTTCCTTCAGGGTTACACCAGAAAAAACATGTATAGTTTTGTTATTTGTTTATATTCCAGTTGAAAATAAATGCATTACAAAAGAATAAATTACTAAATAGTTTTTTTCTGTTTTTTTTTCAGGTGAGTACTTCCACTTCGCCACAAATATCTCATATCAAAATCTAAACTCAAATAGCTGCTGACCTTCATTTGGTGAGTTGTAACATTGCCTTGTTAAAGTTTTAAGAAAATCTTCACCATCTACAGGATCAAAGAAACGTTTCCAAATGCTCTTCACTTATGAGTAAACTCAACTATTAAAGTTTTTCTTAATTAAATTTGAAATGGTGGTTCCAAAATACACTCTTTTTTTTAATAAAAATCCTTAAATAGCTTTTGCAATATGCAATAAATTCAGGTGCCTTCTAAATAGCTTATAAAAATTCTTATATAATTCTCAAATAGTTCCTATAATTTTTGGATATATCTGTGAAATATTAATCACGCCACGATAGAGACGATATCAAAAGTTGAGCTAATTTTTTTGAGCTATTTGATTCGGATTTTTTTTATTTATATAGTCTATAAAGTGATTAAAGCTACAATTTACTTTCATGTTGTAATTGTTATTTTTTAAATAATTATTATATTATATATTATATTTTAAGCTACTTAAACCTCTTTTAATAACTTCAGCCAAAAAAAATTTTTAAACCAAATAAAAATCTGTTAGATCACTAAGAAAACTTAAAGTAAAAATACCTTAGGTTGGTGATGTAGGGGACGCGAGATAAGGGCATATCAAAACTTTTATTTGACCAAAATAAACAAAATATTTCTCCTGTAGAAACATAGCTTAGTTTTCTCCACATGGTGATATCAATAATTGTTTGATTATTTGTCATGAGCACAGTGACATTTAATGATAAACTTTTTAAACGAAGAAAAAAAGCCGTCATTAATTTCTAGGACACCCTTGACAGATTATTTTGACAAAAAAAATTGTTTTACTTATAAAAATGTCAAAAATATTGTCCTTAATTCACGTAACCTAAAATAATTTAACTTTGAAAAATGTAATATATACATGATGTTATCATGTGTGATTCCTTAGGTGTACAAACATTTATTTTACCCTAGGGGCCGTATGCGTGAAAATTCCGTGAAGCCAACTTTCTTGCCAGCCCAAATTATAGAGTTTGTAGTAATGGCATTTTCAGACTTTTGTGATTTTTATGGAAATGTAAGGTTCAACATTTTCATAGAGATCTCAAATATTTGCATGACATTGGTAACCATGTCATATTAGCGTCGATAAAATTTGAAATAATAAATAGATTTAAAGTTCTCCAGGAAATGGGTTAAATAATTAAATAAACATGACATATTTAGCAAAATAACACTTTTTTAATTGTATTATACAAAAATATATATATCAACTTTCATAAGATCGTTAAACTACAAAATTTAACACTAACTTAATTTAGACGTTTGAAAGATTTTTGTAAATGTTTAATTATCTTTATACCATCTAAACTTACATTCTTCTTCTTTATTTTCTTTTATTACTAGGTTATTATTAATGTTAACTAATATTTAACTACATCCATGTAGAAATAAATTATTCTTCCGTTTTGGCATACTTCCAATTAATCTTGATATTGATACTAAATTTTGCCAAAAACTAACTTAATTATATAAAAAGTTGAACACCAAGTATTACAGTTATCTTGTTAATAAAGTTTTATTCAACTTCTTCCTCCCCTCCCCCTTTTCATTCCTTCCACCACCCAAATTAAAAATGGAAGCACCATTATTATAGTTAATTTAAAATTGCATGGAAAGCATTCTCCAGCATATTAATAAATAGCTTAATGACAATCCATAAATTGTTCCAATCTTGATTATAAATATAATTAAAACTTTGATTTATGTAATTGTGATTATTAAATCAAATGTAATTTTTATTATAAACATTTCATGTTGTTTGGACAAAATTGGAAACTAATTTTCAAATCAGTCATTCAGCTAAATACTTTTGTCTTATTTGCAAGTTGGTGAGAAAACTCAATAATAAAATGATAAGTACACACCTTCAGTAGCCCCATGGCTTCTTTGGTGCTGACTGACAGCTCACAGCTGACTTCTGACAGTCAAAATTAAGGTATATTCCTAATATACCTAATATACATTTAAGTATTACTTAAATTTTGATTGTCAAAAGTGACAGCTGCTAAACACATGTTTTTGCAGATCATATGCTTCGACGTAGGGATACATAATTTGGTATGGTATCTTTTCAAAGCTGTCAGCTGTGAGCTGTCAGTCAGCACTAAAGAAGTCATGGGGCTACTGTAGTCTTATCAATATATTATGACACGTGAAGACTGATAATTATATTTATTGTAGATAGTGTGATGTATAGTGTATATCAACATATTTTTTTTTATCTAAATTAATACTTACGTGTTGGTATGAACCTTAACCACAATTTTTGTTTGTTTTAAGGTAATTAAACATATTTATCCTTAAAAGTGTCCTGTAATGTACCATTTAGTTAACACTGAAATGTCATTGACAAATCACACTGTGGCCTAGTGCTCATATACTATAAACTAACTGCACCATAGTGGAATCAAAACAGGTAAGCTTCTAACAATTCAAAATAAACAAATTGTACATAAAAAAAAAGTTACATAAAATGTCACACATGTTTAGAACGAGAACGAATACAGCTTTTGTGTTGTAACTTGTAAAAGATAGCACTATGGCTTACAAATTACTAATCTCCACGTAACAAAAAAAAAAGGGGGGGGGGGATGTAGAAATTTTCAAACGGCATGGCATTGAAGACGAAATATGAGAGAAAAAGTTTGACGTGAAGATAATTTCAGCGTTGATTCTACGCACGTGCCAACTGGTTTACCGACGTATTGCGAAGTTATCTGGATCACCCGGACATGGTTATAGACCCAAAACAACTCACGTCAATAAAAACCTTGACTATTTCTTATGGGGCTATATCAAGGACAAGGTATGCAACTGGAATTTCGCCACCTTTTCCCACTGGTTTATCAACGGCTGGGAAACTGCAGACATGATCTTGTGCTGATATAATATTTCTTTTCAGAAAGGGAACATTAAATACCACAGATTAAACCGTAAACAAGCGCTGTCTCGCCGAGAATGGTGATACTTTTTAACACTTGTTATTATAAAAGTTCTTCACACGTGAGTCTTTGTTACTACAGTGGTTTTTTTTCTGAATGTTCCATTAAATCACCAAATCTTATCCGTCCAGGCTATATATGTGGGAGGTACAATTTTGAGGGAATGTAACCACGTTTCCAATTATTTGAAAATAATTTTATAGACATAAATACTCTTATTACATCCGACCGAAAACATTCTAACCTCCTTCATCTACACGTCTTCGGCAACACAAGCCAGATTACACTGACGCCACTTCGACATCCTTTATCAGGAGGTAGCGTATATGCCTACTGATAATGGGGCCCAAGCTAGATTTCTGGTATGCACGAGTAAATGGGGATTCTTCCTTTCACAGAGATAAATTAACGTCCACGGGCTGGGTGCTGTGTCTTTTCTATATTTAAGTTAAAGTCGTCTGGTGATATGATCAGTCGGCTCAGAAAATGCACATTAAATACTTCAAATTAAAAAAAATACTCTGACGCCTTTGTTTTATTATTATTATTATTTATTATTATTATTATTATATTATTATATTATAATTATTATATTAGCACCGCGTCTTACTACCCGTTCGGGTTATACGCACTTACGCTAATGTGTAATGGTAGGATGATTGTGAGATGAAATGAAGGACCTACAGTTTAACGTGGGATCCGAACCACGGTGGCGGCCTGGCATTCCCAACATTCACAAGATGTTTTGTCAGAGGTGAAGGAAGGGTTTGGTAATCAGATAAACCTGTGCCGGGACCGAGGATTGAACCCCGGCCGCCAGCACAGAAGTCTGACACCTTACCCCTAGACCACCAGGTCACCCCGACGCCTTTATTGGTGTGACGACCAATATGTGTTTCCAGTTAATCAGTGATAACATGCCCCTTACTACCCCCTCCTTCACTTGACCATTCTATTCTGTCAGCAAACGTTGTTGAAAACGACATCTCGGTTTATTTCATTACTCCTGGGGAATAGAAGCAGGAATGGAGGGAGACATTGAATGGACTCTACCGTATTTTCCTCTCAGTTGGTAAACACAAACCTTGATTTCCAATTCGAGATGCATTAACTCCCAAGTACAAAAGAGGGGGGGGGGGGTCTCTCTCTCAAAGGTTCAAATAGCAGCAAACAATAGTCCCGCTCCCATGGTTACCTTTTGTATGGAAAACGAATAAAAACCCTTCTGACGCATTCGTTACGACCCAGACTACCGTCAGGACAAAACTCTGGGGGGGGGGGGGAGAAGGGGGCACAGATGTACTCCAGAAAATATGATACGGGCTAAGCCCAGAATCGATGCACACGATTAATCCAAATCATTCTTCAATAATGGGCGTAAGATTTCGCAAGTAATAATAAATAGGGAATAAATATGGAGATTATGGATTTTAGATGGCATTAGTTATAAAATGTTCTGACAATTGGTAATTATTTTATTTGCCCCCCTTTGTAAGAATTCGTCCTTATCTGCGAATGATATGAGAAATAATATTCTTTCATCTATACTTATATTTGTTTTAATAAACCTTTCATACTAAGACATTTCAATGTATTTGAAATGCCTTAATTTTAAGTGTCAAAACAGGGATGAGGATACTTGGAAGTGAAGGAGACTACATACTTATGAGTTACATACCCTGTACTCATCACAACACATTGTTAGGTTATTCAGATCTGGTAAATTAGGCCGGACAGGACGTGCAAAGAGGATGGAAGAATCTAGAATAATGATCAGAGTATTGACTGGCAAACTAAATGGCAGTCTTAGACGCAAATGGGAGGAAAACATTAGAATGGACCTGAAAGAGAGAGGGTGTAATTAGGTGGACAGGAATGAACTATATCAAGATAAGAATAGGTGGCGTACTTTTGTAAGTACGGCAATGAACTCTCGAGTTCCTGAACCTATAAAGTAAGTCTAAAGTCCATCTTACTAAGAAATTTCAATGTATTAACATGCATACAATCCTTGATAATACTAATTAAGTTTAATAGGTAGCTTATTATAATCATATACTCACATGATATATATTAGCTTTCGGTGACGTGACATGTAAAACTAGCGATGAACAAGCATATCTAATTAGGGTAAACGTTCATGAAATAGTTTCTCATTCTCACTTCACGTGAGTGCAAACACATTTCCTCTAAATTTTAACTTCCTCATCCTTACACCATTAGTAAAAATTAAAATGTGGATAACCCGTACGGTTAATAAAACATGGTGCACACTAATAAAAGTTATCGTAATTAATTGATTATTTTGAACATTTAAATATTGTCAGTTTATCAACGGTATTAAAATTTATCTCTTTTCATTTATATCAACAAAGTTAAGGTGTAAGGCCTCGTCTTATAATAATTGGTTTTGTTCTAACACTCATAAATTTAGGCTGTTATTTTTTAAATTAATTAATTACTTCTTTTGAAAGCGGTTAGAGTGAGTAGCTCACTCTTTATTCGTGGTTTCGATGCATTGCATTCATCTAGACAGAGTGATTTAAAACATAAAATACGTTTGTTTTGTCTGGATGGATAATAAAACTCTTTGCACAGATAAAAAAATGATAAATGCTTATTATGTCACATGAATTATTAGAAAACTAGAGTTAACAAAGAGAGTTACAGGATGTCCAGTGACCTAGAAAACAGGGACTTGTCAGGGAATTTGCTTGGTCAGGGAAAAGTCAGGGAATTTTATTAATTTTTTGGAATTTTTACATTTTGTCTATAAAAAGTCTCATATTTTGATTCACAATAGTCAAAACACTTTTCTTCTATTTAATACCTACCCGGAATCACTTTCACACCATTGTACCTGTAGAGAAGACTAAGACTTACATCACTTTTCAAGGTCAACAAGTGATTTTTGTGTCTATCCCTCCTTCTGCCACGTGTCTTGAGCCAAAGTTGGGTCATGGCTATTCACATGCGCGAAAATTTTATCAGGCCTACATTTTAAGTAGAAAGAACTAAGAATGACTCACGACTATTTTAAATCGTTTTTGCTTCAGTCAATCTTTTAATGGCTCAATACGATTTTATTGGAATCTATTTTTAGTTTAAAATAGTCCATTTCCCCGGAGGTGGAAATCGTTCAATCCCTTCATTAAGTGACACGATTTCAGAATGTGTTTGTATCTAGAAAAAAACAACACTATATTGATCTGTGATCTTGAGAAATGATTTTTGTAACATACTTAATATTAACCTTCCTCCAAATTTTAGTTGATATAAAAACAACTTCAAAGTATTTATTGAAGGTTTTTTTTTGGCTTACCGAATATCACTACCCATTCAAATCATAGTACGCAAATGTAGAAGAGGTTATGTAGGTAGAATTTAAGGTAAATGTAGCCTGATTTGCATGTAAGGGAATGGTAAAACTATTCATAATAAGCCACCGTTATTGGACCCAACCGGGATTCTAGCCCCGATCCCCCCGTCATCGGCAGTCCAGTCCATTATGAGAGTGACGCCTTAAACCATTTGACCATTGAAGCTTGTGTAAAAATGTATCAGGGTTTTGTTATTTATTATTATTATTATTATTATTATTATTATTATTATTATTATTATTATTATTATTAGCACCGCTTCTCTACACGTTCGGGTTGTACGCACTTACGCTAATGTGTAATGGTAGGGTGATTGTGAGCTGAAATGGAGGACCTACAGTTTAAGGTGGGATCCGAACCACGGTGGAGGCCTGGCATTCCCCACATTCACAAGTTGTGATTAATACACGTCTTGTCACAGGTGAAGGAAGGGTTTGGTAATCAGATAAATCTGTGCCGGGACCGAGGATTGAACCCCGGACCAAGGTTTTATTAATTGAACATTTAAACTTAATTAAATATAATATATTTTTAATTTATAATTAAATATATTAGAGAAGATCCCTTATAATATTTATTTTAGAAGAAAAGGTTTTTGATTGAGGGGGACTAATAGTTTCACAACTAAATAAGAGAATATTAAAAATGATCCATCTCTCGATCTAACCGCCCTTAATCTGACCCATTAACTAGGAATAGAACGATCGGTTGGATTATGTATAAAAATATACAAGGTTGAGCAGGAATACATGTGAAAATCACTACTTTCACAAGGACAGAATTTAAAGCCTTCTGGTGTTTCGTCTCGAGCAAAAGGTAATAAACAGGTGAGAACGCTGGTCAAATATGATACATGTAGCAAGATACCTGTAATTATTAGCCGCCAGAGTAAATAGGAGAATATAGTTGTTAATTGGGGTATTAGATTATTGTCTAGTATACTGTGTGTGTATGTATATAACACACACACACACACACACACACACACACATACACCACGTTTAATGAAACTAGGAAGCTACCAGTAGTCGGTCGCCATCAGAGTTGACGAGGAAACACAGCTGTGATGAGGTTTTAAATTATATAGAATACTGTAATGTACATCTATACCCACGTGAGACGAAACTTGTCGAGTTTAATACAAGTAGGAAGGCAACAGTAGTTAACATCTACCAGAGTTGACAGTGGAACATAAATAGAATATATTTATTATATTATAAAGTCTACCATACCGCGTATATACTCCATTCACGGTAGGAATTACTCTCTGAAAGGTCTTTTTTCCTACCAATATCCTACTATATAATAGATTTATGGTAGGGAAAAAGGCCTTTCAGAAGTCAATTCCTATCGTGAACAGACATTATCTAAACCCACTTAATACCCAACTTGTTTAGTTTTGTTCATGTAGGAAGGTAACAGCATTCAACAACCACCTGAAGTTGAGTGGAAAACATGACTAGTGTATAATTGTCTGATTGTATTCTATTACACTTGAATGTGAGTATAACGCCTTAAACCACTCGGATATCTTATTGGATCCAAATTTAATTAGGTTTCTCAATACTTAAGTTTAAAAAGGGATGAGGCTAATGGGAGTTGAGGAAGTTAAATAATGACGAGCTGAGTACTATGAATTCATTCATGAGTCATTGTAAAGATAATAAAGTCTCGTAGATTAAGGTGGGCAGGACATGCAGCGTGAAGGGAAGAATCTAGAGCCGTGGACCATGGAAAGAGCTAGACACAGATGGGAGGATAACATTCAAGTGGATCTGTAATACTAGCTAGAGATAGGAATAGGTGGCGTACTTTTGGAAGAACGGCAATTAACTTTCGATTCTTTGGCATGCCGACCTTGCGAAGAACCATCATGCAACGCGCGATATTATATTTGTATAAACATCGAGGAAATACAACAGTTTGAAATGTGATATTTGGGGAGTTAGAATAATTTGGAGAGTACTGAAATGTGAGGTTGGTAACCAAATCTGTACTCTTTCATCGACATGAATCACTTCCCAAAAATGTTTGACTTCCCCCAACAAAATATGTGCAATGTTTGGCGGCACAAACATATGTTACAAGTTGTTTTCTCACATAGAATGAAAGCAAGCACCCAAGAGGTCTCGGCTTCGGACCCATATTTGTCAACAATTATTATAAAAATGACCGGCATAGGATTGATCAAAGTCCGGTAATAACACGTATGGTCTAACGCGCTACTCTTGATGTAGACTAGACTGCTGATGACAGGGAGATCGTGGTTCGAATTTCGGTCAGATGTACTAAGGGTGGTTTCTCCAAAATAGTTGTCCATTCTCCCTCCACGCAAATACGGGTACGCTTCCTCTAAATATAACCTTCCAAATCCCTAAAACTCTTAACATAGTAAATAGCCTACATAAACGTATTACCCCGACGGGTAATAGGACGCGGTGCTTAAAAAAAAACTCACCATTTTGGAAAATTAAGGGCTTTAAATTTTTGGCAAAAAATATATATATATAGTTATTCTTATTGCTCCATATATGGGTACTACTATTTTCTTTTTGTAATAATGAGATTAAGTTGGAATTATTTGTACTTAAGATAGTGACAACACTTTTCTCTAAATGTCTCCACCTCAGTGTTTTTAATGTTCGTTTATATAATCAATTGAGATTGACACGCCTGCTCTACATTCCCTATCGACTTACATAGTTTGTAGAAAACGTGTAAAGTGTACATGAGGAATAATGTCAGTAATCCGAGTTGTTGAATGCCTATCTGAACACGCCACTGGCTTCAAGCAGAATCTAACTTTCATTCAGCCTGAATTGTTCATATACATTCCTTTATTTAAGGGTTTATCTGATCAATGATATGTCAGGAGGGCAAAATGGTTGAGGAGAAGCTAACCCACTTAAAGATGGCGACTGTGTGAGAATGAGATGTCTCTTCATGTATCTGGATGATGATGGACGTAACTGATTTGTACAAGTTTAAAAAATAAGATACGAACGAGGTTCTTTAAGGTGCGAGTGCAAAGGACTCAAGAAAAGGTAAATGTTTGTACAATTTTCATATCAAAACACTTTTTATCAAAAAAATCAAATATTGCTCCAGTACAAACATAGTTTAATTTTATTCACATGATGATATCAATAGTTCTTGAATATGTCATGAGCATAGCAGTATTAGATTAGAAACGTTTTAAATGAAAAGAAAAATTTGTCATTTAATTCCAGGACATCCTGGACAGATTATTATTATTATTATTATATATTATTATTATTATTATTATTATTATTATTATTATTGGCACCGCGTCTTACTACCCATTCGGGTTAGGGTACGGCCAGACTGAGCGCGCGAGCGAGCGAGCGCGCGAGCGACTAAAATATAAAATAGAACACATTGGTTGTAATGGGGGTGGCCACACTGGAGCGAGCGAGCGAGCGCGCGAGCGACTGAGCGCGCGCGCTTGAAAGATAGAACTGGTTCTATTTTTCAAGCGCGCGCGCTCGACCCGGTACAGTCTAGTTTACAGGCGCTAGGCAATATTATTGTATGTTGGTTCATTGAGTGCTGGGGAAACTTCTCATTTTGACATGATATTTGACTTTTTTCTATCAGTGATAGGTTTAACACACTTGCTATTAATGGCCCGGTGACCTGGCGGTCTAGGGGTAAGGTGTCAGACTTCTGTGCTGGCGGCCGGGGTTCAATCCTCGGTCCCGGCACAGATTTATCTGATTTACAAACCCTTCCTTCACCTCTGACAAGACGTGTATTAATCACATCTTGTGAATGTGGGGAAAGCCAGGCCTCCACCGTGGTTCGGATTCCACGTTATACTGTAGGTCCTTCATTTCATCTCACAATCACCCTATCATTACACATTAGCGTAAGTGCATATAACCCGAACGGGAAGTAAGATGCGGTGCTAATAATAATAATAATAATAATGGCCTCATTTAATTGGTAAGACCATAAATAGTATAATGTATATATGTAAACCCGATATGTTAAAATAATTCAATATTATAATCAAAGTAGGCCTTTACAAATAAGAATCACCATTAGTTTGGAGAGAGTATGAAAAAACCACAATAATAAATAGGTTTTAAAAATCACCTTCAGTTCACTGAGCCAAGATTCGAACCTTTGCCTCCTAGTCAAAAGCTATCGAGTGCAACGCACCATTCCGCCACTGGTTCGGCAAATCTGATTTTAAAACACTTCAGTACAGTACCATACGCATTTCTCAATTTATTAATTGGATGCACTTCTACTTTTTTCTTTTTTTATAAATACACAATATTTTCTGTAAGAATTTTCGAGGAGCAGAGATGTACTAAGTGTGTTTGACAGATACATCTTCTCTAACTAGGGGGGGGGGGGGGCGGTGACCTAGTGGTCTAGGGGTAAGGTGTCAGACTTCTGTGCTGGCAGCCGGGGTTCAATCCTCGGTCCCGGCACAGATTTATCTTATTTCCAAACCCTTCCTTCACCTCTGACAAGACATCTTGTGAATGTGGGGAATGCCAGGTCGCCACCGTGGTTCGGATTCCACGTTAAACTGTAGGTCCTTCATTTCATCTCACAATAACCCTACCATTACACATTAGCGTAAGTGCGTATAACCCGAACGGGTAGTAAGACGCGGTGCTAATAATAATCTAACTAGGGTCCGCTAATTACGCGCTCGCTCGCTCGCTCGCTCGCGCGCTCGCCAGTTTGGCCACCCAGTCGCTTGCGCGCTCGCTCGCACGCTTGGCAGTCTGGCCGAACCCTTATACGCACTTACGCTAATGTGTAATGGTAGGGTGATTGTGAGATCAAATGAAGGACCTACAGTTTAACGTGGAATCCGAACCACGGTGGAGGCCTGGCATTCCCCACATTCACAAGATGTGACAGATATTCAACAACTGTTGAGGTGACATGTGAAAAAAAAAATCAAAACTAAGTTTCTACTGGAGAATTATTTGATTTATTTTGGCAAAAAAAAAACTCCACTTTTCTCGCATCCCCTACCTTTGCGTGTCACCCGATCTCAGTGCTGCCAACTGTATTATCTGGATAATATTTTTGATATAATTTCATCCCCTGTACAATCCACATTTAGGATATTTTCTAAAAGTAATAATCCTGTGACCCTGCTATAAAATAACAAATTTTACGTTGATTATTAATTATTTTTTTATGGATATCGGTGGGTTTATAAATATAATGTCAGAAAATACAACTAGAGACTATAGAGCTGGCAACACTGCCCAATACTCGCGGAAGCTGGAAAACAGTTACAGTATCAGAGTATTTACCAGTTACAATGTAACTTCTCTTTGTGGAACTTCTCTGATATAACTTCCCCTAAACCTCCTTGTTTACTTCAACTGTGGCTTCATTTCGTATTTCACTCGAAGTTTGCTTGAACTTGTTATATAATGGTGAATGTAACTTGACACATATTAATAACCGGAGATATATATTTTTTGAATGTATTTATTTTAATGTAAATGTTTTAAATGGTTTAATAACATTTGAAGACTGACTTATTTAAAAGTGAATAACAGTACATCGTGAATCAGAGCACAACTGTTTAAAGCTCAGTTGTTCAAAAGTGAATTCTAGTGGATCGTTGATCCAAGCTGAACTGACTGAACTGAGTTGACTAAATGACTTGGTTGAACTCTACTGTGTTGAACCGACGTTTCGCCCACGTGGTAGCTACAGTAGTTCAATGGATTATTTAGTGCTGACGAACAGCTCACAGCTGACAGCGGACTGCTTTGAAAAGCTACCAGACCAAATTATGTATCCCTACGCCGAACCATATGATCTGTAAAAACATATGTTTAGCAGCTGTCACTTCTGACAGTCAAAATTTAGGTATATACCTAAATGATGACTGTCAGAAGTCAGCTGTGAGCTATCAGTCAGCACCAAAGAAGCCACGGGGCTACTGTACAGAGGAAGACCACGTGACCTGCCCTCTAGCGCCACACACGGCGGGCTCACAGTTCAACAGCGCGGGTGTGAGGGTTCGGCCAGACTGCCAAGCGCGCAAGCGAGCGCGCAAGCGACTGGGTGGCCAAACTGGCGAGCGCGCGAGCGAGCGAGCGAGCGCGTAATTAGCGGACCCTAGTTAGATTATTATTAGCACCGCGTCTTACTACCCGTTCGGGTTATACGCACTTACGCTAATGTGTAATGGTAGGGTTATTGTGAGATGAAATGAAGGACCTACAGTTTAACGTGGAATCCGAACCACGGTGGCGACCTGGCATTCCCCACATTCACAAGATGTCTTGTCAGAGGTGAAGGAAGGGTTTGGAAATAAGATAAATCTGTGCCGGGACCGAGGATTGAACCCCGGCTGCCAGCACAGAAGTCTGACACCTTACCCCTAGACCACTAGGTCACCGCCCCCCCCCCCTAGTTAGAGAAGATGTATCTGTCAAACACACTTAGTACATCTCTGCTCCTCGAAAATTCTTACAGAAAATATTGTGTATTTATAAAAAAGAAAAAAAGTAGAAGTGCATCCAATTAATAAATTGAGAAATGCGTATGGTACTGTACTGAAGTGTTTTAAAATCAGATTTGCCGAACCAGTGGCGGAATGGTGCGTTGCACTCGATAGCTTTTGACTAGGAGGCAAAGGTTCGAATCTTGGCTCAGTGAACTGAAGGTGATTTTTAAAACCTATTTATTATTGTGGTTTTTTCATACTCTCTCCAAACTAATGGTGATTCTTATTTGTAAAGGCCTACTTTGATTATAATATTGAATTATTTTAACATATCGGGTTTACATATATACATTATACTATTTATGGTCTTACCAATTAAATGAGGCCATTATTATTATTATTATTATTATTAGCACCGCATCTTACTTCCCGTTCGGGTTATATGCACTTACGCTAATGTGTAATGATAGGGTGATTGTGAGATGAAATGAAGGACCTACAGTATAACGTGGAATCCGAACCACGGTGGAGGCCTGGCTTTCCCCACATTCACAAGATGTGATTAATACACGTCTTGTCAGAGGTGAAGGAAGGGTTTGTAAATCAGATAAATCTGTGCCGGGACCGAGGATTGAACCCCGGCCGCCAGCACAGAAGTCTGACACCTTACCCCTAGACCGCCAGGTCACCGGGCCATTAATAGCAAGTGTGTTAAACCTATCACTGATAGAAAAAAGTCAAATATCATGTCAAAATGAGAAGTTTCCCCAGCACTCAATGAACCAACATACAATAATATTGCCTAGCGCCTGTAAACTAGACTGTACCGGGTCGAGCGCGCGCGCTTGAAAAATAGAACCAGTTCTATCTTTCAAGCGCGCGCGCTCAGTCGCTCGCGCGCTCGCTCGCTCGCTCGCTCCAGTGTGGCCACCCCCATTACAACCAATGTGTTCTATTTTATATTTTAGTCGCTCGCGCGCTCAGTCTGGCCGTACCCTGATACGTAGAGTGTGACGTCACACTGTACAACAGGCATGTGGTGCCTTGTGACTTTCTGTGTCGTTAATTATTATTTCGTAGTCGCAGTCTAGAGGAGTATCCTCTGGAAATAGAGCAGTTCTCTGCTGAATCTCACAAGTAATGATAGGGTGATTGTGAGATGAAATGAAGGACCTACAGTATAACGTGGAATCCGAACCACGGTGGAGGCCTGGCTTTCCCCACATTCACAAGATGTGATTAATACACGTCTTGTCAGAGGTGAAGGAAGGGTTTGTAAATCAGATAAATCTGTGCCGGGACCGAGGATTGAACCCCGGCCGCCAGCACAGAAGTCTGACACCTTACCCCTAGACCGCCAGGTCACCGGGCCATTAATAGCAAGTGTGTTAAACCTATCACTGATAGAAAAAAGTCAAATATCATGTCAAAATGAGAAGTTTCCCCAGCACTCAATGAACCAACATACAATAATATTGCCTAGCGCCTGTAAACTAGACTGTACCGGGTCGAGCGCGCGCGCTTGAAAAATAGAACCAGTTCTATCTTTCAAGCGCGCGCGCTCAGTCGCTCGCGCGCTCGCTCGCTCGCTCGCTCCAGTGTGGCCACCCCCATTACAACCAATGTGTTCTATTTTATATTTTAGTCGCTCGCGCGCTCAGTCTGGCCGTACCCTGATACGTAGAGTGTGACGTCACACTGTACAACAGGCATGTGGTGCCTTGTGACTTTCTGTGTCGTTAATTATTATTTCGTAGTCGCAGTCTAGAGGAGTATCCTCTGGAAATAGAGCAGTTCTCTGCTGAATCTCACAAGTTTGAATAAACACCATCAAAATGTAGTACACTTCGTTTATCCTGAACGGTAAGCTGTATTTCCTTGACGGATTACACTCTGATTTTATCTTAGAAATGTAAACCTGCAAACTAAGATATTTCAGAGTTAACGAAGTTGTACTTAATGTTGTGTCGTATCTGTGATCCTCCCTTGTAAGCCATCCTGACAAGTGACGGAATGTAGGGGACGCTTACAATATCTGTATCTATATGTGGCGGTCTAGGGGCAAGGTGTCGGACTTCTGTGCTGGGGTCCGGGGTTCAATTCTTGGTCCCGGCACAAATTTATCTGATTATCAAACCCTTCCTTCACCTCTGACAAGACATCTTGTGAATGTGGGGAATGCCAGGCCTCCACCGTGGTTCGGATCCCATGTTAAACTGTATGTCCTCCATTTCATCACACAATCACGCGTATAACCCGAACGGGTAGTAAGACGTGGTGCTAATAATAATGTAGCTATATGATCAATTTGTAAAACCATCACGGTTGAATTATGGCACGAATTAAAAACTATCAAACCATTGTCCAAATAGGAGTACCACTTTTCCTCAAAATTAATTGAAATAAAACTAAAAGCAGTGTTTATTTTAGGACAGCAATTTTTCTTTTATCTTGGCCCCACAATTTCTAAACTCATTATCAAAAATAAATATAATGCATTGATGCCCAAATTGATGATTATATGTGGACCAATACAATGTTTTAAAAACTTTGAAATACTTAATTTCTGACAGCCTTACCATCAAAATACTTTGTTTGTATTTCAAAGGGAAGTCAAATGTTTAAATAGTAATGTGTCAAATCAGTATTTCAGAATTATTTTGATTTTCTGAACTTCAAACATTTCTTTATTGTTTGACACTCCTGATGCCAGAAAGGTATGATGCCTGTGAAGGTAGGCTTGTGTATGTAAATATACAATTCGGTGCCCTCGACCAGATTTCGAAACCTGAATCCCCTCCCAGTGGAAAACCAGGCTAAACGATTTTGACATGTAGTCCCGCGTTCACACTTGCGAATCACTACATTATCGATCCAACAACACTGCCAGTTTTTTTTAAAGGTTTTTTGTGTTTACATTTTTTATCATATCTTATATAACCGATATGGATATATGTCTTCCAGGTTCGGTCGACTTATGTGTGGACTATTAGTACAGAACGTTGCCCAAGATACGCCATAGGGGGTTTTCTACACGCTCTACCCACGATGTGATGATAGTTATTATGAAGTTGTGAAACCGGTGTGAGTCTTAACCTAACTTGAGCCTTACTAACCAAACCTTGGTAACCGTTTGGATCATTGCCCTTAAGAGAAAAATACCCAAGTTACCGGGAATATAACCTGGGACACACAGATCTACTGACCACTTTACCGCGTGTTCGATTTCTCGTGTCGTCAGAATGCGTTCAGAAAAGTTTCTGACGGTTACAAAATTAAATTAAATTATTTTAATATATTCATACAAGTCATGTGACCTACAGTTATCACTTGTGGGAGATTTTACCATTACCTAATAATTAAAAACTAATATAGTATAGTTATAATATTATTAATGTTACTAAAAAATATTTAATTCTTTAGAACTGTTCTTTATACCACGTTATTATAGTACTTATTACTACCCGCCTCGGTGGCGTAGTTGGCTAACGCGCTAGTCGTGTTGAGCAAGACTGCCGAGGACGGGGAGATTGAGGTTCGAATCTCGTTCGGGTGAACTGGGGGCGGCTTTTCTTAAATGGCTTTCCACTCTCTCTCCACGCAAATTCGGGTTCACTTCCTCTAATTCAACCTTCCCAATTCCTAATCCATTAGCGTAATTAGTACTTAAAGCGTATAGCCCGAACGGGTAGTAAGACGCAGTGCTAAAAATAATAATATTATTATTATAGTACCTATTGCCATGTTGATTCATTTCACCATTTATCTCGTTGATTTCCCTAATACTTTTTAAAATTTATTCCTGGTCGTCATATAGCAGCGGTGTGTTATGAATAATTATGTAGTTTTACCTCATTTGGTTTCATAAGTCACTTGCGATCTTAGGTAATGTTTGGTAAGTAAGGTTGTCTGCTGAATATATTAGCCTATGCATGACAACTCTGCAATCTCTTGAAATTATTTTTTTCATCTTTTACGTCTGGGGAATAGCATCGTTGGATTTTTATATTATGGGTATTATTTATTGGATGGTCATTTAATAATGCAGATGTTATTTTTGTCCCTTCATTTAAACATCACTATTTTTATTTGTGTTATTTGAATTGAATTATTTTTAAATATAATGTTGTGGCCAAGGTTTGAAACCGGTTACTTCGCTAATTGGCTGGACTCTTTGCACATTGGCCAGCTGATCCAGCCAAATCGCAAAATATGGTTAAGGGAAAGTTTGAATTCGCACTCTGGCTTGTCAAAGTGCGAATTGACCACGACAGTCTGGCTATTGCCTGAAATGTCGCTCTAATTCACGTGTTTGCGGCAAACTGAGACATGTTAGTCGATGTATCAAATACTTTCTTGATGTATCTTCCTAAACTAACCTAACATAACCTAACCAAAATATAAGTGTTATAAGAAAAATTATTTGCTTTGGTCAGTTTTATACGGCCATAATTTAGAACTGGCCGTCTAAAGCCCTACATGCTGATAAATTATAATATACTTCTTACTGTGGCCGGTTATTTGGCGAAGTGGCTAGTGTTTTGGCTGTAACAGTTGTATTAAAACATGAATTAGGAGCTGGCTTAAAGTAGGAGAAAAAACTACTTTAACTCAACCAACAGACAAGAATTTAATGTATGGCTAAAGGGGATCAGCCTATATAATATTATTAGTTATAATTGTCGATTATAAAAAAAAGTCTGGATATAGTTTCTCGTGAAAATTGCAGTCCCGTGGTTCGATTAACGTTAAAGTATCCTCATTTCATTCACATACCACATTACTTGCGTAATGGTATAACACGGGTATAACCGTGCTAATATTATAATATGCTGGTCTCAATATTAATGGCAATATACAGTTAAGAAATTATTAGATGCAAACCATTAGTTTGGATAATTTTTTAGCACCGCGTCTTAATATCCTTTTAGGTAATATGCCTATGTGCTAATTACGCTAATGGTTTTAGGGATTAGGAAGGTTATATATGTACCCACATTTGCTTGCAGGGAAAGTGGAAAACGATTTTAGAAAAAAAATCAGTACACCCGTCCTCGACATTCTAGCTCAACATGAAACTAGCGCGTTAGCAAACTACGCCACTGAGGTGGGTTTGTAGTAATCTAATATGTCAATATGTCAAGCTTGATTAACAATGTAAATACAAAATTTGGTCAAATAAATTGAGATTTGTTTAGACCAACATTTTAGTTTACCTGTAAAATCGAATGGAAACGTTTTAACATAAATTAATCCTCTATAGGATAAAAAAAAAACTAATTGGATGCTGATTTTACATTATATTCATAAACATATAATTGGCTATTTAAAAGTGAAGCTCTTGGCTTGAATATTTTGCAAAGCACATATAAAGTATAAATCATTACATCCCCAATACCGTACAAGTGAATTATTATTTCAAATTAAGTCAAGATCTAGTGATTATTGTTGAAGGTTTTTTCGAAAAATAACATTATTTTAATAATTTGTATTTAAATTATTTTTTGTTTTTCGCTTTTAAAATCTGCCTTTAATTGCAGAATAGTACAAGTTTTAATAAGTAGAGTTCAAATTATTATGTTAACACTTTGACCATCAGAGAATTAAATTTATTTGATTATTTAGGTTTTTTCTAAGAAATATTTATATTTATTAGTGTTGTCTAAAATAAAAACCAAGAAGAAAACAAGCTAGATAAAAATTAATTGAGATTAAAAAAAATATTTTTAATATGTGCTTGCGGTTAACACGCTAAAAAAATTCCTATTTCCAACGTTAAATTTTATTTTACTGTCACTTTTTTTTATAATTTACACAATTTTAGCCAAGATAGATTGATATCTTTGGAGGGACAAATTTTATTGCAAATAATTATTTTCTACGATGTTTGCACCGTAGGTTTGGTAGGCCCATATATGAACTTTGCCTACCATTTTGATAAACTTCATCTGAAATTACTTTCTTTTAACAACTACTTTTCATATATTATGTTCATATTTCAACCAGTATTTTTTTTAAAGAAAGCAATTAATTTTACTATATTAACCAAATAACTTAGTCCAAAATATTATGAGAACAATTCATACTCATTGTGGTCGGTTCATAAGTTGAAGTCTGGTTTAATTCTCGCACAATAAGCGGCCAGTATTTGGTAATATTGTTGAAACTACCCAATGCCTGCATTTATAAACAAAGCTGAGGAACTGAAAGAGAATTTTAAAAAGCCTCGACCAAAAAATTATCACGCTCTAGTAAGTTTGTGATTCCCCCCACTGCGCCGCCCCCTCCCACAACGGGCTGTGGGTTGGTTAGTGCTCAACTTTTGCTTTGTCAGCCTGCGTTATATTACACAACCAAAGACTCAAAACATGATAAAGGGATTTCATTGAACATTACTTTTTTAGAGGGGGGGGTGACCTGGTGGTCTAGGGGTAAGGTGTCGGACTTCTTTCTATGCTGAGGTCCGGGGTTCAATCCTCGGTCCCGGCATAGATTTATTTGATTACCAAACCCTTCCGTCACCTCTGACAAGACATCTTGTGAATGTAGGGAATACCAGGCCTCCACCGTGGTTCGGATCCCACGTTAAACTGTAGGTCCTTCATTTCATCTCACAATCACCCTACCATTACACATAGCGTAAGTGTGTATAACCCGAACGGGTAGTAAGACGCGGTGCTATATAAAAAATAATAATAATAATAATAATAATAATAATAATATATTGAGGGGGTGTTTCAAAAATCTTTATATTCAGTTCTCCGATAGACACACTAGATTTTTTCTACACGTGTGAGTTTATCTTTTTGTTGTTGGTTTTTTTATCATCCTATCTATCGTACTGATGTGAATGTATTACCTCTAACCAGTTTTTCCATAACTAACCTCACGGTAAAATTTCAATAACACTTTTCTTAGTGTACAATTTAAAAAAAAAATTGAGTTGTGAAGTCATCATTAGCTATAAAATATTCTACACGAAAAAACTATTATCGGGAGATATTTACATTAAAAACAAATCCAATTTCTTAATGGCTTTTAAAAACTATTCCGAAGAAAATAGGGAGTAGGAGGGGATTGGAGGAGAAAAAATAGGGGCTAGAGAAATGGTGGTAGTAGAAAGCTTAAAGTTCAGGGTTAAGAGATAGGAAAACTATAAAGAAATTTTAAATTTGAAAATGTTGGAGAAACACTTTTCGACACTCGGATAGTCGAGACTAGACTGTATAGTACATATTTTTATGAATTTGAATAGTTCAATAAGTAGAGCAGTGACATTTTATACGAAGAATCGCTTTGCTCGTTACGGGCTCCGCCCTCAAACCCCCACTGAGTTTTCTTTCCAAGTGGATGTAAACTAATGTAATTACAGAGCCGTTTTATTTATAGATCTTACGGTTTAGCCATAAGAGACCTCCAAAAAAGGTTCGCACTGACTTTAAAGTTGCTCCGCCATTTTGAATTTTATTTCGGGGATTATACATTAACATTTTTAACTTTTTGGAATTTTCCCGTCGGTTACAGGCTATAAGTTTGCCAAATTTCAAGTTTCTAGTTCATCTGGAAGTGGGTAAACATTAATATCAGTGAGTGAGTGAGTCAGCCATGTGGCTTTATAGTATATAGATTGCGGACGCGAACCTCTGTCCACGAATCGTTCTTCAAACGGAGTAACTAATCATTTGTCTATTTATATTCATTTTAGAAAATTTTGATTATTTACTGTAAATGGATGCCTAAAATAGATTATTAAACTCAATATTAAATCTGCAATAATTTTTAATCTTCTAAGAATTAAGTTGTAGGTCTCTCTGTTTTTTTATAATCTTATTTCATGTGTTTAAAGTGCACTTTGTGATAGGCTTTATTATATCAACACATGACTTATAAACTAACATAAGTCTAGAACAAATACAACACCCAGTCCCTGTGTCGTTAATTTATAAATGTGAAAAGAGAAATCCACATTTCATCAATGATTAAAAAAAAATCATCCATGCCAGGAATCAAACCTGGGACCCTCAACTGGCATAGTTGATTTTTTTAATCATTGGGGAAATGTATGTTTTCACTTTCACATTTATGAATTGACAGCAGAGGGGCTGGGTGTATGTGTGTGTGTGTGTGTAGTGTGTATTATTATATTATAATATATAGTCACATCTATTTGCTTTTCAATCCACCACTATTTTTTTAATATATAAATAAAAACTCGTTTTCTTAGAGTTAAACATAAAAGTGTATTTTTCGCTAGTCTTTGCGGCATTCAATTAAAGCCCTAAAGCAATATATGTGTGTGTGTGTGTGTGTCGCGCGCGCTACTTCCCTCGAAAAAGTAATTCTACCACGATGAGGTATGGGGGGGAGGTCTTCAATATGAAATAAAAAAATTCTCCCGCTTTACTCCCTTACGGGCGTTAAGGAGAATCAAAGGGCGTTTGAGGATGTTAGATAAATGGAGATCGATTTCCATGGCCTGCAGTGGTTTCTCAAGGTCTTGTGTACAGTTGTGTTCAAAATAACAAGACAATCAGGCACGTGACTAAGATATATCAAGGCTTAGAAAGTATATTTTGTCCAATAGTCATTGAAGGGTTGTCTGTTTATATAGTGGAATCGGATATGAAAGTAATTTTATAAAATACATAAAAGATACTTGTAATATTGACAGTATTATATAATATGTGAACAAAATCAGTAATTAAGTATGGGGTTCTGTCCAGAAAAATTTAAGGCATTTCTATATGAGCTGGAAGGCTAAAATTTTGCCTCATATTATCAGACAAATTTAAATATAGTTATTTTCAAAATGGGGTTCTAGTAAATGTGGAGCTATAGTTAAAAAAAAAATTGAGGTGCCAAAATTCGAATGTTAAATATTTCACTTTGAAAGGTAGTATGGGGAAGATATGGGTGGTCTTATGAAAAAATTGGGCATTGAAGACAATCCTAACTTATGGCGCGTATTTATTGGTGCATCGCAATTAAGTTTGAAAGCAGTTCTGCTGCAAAGTGGAAATAAATGTAATATGTTAGTTCCACAGATTCATGCATCTGGCTTGAAATAAATATATGCAAGTATTTCGAAGATCCTGATTACAGTATAGTACCAAAACTACTCTTGGAATGTCTATAGTGATCTTAAGGCTGTTAGCATACTTACAGATCTACAGGGAGGTTTCTCAAATTATTGTTGGTTTCTTTGTTTGTGGGACAGTCTCGCAACAGAAAAGGGAAGTAAAACCAAAGAAGTAATGCAAAGTATGTTCCAATGGTTGGGCAGCAAAATATTCTTCCACTCTTACATAAAAATCTTGATTTAATGAAGAATCACCTTAAGGTTTTAGTAAAATAGGCTAACTTGTAAACAGTTTAACAGTATACAGATGTTCTTTAAATTGAAAAATGACACCTTGACAAGAGAATCGAACCGGGACCTTTCCGGATTCCCGTATCCAGTTGTCATTTTTCCATTTAAGGAACATGATATTTAGATGCGGCTATAACAATAATAATCAACAACTATAATAGCTGTGTCATAATATAACAGATGCTAAACTGAAAAAAAAAAAAAATTGGGCCTCAAATAAGACACTTTTGAAATATAATGTATTTGAAACGAAGCTACAAGATACTCAGCTGACAGTTTGGCTTTTGTTTGAAGAAGCTTTTCATGGATTCCTTGCAAACAGGAAAGAATATTATTTAAAGCTCTGGATAAATTTTACTACAGTGCTATAAAGATATGGTAATTTGAATGTCTTTGAGAATGAATTGTGTACATTCATAATAATTTGGGATCTGTGAGGGATGAAAAAGGGGGAAGGCTTTCATAAATATATGTCCCTATGGAAAAGTGCTATCAAGCTCACTGGGATACCGCTATGATAGGAGATTATTGCTCATTTCTTAAGCGGTAATGCAAGATTGACAAAACAATATCTATGTAAATATTTTTTAAAGTGTATATATAATGTAAATATTAACTTTTATGTTAAAGATATTGATAAAACTGTTGTATTTTAACATTAAAAAATGTTAATGAGGAATATTATATATTGTATAAATATATTATCATTATGTATTGTATGGTACTAAGAAATGGTATTCATTAAAAATAAATGGTACGGAAACTCCGCACGGACTTTCTCGCTCTATTGTTTAATAATTGAGATATTTACTTAAAACTCATAATATATGTGAAACGAGGTAATATACACTAGCAAACCCAAGTATAAATTGCACTATACTTGCGTAAAACATTCTTTGAGTTCCAGTATTAAATTTTATAATTTTATTTTTAAAGAACTAATGTAGTCATTTGTATGTTTGGACTAATAAAAAAGATCGATATTGAGTCCACAAGGGTCAACACTTCACTTCGTATTAAAATTTCGACTTACGGTTGAAATTTTAAGATTTTATTAGGGGTTGCACATCTTCAGGTCATCGCGTTGCTATTAAATTCCTCATTTATAAATTTTGACCAATAAAAAATGTATTTATTGACTATTGAATCTAGAATGAAGGAGACAGATAATTGTTGTACAAACATTTCTCCAAGGAGATTTAAGGAAAAATAACAAACTTTTTGAGAGACTTACTTATATTTAATTACTCTATGGCTTTGGAGAATTATTGCGTTTAAACTTTAATATTTATTTACAACTAAAGCTCACAAAAATTGTATTATTATTATATTGCCAATATCTCAGAAACTATTGATTTTATAAAAATATATATTCAAATAAAAGTTTTTTATTTATTTTTAATAGTACTAAAATTTTTGCAATCATAAGTTATTTGAATCTTAAATAGTTACGGAGAAACGGAAATTTCCGCTTCCGTAAAATAACCTAAAAGTGATTTTCATGAGAAAATTAAAATAGCTATTTTATTTATAATATTAATCAACGTCTAGATACAAATTTTAATCAAAATCATTAGAGCCGATTTTGATAAAATAGATTTCTTCGCTTTTTATTAAACTACTATTAATTCTAGGGTTAAATAGACACACAGACACGTGATTGCAAAAACCCCTTTTTGGGGTTCGGGGTTTACGAGACGTCGACATCCATTAACATTTTGGGTTAGATTTTTTTTTTACGGTCGCAATACTTTACCTATAGAGTTGGAAAAGTTATTATATATATATTATATATATATATATATAATATATAATATATATAACGTTATTGGTTTTATAAATATATGTTTCAAATAAAAGATTTGTAATAAAAATAGACCTACATATTTGCAATGATAAGTAATTTCATATCTCAAATAGTTTCAGAGATATGATGAAAAAAACTAGAATTTACACAACAGGCCGAAACCCTTAGTCATTTTTCCGAAATATTGAGAGTAGCCATTTTGTTAGAAATATTTATAAAGGTTTGAAATAAAATTTAATCAAAATCGTTAGAGCTGATTATGAGAAAATCAACTTTTTCTCTTTTTGCCCTTAAGTAAACTACCCTTAATTTTAGGGTTAAATATCAAATTCCAAAAACCCTAAGGGCAACCCTATTAAAACCCTAGACACCAAGTCTTAGCCCGGCCGGTAAAATAGTTTAGGCTCTAGCCAGAGGTACAGACAGACAGGCAGACGGAAATTCAAAAATAACTTTTTCGGATTCGGGGGGATCAAGAAACGTCAAGATTCATCAAAACCTCTAGATAGATTTTTTTTACTATCACAATACTTTCTCTATCTGTAAGATAGCGAGAAAGTAACAAAGTATAATTTTATTGTAAACTGGACACAAAAAAAATAGTGGCCTTTTTGAATCAGCCCATCAATTTCCCATTAGAATCGGCCACTTATTCAGGTCCTGGGGGTATTAAAAAAATACTTTTTTTCTAGTAATAATCGGCTAACATTGCGGGTCCGATTTTCATAGGAAGAACCGTTTAGAAAATTCACACATTTTTTTTTTCGGTCAACGTTAATACCATTTTACTATACTATAAATATTATTTTAAAGGGATTGATCATATAAATAAACGTGACAGTTGCAGATCACATGACTTGAGGTATAATAAAATAGTTTTAGTAAGTTTTATAATTGTTAAATACTGGTCTTCCTACCGGAATCTAAATTAAAGTTTTTTTTAGTCACGTAAACATAATTATATTTTGGTTGAGAAATCCTACGTTTTAATTAATTTCGTATCAACACAAAGGAGAAAACCGATAAAACGGTTCTATCTTCCCATTCCCCTTTGAGTCCTTTCCCTCTTTGTTGTGATTGATCATCCGGTGTCGGGGATTTTACCGTCGGTAATCAGATTGCGATCTTAATCTTTTTTACAAACCAGTCCCAAAAATAATAATAATAATAAAAATGACCGAACCCCTTCCTACGCAGAATGGCTCGTCAATGTAATAAGGCGGACCCCCCTTCTAGGTTGTTTTAGTCTGAGCACGCGTGTTCGAGGTGAATCTATCATTCTAGGGTGGCGCGCGGTATTTCTGCGCTCAGACAGGAGCTACAAACATAACCTACTCTCGTGTCTTTTTTTTTTTTTGTGGTAGTTTATAAACGACCGGGAGCATTCTTCTTTGGGGAGGAGTCTAACCGGGGGCATATCCCCGTGGCTGAGAAGTCGACCGCATGTATGGCGGTCCGTGGTTTGACCTCAGGTGGGGAAAAAATAATGTATTATTGACCGAACTTAGACGAGATTCTGTAACAACTTGGCCATTGGTCATTTCGTCTGTCCATTCGGTTATTTTCTACAAATTATTAGACCAAATCTAACAAAATTGTAGTATATACATTGTTTGAAACTAGGCCGATCGATGTGTTTACATAATTTTACAATCTACTTATCCGTTTATATATAAGGCGGCCGCTCTAAAGGTTTTTCGTTTAATTATTCATCTCGTATTATAATAATTTATAATTCTAAATATTCGACTAAGTACCTTATGTCAATTTTATTTTAGGTTTTGACATAACATATTTCTAGATATTTATTTCTTAAATCGCACGAACAACCGTTATTCTCTATGAATATAATGTTCTGTTGAATATATTATTTTGTTTTCTGTCTAACTTGATCCACCAAGGAGAAAATATCAACTTCAAATCCAAGGAGAAATTTTAGGAAGTATTTTAACTTGAGATCCAAAGAGAAATGTTCAGTCTGTAGTAAAGCAATAATATAATAAAATTCTTATCATAATGTAATTAACATTTTATGAATGAAGGGAGCTAATTATACTGTTCACAGAACTAATTATTAACAACATTAAAAATCAAAATATTTTCATTTTTTTAATTCTCTTGGCACTCATCGCAATCCCTTTTGAATATAACAATTCAACATGTATATAGCTAGATTATGAGTTTGATATTTTTTGTAATTAATGTTAACTCGTACAGAAGCAACAAATTAGGCGTGTTGCTTTCCATTGTCATCTATTTAGGTCCCTATTCATATTAAATTCGATACCCTTGCCGGTTAAAAGGCTTTTTTTTTAAAGATCATGTTTAGGTGGGAATTTATTATTACACATTTATGAAGCGGTATTGTGAACTATATCAAATATTAGTTCGAGTTACGCCCCTCATTGTAGTAACCCTACTTCATTAAACTAGCTCGCCTCAGAAAACTCGTAAACCTATCGGCAAGTTATTTTTTTTAATGTGATAAACTATCGTTGATGTTTCTTTTAAGATTATTTAGCTTGTTTCTAAATTATCTTTAATATCTTTTGTTTTAAACGTATCAATTAATAATGCAGAACATTATATTTAAAATCATATTCGAACATAGGCATGAGCAAGTAAAATATTTAGGAATATTGGGAGTCAACCATTATCTTAGTATATGAATAACAATCAGTTCACGTCGAATGGAGGATTGACTGACGTCCGAAACTAAACTATTATTTATATATAAACGGGCCATATTTATAGACCAGTCTTGGAGGTAACCAATCTCCCAGGATAAGAATAATGAGCAGTTGAGGTCGAATAGAGTATTGGTTAACATCTGAATCTCGCTTAAATACATGGACCTTAAAGTCGAAAATTTAAGCACATTACTTTTCGATGGCTGCATGGCTTAAGGTCTCGTGTTAGACTATACTGCTATACACGGAGATTAGGATTCTAAGTCCCGCTTCTGTCTACTGAGGGTGATTTTCTCCTAAATGGTTTTCCACCATCTCCCTCTACGAAAATGCGGCTAAACTACCTTTAAAATAAACCTTCCTCAACCCTTACTTATTATTGTAATTAGTCCATAAATATGCTTATAACCGGAACAGGTAGTAAGATTCGGTGTTAAAAAAAATGTTAACCACATTTGAATGACAACAGCTGTTCCCCCGCTGCTTTAAATCAATAATCAGGGAAGAACTGTTGTCATTCGATTGAGTTTTAGATCCGTTTCACACGAGGCAACTAACTATCTCCCGTCAACTATCGCCCTATAACAGAAAAAAAAAATCACTGTCTACCTAACCAGAGTACAGAAAGAATAGGTCATACGCTTATGCACTAATTACGCTAGTTAAATATAGAACACACACATCACTCAGCCATCGGGCGCCAATTCATCACTGTGTAAGGTGACGTATACCTTTCACCGGTGATACAATTTTTGACCACGGTGGAAATCAAACTTGGGACCCCTTTACTCAGTGGCAAACACGGTACCGACTGAACTAAGGTGTCAAACAATATTTAATTTAATTACACTTATCAAAATGTTCTTTGATCAGAATTGATGGCACTTTCAAGCCTTAATATAAAAATCTAGTCTAGGTGTTAAGTAATAATAATAATAAAAACAATATGGAAATATTCTTAAAAGGGGGTTGAGACTTATGGGAGAAAACCATAATCACTCTATATTACTTAGGATTAACCTAAATTACTAGTGAAGTATGTAATAATTATAAATATTTATTAAAGAAGTCAGCTACAAAAAATTAATAGTTTTAATAATGTTAATAAAAATTCATTTTTACAATAGTATCTTATCAAGTGTATTATTTTCCGTCCTGCTTCGTTTCTTCAAAGCCCGAAATAAATATCCTTATGATGTCTTCTCAAGCCGCCCTCTTTACTATCCTGTTTGTGTAATCATCCGCTGATAAATTCCAAATTGCCGGTCGCTGATCTACTTCAGATATAAAAATCATCGATTTGAATATCACCCGCCTCGGTGGTGTAGTTGGCTAACGCGCTTGTTTCGTGTTGAGCTCGACTGCTGAGGACCGGAGATCGAGGTTCGAATCTCGGTCGGGTGAACTGGGGGTGGTTTTTCCTCAATGGTTTTCCACTCTCTCTCTCCACGCAAATGCGGGTTCACTTCCTCTAATTAACCTTCCCAATTCCTAATCCATTAGCGTAATTAGTACTTAAAGCGTATAACCGAACGGGTAGTAAGACGCGGTGCTAAATATTATTATATTAGATTTGAATATCCAGTCAAAAACAAACCGACGATAGATAAACCTTCTATATCACGAATAAAATTCAACAGGTGCTTTGGAGTTAAGGTGGGATTGTCACCTTACCGATTGTAGTGGGTACCGCGATTGTCACGCTTTGGTACGGGTACCTTTGGTACGGCGGCGATGTAGACTTGTGTGAATTATACCAAATAAACACCTGATTAACTAAGCAGTTGCTGGGTGGCAGGTACAGTAGCCCCGTGGCTTCTTTGGTGCTGACTGACAGCTGACAGCTGACTTCTGACAGTCAACATTTAGATATATAGCTAAATGTTGACTGTAAAAAATGACAACTGCTAAACACATGTTTTTGCAGATCATATGGCTAGGCGTAGGGATACATAATTTGGTCTGGTAACTGTTCAAAGCCGTCAGCTGTCAGTCGGTACCAAAGAAGTCATGGGGCTACTGTAGTTGTCCTACGGGCAACTACTCTACACATAGCCAATAATGGGCAATTTATGAGCTACCTTTGACGGGGTGAGCAACTCAATTTTTTTTACGTGAACCCCCAATCTAGCTTTATATTATTCAACAGAGCGATATTTGACAGGCGATAATTTCCTCGTGTGAAATGGTTCTTATATTTTAGGCCCCAAGCTATCCTCGGCCATTTAGAAGAGTCAAAGTGTTTAAACAAAACTTAAAATGCCACTTTAAGTTAGCTATAAACAGGGAACGCCCTTGTTGAAACCACACAATCATATTTAATCCAACACAATGCGTTATTCATTAGCAGAGAAGATACTGCTCATTATTATGGAAAAATACCTACCTTACTAGTAATTAGTGCCACTCTCATCAAAATAGTTTGATATCTGTAACATTCGTAACCTCTGGCTATAACAATTTAAACCTGACAGTTGGTAATCATTTTTTAAATAGCAATATTATGACTTTTGAAGAAACTCCCGCGTAACATGTCTCCTACCGATTGATATGATGTTTGTTTTGGCACTTTGAGCAACATGATGATAATGTGGCATATAAAAGATTGTTATAAAGGGGAACACCCAGTTGAACGTTGAATAGATTTGCATACGTTCAGAAATCACACGTTGTTTAAGTAATGGTTTGTTAATTTAAACGATCTTTCGCACCTAAATGAAGACTAAGGTTATATCGACATGTCCCCATCGAAGTATTGATCAAACAAAGTTGTACGTAAAAGTTAACATTAACTTATTTATAACGACGCTTATGTGAAATATCGTACTTTAAGACTAAGGAAAATGAATAGAAATATAGGCCTATATCTAGCCTTGCTTAACTAAAGTAATTTTAAAAAAGGTGGTTGTATCTAGCGTAACTAGTCGGTAACGTGCCTATGAATTAAGGGTTTAATGACGTAGCGGGTCGGGCCCCTTATTTGTAGGTATGTACAGTCATAATCAACATACTCTACATACATACAGATAAAGGAGAGAAGGTCGCCTAATTACGGTATTAAACGTTGATATCTTGTAGGCCTAATTAATAACACTTTCCAAGTATACTTATAGCTAATATATTATTATTATTTATTATTATTATTATTTATTTTATTAGCACCACGTCTTACTACCCGTTCGAGTTATACGCACTTACGCTCATGTGTAATGGTAGGGTGATTGTGAGATGAAATGAAGGACCTACAGTTTAACGTGGAATCCGAACCACGGTGGAGACCTGGCATTCCCCACATTCACAAGATGTACTTGTCAGAGGTGAAGGAAGGTTTGGGAAATCAATAAATCTGTGCCGGGACCGAGGATTGAACCCGGCCGCCAGCACAGAAGTCTGACACCTTACCCCTAGACCGCCAGGTCACCTATAGCTAATAAATACCCAAGTGAGTACCTCTTAATTATTATTTTATTAGTACCACGTCTTACTAACCGTTCAGGTTATCCGCTTATGTACTAATCATGGTTTTAGGGATTAGGAAGGCTTTGTTTAAAGGAAATATACCCGCATTTGCATGGGAGTAGAGTGAAAAACTGTTTTGGTTAAATCCCCCTGAGTACACCCAACGAGAGTAGAACCTCGATCTCCCTGTCATCCGCAGTCTAGTCTACTGCGAGAGTAGCGCGTTAGATCACGCGGCCACCGAAGTGGGTGACCTCATAGTTGTAAGCTAAAGAAAATACATCAAACTTTTGTATTTGTCTTTTTTTATTAAGTTTTTTTTTCACTTTTCTTATATGTATGATGTATGAATAATACTCAACCAAAGGTTGGCTGGATCCTCAACAGTTCCACCGTCAACTGTTAGATAAGCAGCACTGAGGAGGTGGTACTAGGAAATGAGGATGTGAGGTAGTTTCCCGTTGCTTTCCTCACTGAGCCAGAAGGTACTATTGCACATCAGTTTGCCAAACCACCAACTGACCCTAAAAGATACACCTTCACTCCATTCATCACAAGGACGACTGTATATTGAAAGTTATTAGCAGTAAGCGTCATAATATCGCTCATATCAACCCAGCCATACAATTTAACAGGTGACTTGGTGGCCTAGGGTGTAAGGTGTCAGACTTCTGTGCTGGCGGGGGGATTCAATCCCCGTCCCGGTACAGATTTATCTGATTACCAAACCCTCCCTTCACCTCTGACAAGACTTGTGTTAATCACAACTTGTGAATGTGGGGAATGCCAGACCTCTACGTGGTTCGGATTCCACGTTAAACTGTAGGTCCTACATTTAATCTCACAATCACCCTACCATTACACATTAGCGTAAGTGCGTACAAGCTGAACGGGTAGTAAGACGCGATGCTAAAGCAATACAGCATAACTCTCGTCAATAAATTTTTACTGTTTTTCATAAAAAGTTAATGTAACTGTTACGATAGACAAATATGCCTGAACTCAACGTGCTTGAAAAATTAAAACCTTAAACCATTAAATTGTGCTCTCTTTGTTCCATGTGAGACCGACCTGGTTTGGAGCACCCCTGAGATTATAACGATCATTTGATACCACGTTCATCAAAATCAGTTGATTAGTTTAGTGAAAAATGCGGTAACAAACAAACCTAACCATATTACCCCCCACCTATATCCATAGTTGGGTAAAAATAGACTTGCACATCGACAAATGAGTTCGAACGCAGTAAAGGTTATTTTACAAGTTCTGGTGCAGTGTTCTCCGCCTTTACGAGTCATCTGGATCGAGGGTTTTGTTGGAATTGAATGGAACCGTTACATCGCTACACGACTCTTTTATCCGGAGATCGCTGTCGATATTTTTGACAGCTTCATGACAACAGGTACGCCCTATAACGGGCGTGATGGACAGGTGGGTAGTGGCACTAAATGAAATTTGATTCGGTTTTGGGTGGAAGAATGAAATAAAGTGCATTGTCCGGTAACATGTCTTCGGTTGTTTTTTATTTAATCTTGGATGGAATGGAAGAGGGTGAGGGCCAGTTTTTTTTAAACAATTTTTTTTATAACATTCATATGTGAAGATGGCTCATTCCATTCGTGTTGAGGTAGGTTTCGTCTTGTATTCAGTAAAGCGCCGAACTTAAGGCATACTAAAGCTTGATTCACACGTTTGACGAAAATAGAAAGCCGAATCATCTTGAGTGACGCAGTAACTCACACATTGTATGTTGACCCATGATGCATTGCGGCGCTAGCTTAAAACAGCTGATTATCAACATGATTTGAGATGGTTGGTTATGAGATTTGATTGGTTCTCCTGTGCCGAACATCTCTGGCAGAGCGGACAAAGTAGAGATGAGATGAACTTTAGCAGAACAGCTCACTCCGTTAAAGCTGAGATCTTATGATTGTCTTAGAGCTTGTCACGTGACCACGTTTCTGTTCTACGATAGTTTTTCAATGAACGTGTGAATCAACTGTAAGTCTGACAATGAAGCTGGCCCTAAGTAAATCAGATATTTCTTCAGTTGGTAAATTTAGGTTAATTTTCTACCCCTAGTAATCTCAACAGTTCTTGACTATCCATCCAGGGTATCCTAAAATTTATTACTTTTTCTCTTAATTAAAAAAGTCGTTATTATTATTAGCACCGCGTCTTACTACCCGTTCGGGTTATACGCACTTACACTAATGTGTGATGGAAGGGTGATTGTGAGATGAAATGGAGGACCTACAGTTTAACGTGGAATCCGAACCACGGTGGAGGCCTGGCATTGCCCACATTCACAAGTTGTGATTAATACACGTCTTGTCAGAGGTGAAGGAAGGGTTTGATAATCTGATAAATCTGTGCCGGGACCAAGGATTGAAACCCGGACCTTAGCACAGAGGTCCACACCTTACCCCTAGACCACCAGATCACCCGAGTAGTTTTCAAAATCCACTATGCCCTTGACAAATATCAAACAACCTGTTTTGAATACTTTCGTGACCGGTGTTTGAATTTAAACCAAACGTATACAGTCGTGTCGATTATTGATTGACCCGTACAATGAGTGAATATCAACCAATCATCAGAAATATCAACTCTGATTGGTTTGGCTGACATGACGAGTAAAGTATATAGATGATCTCGAATTCAAGGTCCACCGCACAAAGAGGTTCAAGCCCTAAATTATTAATTTATACTTAAGAACTGTAATTATTACTAAGAAAATTAACTAAAACCTAGGCATATCTCCTACTGAAGCCATAATTTATTGATTTTGGTAAAAGTATGTAGTTCTGTTATAAAAACTGCAAAAAACTTGTCTTAATTTTATGTTCCCTTTCATCCAAGAGTTTTGCAATTAAATCCTTAACCCTAATCTTTAAATTATAGAAATTCGGTAATTCTATTAATCTAGATATAATATATTTTACCATATTAATTTTAAGCCATAAAATTAATATTCCTATCTTTTATTTTCTTATAACCACTTTCAATGGTTGCATGGTTTAACACGCTACTCTCGCAATAGACTAGACTGCTGATAACGGGAATATCGAGGTTCGAATCTCGATCGGGTATATTGAGGGTGATTTTTCCTAAATGGTTTCGCGCGGCACTTTCACACAAATGCGGGTAGAATACCTCTAAAAGGTTTCCTTCCTAATCCCTATCCCATTGATAATTAATATATGCATTTAATCTGGACAAGTAGAAAGACATGGTGATTTAAAAAATACGCCACCATATAATTTGATCCTCTGTGCTTTCGACCGAAGGCAGAATTTTTTTGAAGTGTTGAAGAGGCTTGTTAATTCTACTAACTTATCAAAATGATTTTATGTTTGACTGCTTACTCTTCCACACAAAACCACTACACCTTGAAAACAATTAGCTTATAATTAATCGCGCAGGTGGGCAAACAAAAAATACGCAATTTTCATCTTGTTTAGTTTTAACAACGATGAAAATGACAGGGTTCGAATTCTGGTATCGCGTACTAAGTTTTTTTCCCCCCTCCTTAGATAGTTTACCGCTCACCCTCAACACAAAATCGGGTACATTTATTCTAAATTCTACCCACTTCATTCTTACTCTACTGGAGTAGATATGCGGATAGCCCCGGCGGGCCATAATGGGTAATTTCTTAAACAAACCATTTTTAAAATATGACTAAAAGTTTGTGAATTTTTACCCTAAAGTTTAAGCTAACTCTCTAATAACGACAGCCAAGGCTGAAAAGGAGTAATTTCGAAGAGAGAATTCAAGTAGCCGCGTAAAATTGCTCAGTTTATCGGAGGAAAAGAGAATTTCTTCGAAGAGATTTTCAAGTCAAGTAAACCATTTAATATTACCAGTGAAGTGAAGGAGTTAGAGTCTGGTGGGAAGATTTAAAACGGCTTGGAATTTTTGAGCAATCATTTCAACTATTTTATAGATTACTTGCACGTTTGTACCATTATCCGCAACGGTGGTTGCACGGTTTAAGAAGTGGCTCTCTCAATAATCTCGGTTCCATTGGTGGGCTAAATTGGTGCTCGAATCCTGGTTATTGTAAATTTGCCGATAGTATAAGCAGTTAATAAAATTTACTCACTTCGGTAGTCCAGGGTGGTAATCTCGCATCACATTATTCCGCCGATGACTGGTAGATCGGGGTTCAAGTCCCAATCGGGTTAAAAGAGGTTTGTTTATCTTAAATGGTTTGTCCACTGTCTCTTCCTTGCAAATGAGGTTACTTTTATATTAGTGTAATAAATGCGTACAGTCCGAATAAATGTAAGAAGTGATGCAATAAAAATAAATGGTACATACTTTCTCGCTACTTTACCTAAAAATGGAGATATTGACTCAAAACTCATAAAATCTATTCAAACTAAATAATATATATTTTAAGCACTACTTATTACTATTTGTTCAGGTTGTACGCTAATAAACATTGTTACAGAAACATTCTACAAAGATCATACATTGAAATATTATACACTGTTACAGAAATATGTTGAGAAAAAACAGACATCTTTGTTCACACCCGCCTCGGTGGCGTAGTTGGCTAACGCGCTTGTCGTGTTGAGCTCGACTGCTGAGGATGGGGAGATCGAGGTTCGAATCTCAATCGGGTGAACTGAGGGTGGTTTTTCCTAAATGGTTTTCCACTCTCCCTCCACGCAAATGCGGGTTCACTTACTCTCAACCTTCCCAGTTCCTAATCTATTAGCGTAATTAGTACTGAAAGCGTATAACCCGGACGGGTAGTAAGACGTGGTGCTAAATATTATTATTATTATCTTTGTTCACCATAAGCACAACAATCAAATCGTAACTTACCAGACTTCGATTTTTTATAAAATATATTTACCAATAGATCAGAATCTATTAATTTTATAAAAATATGTTTCATATAGCTGTATTTTAATTTTAATGGCAGTACAAATTTATGACGTTATTTTGTATCTCAAATGCTTGTGGAAATACGATCAAAAATGTATATATATTCTTATATAAAGTACCGTCATTGTCATTTTCATGGTAAATTTACAGTTGTCATTTTGTAGGTAATGCTAATCTGTGTCTAGTTAAGAAATATAATCAAAATCGTTTGGGCTTATTTCGATCAAATCAATTTTTCTTTCTCTTTTGGCTCTAAAGTAAAATAGACATAATAATTTTAGGGTTAGATATATAATAATGAAAATCTTAGGTACCAAATTTTAACCCGATCAGTAAAATGGTTTCGGTTCTAAGCCGAGATATAGACACACGACACGGACAGACATACAGCATCGCGAAACCCACATTTTCGTTTTCAGGAGGTTATGAAACTTCGACATTTATCAAAATCTCGAGTTGTTGTTTTTTTACCATCACAATATTTATTTCTCTAGAGCAGTGGATCTTAACCTTTTATTACTTGCGGCCCCTTAAATATCCTAAAATAATTTCGTGGCACCCTAGTTTTTATTAACATATCAATCATTAAGATGTATTTTAAAATAGCGTAAAACAAATTAAAAAAAAAAACAGAAAAATAACTTAACCAAGTGTATTTAATGGGACCTCTCTCTACTGTTGAACACTTTACCCTAATTGGTCTAGTTTGGTTTCAATTTAATTAAGTCACTAAATGCTATTTGCACGCAGGAGTCGATTTGGAGTCGATTTCGCTGCTTAGTTTTAATGTTAACCACTGTGGAAAATCTCTTTTCACATAAGTAAGTAGAAACAAAGGGCAGTAAATTTTCAATGGCGATGATAAACAGAGTGGTATTACTTTTTGGTACTATTCGTGATGTATTACCCATGCTTACCTTTCCCCCCCCCCCCCCCCCATTACCTCAAAAATCTAGAGTCTACTCTACTTACATGCTTACTATCACCGAATTCTTTCTTCCAAAACGTAAAATTTAAGATAATTGACTTAAGTAATAAGTAAATAATATTTCCAGTTATTTTTACGAGGCCCTCCAAAAAATCCTTTTGTGCCCGCGCCACCCCCACCCCTCCCCCAGTTAATAATCGCTGCTCTAAAGCGTCAAGAGAACGCCAAAGCTCAACTAACCGTGTATAAGGCTACTGTCCCCTTAAAGTGTTTACACAGAAGAACTCTCTGGAAATCTTGTTTGTATGCCGGTAAGAACTCGACGAGTTTTAGAGAAGCTCTCGTCGTCTATTGAATCACGAAGACAAGTGAGCAAAATTAATTAACTTTAATGAGAATAGATTGGTTTAGTCGAAGATAGAATGGTGATTGGTGAGTGGGAAGGGGATTGAACGTGAGGGGGTGGATTCACGATTAGTAGTCACGTGTTTGCTTTGTTCTGAATGGGGGAATCTTTCTTCAATCGGATTCTCGACGAGTCTTTGTTAAGTCAATTCAAACAGATTTTGCTTTCTGAAATAACCTCACTTAAAACCATTTCGAGATGGTTAAATGATGATTAATGGGTTTGATGATCAATGGTTGTTTGTAAAAGAGAGCTTTATAAATAACCCCAATTGAAAATAAGAATATTCTTCCTAGTATCGCATCGGTGGACATATTAAGAACAAATAATTCAGTTCAGTCAAATCTAGTTTCTTCGCCAGTGACTTTGGGGTTGGGGTTTGTATCTCGTCCCGGTATAATATGTTCTTTTCCTAAACTATTTACAAATTTGTGATATTTTTCTTCTAAAATTCTACCTTCCTCATCCTCGCCCAATAATGCGGGTATTTGGACTCTAAGCCAAGAGTGTGTATTTTAGTAATTTTACTAAAAACTTTAAAACAATTTTTAATAATTTCTAAATGTATCATAAGCTTCTGGGGTTGAGTAAATAAATTTCACGTAAAAATTGATGTTCACTACTTAACTAAATAACTAGATCGTTAGTTTTTCTTAAAGTTTCGGTTTTCTTCCTCTTCTCACCAAAATAAGTATATCTTTGTCGAGGTTAGACACGTAAGCCAAAGTAGATAACTTTTTATTTACTTTTTTAACGTCTCTCAACATCTTGTAATTAAACCCCCAAGCTTTGCGTGTTTGTAACAAAAGACAGGCATGTGGAACCTTTCATAAAGAAGAAAAATAAAAGCTAGAGTAAAATCTACCCCAGAACGTCGCATTGAGATAGGTGGGGATGTGGGGATTATGGGGTGTGGGGGGGTGGGGAGTTTGTTAAAAGGAATCGTATCTCTGGTGAATAGGGTTTCTTGTTTCATAAGTAAGTACATCTACTTTGGTAATTGATTATTATTATTATTATTATTATTATTATTATTATTAGCACCACGTCTTACTACCCGTTCGGGTTATACGCACTTACGCTAATGTGTAATGGTAGGGTGATTGTGAGATTAAATGGAGGACCTACAGTTTAACGTGGAATCCGAACCACGGTGGCGACCTGGCATTCCACACATTCACAAGATGTCTTGTCAGAGGTGTAGGAAGGGTTTGGAAATCAGATAAATCTGTGCCGGGACCGAGGATTGAACCCCTGCCGCCAGCACAGAAGTCTGACACATTACCCCTAGACCACCAGGTCACCCTGATAGTTGATATTTTTTGACAAGAAGTCTCTTGACAATCTATTATTGTTCTTTTCGTAAATATTCAGGTTAAAATATATAAGATAAACAATGTGTGAGGTGACCTGGTGGTCTAGGGGTAAGGTGTCAGACTTCTATGCTGGCGGCCGGGGTTCAATCCTCGGTCCCGGCAAAGATTTATCTGATTACCAAACCCTTCCTTCACCTCTGACAAGACATCTTGTGAATGTGAGGAATGCCAGGTCTCCACCGTGGTTCGGATTCCACGTTAAACTGTAGGTCCTTCATTTCATCTCACAATCACCCTACCATTACACATTAGCGTAAGTGCGTATAACCCGAACGGGTAGTAAGACGCGGTGCTAATAATAATAATAATAATAACAATGTGTACAAGAACAAACCCTCAACAATGGTTGTTTTTAATGGGCTACATAAGCTACTCTACTAGTATAAGTTTGTGAAAATATGTATATACATATTCATTTTAAAAAGCTTTGTTGGTAAATAGCTATAATTAATTTACGTTATTCTGTGGATGTGTATGGACATTATTATGACAGTTTTTCTGATGTCATAAAAAAAAGTAGATTTCCACAATAATCACAAATCCTCTGAAATATCACCGAGATTAACTGTAAACCTTGTGATTTGGGCAAGTTAGTAGTAAGTTGACCTATGCGAGTTTCAGCCTGATTACATTGACAGAGCCATCACGTTCCGCCAAAGAGCGTAAATGAAATAATATACATTTTTACAGAAACATACTGAGGAAAAAATTAGCATCTCTGTTCACCAAAGAGCATGACATCTCATCTACCGATTTCCGAGACTTCAATAATTTTTTTTAATATTTGCCAATAGCTCGGAAATTATTGATTTTATAAAGCGTGTTTCAATTACAAGCTTTTTAGTTTTTATAGTTGACAACTAAAACCTAATAATGATAAGTTATTTCGTATATCAAATAGTTGCGGAGATATTATAAAAAATTGGAAATTTTCACTGATGTTAAAGTACCCTCAAAGTCATTTTTAAGAGAAATTAGAATATACAGTTTGTTTGTCAAATTAGAGCCTAGATATGAATTTTGATAATGGTTGGAGCGGAATTTGAGAAAATTGTTTTTTTTTCTCTTTTGCCTTTTGTAAACTGCCCTTAATTTTATAGATGGATAGCTAAATACACAAAGATCTCGAGGGAACTTTATTAAAACCATTTTTATATACCAAGTTTTAGTCCGATGGGTGAAATAGTTTCGGCTCTAGGCCAAGATAAAAGACTTCTTAAAAACCATTATTTCGTGTTAATTGGGTCATGAAACCAAAATATTCATCAAAATCTCTAATATTCTTTTTTGCAATCACAATACTTTCTTTACCCAAGGGGTCGAGAGAAAGTAAATATCAATTTCAAATCCAAAGAGAAATTGTGAGAGATATTTCAATTCTAGATCCAAAGAGAAGTCATAATACTTTAGTAATTGTAAGAACATAGAGGGAGCGAGGTCTACTGTTCACAGAACTACTAGTTTATTAATTTATGTATCTCACAATCTTATATTTGAATCATTACAGATGAATATTAATCCTCTGGGCCACAAAATAAAACGACACGTCAGGCAACTTTAACTTCCTTTCTTTTGCGTGGAGATTGTTTCAAACCTTTAATTAGTAAGTGATATGCTCACGACATTCTCTGGTAACGTTTGTTTATTTAGTCACTGGTTTGATTCGAGGGAAATAGAAAGTATAATTATTTAGATTTCAAATAATAATTAATATCTTGTTATTTCAAGTGAGTAATGGTATTAGTTTCCTACTTATCTTTGAACGTTTATCAAGGCGAATATCCAAGGATACTTTATCCAGCTAGTTGGGATTTTTATCTTTTACAGATTGCATCGAAAAAAACCTTGTGGATATGGCTGCAATGAGTTGCTACGCATGAGTTGTTTACCTCTAAAGAGACAGTTGAATTGCAAACCCACATCCTTAGAGCCACATACGACCAGACTGTTGACCTAACCTAAACTAACCTAACCTAACCTAACAAACCTTCAAATTTTTGCCATAAATATTGTACGACAAGAACTGAGGGAGTTTAGATATTACGAGGGATGTTGACATGAAACGATGATAGTTTCTATTTGAAATTTAAGAGATTAAATTAGAGAGAAACTTATAATTAGGTGGACGCAACTCATATCTCTCTCTCTCTCTCTCTCTCAAGTGAGTGGGCCGCAATTCCTACGTGTCTCTCATAAAGTAAGTAACTCGTACATGATTTCCAGACTAGATTTTATTTCTAATCTCGAATCCAAACTCAAATCCTAAAATCTTTAAAAAATATATAAAATTTTAGTTTAAGGGAAACTAAATAAAATTTAATGATTAAACGCTGTACAAGGTGGAGTAGAAGGGGACGCAAAAAATATGTTTATGCAGTTTTTATACTAAAACTTTTTTGGGTCAAAATAAGTCAAATATTGCTTCACTAGAAACATAAAAGGGTTTAATTTTCTCCACACAGTGACCTTAATTCTTGAATATCTGTCAAGGTTGCCCTGGTATTTAATGACAACTTTTTCTCTTCCTTTAAAAAGTTTCTCATCTAATGACACTATGCTCATGACAATATTTATCACCCTTGATATCACCAAGTGTAGAAAATTAAACTTTATTTTGTACTGGAGCTATATTTGATTATTTTGACTAAATAAAAGTTTTGCAATGAAAACTGTAAAAACACTGGCCTTGGTTCACGTTTCCTTTCCATCTCACCTCAAGACTTGTTGCCAATGACAAATGCCAATTTGTTTGTCATGTAGGCCTATATTACGTCATAAACAACAAAGAGAATAAATACTCTTTTATTCACGATTTGTCCTCGTATTTTTTTGTGTGAATTTGATTCTCTCCCAACTACACAAGTTATATAATTTGTTTAATCAATTACATTAAAATTTGTATCTTCATAATCGAATTCAAGATTTTTACGAATATCGAATCTCTCGATTACCGAGGGAATCGACTAGTCCAGCGTCATATCGTTAAAATACACATTCTCTTTATACACTAAAGATATACATCAGGTGATGCGCTGGGAGATTACGCGAATTCAATAAAAATTATTGTTATTTTTTGGAAAGATTATTTATGTATCCTCGCATAGGTGTAAACTTGGCGTTAACTTGGTCTGGTTTGACGGTGAGGTCGGAATTTCAATCTCGGTCATATGTATTGAAGGTGTTTTTGGTTCCTAAACAGTTTGCCGATCTGCCTCCATTATTATTATTAATGAAAAAATAAAATTTGGATTTAATTTACTCTCAATTCTACTGTGTAAATTCTAATACCGTTAGTTTAAATTTGTACACTGTCCGAATGAGTGGTATAAAGGTTATTACTGGAAATAAACACTTAATAATAATTCTATGTTTTCATGTGTTTGATCAATGGTGTACAGTCCAATTTTCACGTGAAGGTTTTTATCTGACAGATAGAAAAGTTACTATATTTCCATCTATTCATACGTCAAGTCATGTGATCTACAGCTGTACTTTTGATAGATATTATCATTATTATTATTATTATATTATTATTATTATTAGCACCGCGTCTTACTACCCATTCGGGTTATACGCACTTACGCTAATGTGTAATGGTAGGGTGATAGTGAGATGAAATGAAGGACCTACAGTTTAACGTGATATCTGAACCAAGGTGGAGGCCTGGCAGATAGATATTATCAATACTTATAAAATAACACTAAAAAAAAAAGTAAAATGTTATCAATGTTGGTCACCAAAGGAATTTGTTTATATTTTCTCTATAAGTCCCTTCTTATTAAAATTTGTCTATACGTGTGTTTGTTATATTTCACGCTATTTTATTTTCTTTTTTTGTCAAGATCTCTCTCTTTTGTAAAGGAGTCTCAAACTCATATTTTTTATCCGCATTTATTTTCTCATGTTGCTTTAATTTATTCTAACCCCCTTTTCAACGAATATATAAATCACTTTTCTGTCTTTATTCCTAGTTTCCTTTCGATATATATATTTTTTACACGAGTAATTGGAAGGTTCGAAGGTCTTAGTATCATAACAAGTTTATGAGTTTTTATATTAAAAGAATAACTTAAGTATAAATAATTCGAAATATGCCATAATTTAAGGTTTTTTAAACGCTAAATAATTATAAATCTACAATAGCTTATATCTACTTATAAAAATAAATCATAGTTCAAAATATTTTATTTTAAATATTCATTCCTCTAATAAAGATTTATTCCTTTAGAATTTTAAACATAAAAATTAGACTAGCTTTTGGCAAATCTGTTAGTTTAGAAATATTTTCGGGATACCCGCATATTTATATTAATAGGGTAGGCATGTGAAAGGTAAAATGTATATGAAATGTGCCTGCATTTGCATGCATAAAGAGTGAAAAAACCTTTTATCAATTGCAGCTGTGATTCACATCTACTTCCTCATCACAGGCGAACCAGTATTATGTTTCTAGTCATCACATTGATACAATTTAATAAAATAAGTTTTTATATTTTGTATACAACAAACTATCCAGACGATAGAGAAATTAACTATACTCCTAAATTCTAGCGAGCTTGTTAACATTTAAAATTCTATTTTACAAAACATCAGAACCACACTAATAATAATAGTATATAATATATAAATTTATAGCAATAGTTTATTTTTACAGCTGTCTCAAACAAAAATACACTTTCATTACTATTATTATTATTATTATTATTATTTGCTTCTTTATTTCCTAGAAACTGTCTAATTACATTTCAAAATGATTCAAAATATATGTTAAACTAATAAATATAAAACTGGACAAATCAGCTCCTACACGGATTGCTACAGATTGATATTGGCACCTTTGTCCATGCGTCCACCATTGCGGGGTTGAAGTAGACTCCATATTTAATACGAAGGAGTAGGTGACCTGGCGGTCTAGGGGTAAGGTGTCGGACTTCTGTGCTGGGGTTCGGGGTTCAATCCTCGGTCCCGGCACAGATTTATCTGATTTCCAAACCCTTCCTTCACCTCTGACAAGACATCTTGTGAATGTGGGGAATGCCAGGCCTCCACCGTGGTTCGGATTCCACATTAAACTGTAGGTCCTCCATTTCATCTCACAATCACCCTTCCATTACACATGAGCGTAAGTGCGTATAACCCGAACGGTTAGTAAGACACGATGATGATGATGATGATAGTAATAATAATAATAATAATAAATAACCTTTTATAAAACACAAACATATTTTATAAGTCTAAAATTAACAACATTTTACCACTTTATTAAATGTATAGGTATTAATAATATCTGTCAAAATTGATAGATGCATATCACGTGACTTGGCGTATGAATACGTGAAAGTAGATCAAGAATTTTCGGGCGTTGTAAAAAAGACCATCCTTTAAAAATTGGACTGTAGTTTGTTTTTTTCCCCATGCTTTTTATTTATCACAATAGCTTTGTAGTCTAAACAGATCTCCACCCCTACCCCACCAACCTTCTCCATCCATCCATCTTAACGGTTTTGTTCTTTCTAAACAAGTTTATTTCTTACGTACAGCCATAAATTTTCGAAAACATTAACTGAAACAATTTGGCTCAGTGACAGAAACTGTGCATAATAAATCAGTCTAAACATTTATGGGAACGCACATCCTATTACTCACAGATCACCTGTCAATAATCGGTCGAATATTTCTGTAGCACAAAGGTTTCTCGCGGTGTATTAAATTATTTATGGATACAACATACATATAAAACAATTCAAGAATAGATAAGTTATATTGAAACAACTATTATTATTTTACAGTAATAAGTTGTCTCAACCCACCTGGTTTCAAGGAATGTAGGCCTATATCTCAGAATATATGAAACAATAATTTTACCGGTTGTTTTCTATGGGGTGAAACGTGGTCTCTTAACTTACATGGCGAAAACAAATTTAGGATTGTTGAAAACAAGGTGCTTATGAAGATATTTAGTTCAAAAAGGAGTGAGGCTACTGGGTAGTGGAGTAGGCTACATAACGTTGAGTTATATACCCTGTACTCATCACAAGATATTATGATAATAAAGTCTCGTACGTGTGCCGGATATGCATCGTGAATGGGAGAATCTAGAACCGTATTCAGGGTATTGACTGGTAGACCTTGTGGGAAAAGACCATTGCGAGGACCTAGACGCAGATGGGAGGTTAATATTAAAATGGACCAAGAGATAAGTTGTAATGAGGTGGACTTGATATAACTAGTTCAAGATAGTTATCGGGTGTAATGAGGGGAACTGGATAGAACTAGCCCTAGATAATTATAGGGTGTAATGAGGGGAACTGGATAGAACTAGCCCTAGATAATTATAGGGTGTAATGAGGGGAACTGGATAGAACTAGCCCAAGATAGGATATGGTGTAATGAGGTGTACTGGATAGAATATTATTATTATTATTATTATTATTATTTAGCACCGCGTTTTACTACCCGTTTGGGTTATACGTTTTAAGTACTAATTACGCTAATGGATTGGGAATTGGGAAGGTTGGATTAGAGGAAGTGAACCCGCATTTGCGTGGAGGGAGAGTAGAAAACCATTTAGGAAAAACCACCCCAAGTTCACCCGACCGAGATTCGAACCTCGATCTCCCCGTCCTCAGCAGTCGAGCTCAACACGACTAGCGCGTTAGCCAACTACGCCACAGAGGCGGGTTACTGGATAAAACTAGTTCAAGATATGTGGCTCACTTTCTCTCCATCTCTTTCACACACTCTTTTCTTTTCCCTCTTTATACTATATATATATATATATAAAAGAGGCGATATAATATATGGGCCTATATTTGAAATAAGCTCGCCCCTCCTTTTTCAAACTATTTAATTACAAAACGAGTGAAAAATATTGTAAAAACGATATTTTATTTCATAAGAGAATATTAGAAAACATGTAGAAGTCCTTTGTGCTTACTATCTATGTTCACATAATGACAATTATTAACCGTTGTCAACGTTTTTTATAAAGTCAAAGGGCATCCAATTTTATTTTCCAGTAAAGCTTTTTTATTAAAATGGTGTTTGCTTTCAGTATCGATCACTTATATGGTAATATCCTCCTTAATATATTAAATCAGAGGTTATTTAACGATTTCTTTATCACCTTCATCGGTGGGTGTTAACCTCGTCTCATCTGGTTTTTTCCTTGAGGGTAAGTCACGATTCGAATCTTGTCTGGGTGCACTGAAGGTAGTTTATCCTTTTTACTTATATTTGCCTTCTCCTTCTACGCAAAAGTGAATATATAATATATAAATTTTAGTTTTATCATCCCTACCAAGCATGAATTTAGAAATTGTAAAATGAAGGGGGAGGGGGGGGCACAGTTATATTAAATGGAGAAACATTTACGTGCGCTGGTAGACATATTTCCCTTAACCTTCTTGCCAATTGCCTTGCCCAGTACCTACCGCCCACCCCCACTTTCCCACAACCTAGCAATGAGATGCAAAATAAAAACCTCATTGGTCGCCACCACAGCCCTCAACCTCCACTTCCATTACTCTCTCTCTCTCTCTCTCTATATATATATATATATATATATATATATATATATATATATATATATATATAACCTATGACCCCCTCCCCTTAAATTCGCGTTTGATCCCTACCACATTAGTTTAAGCTATTTTAATCTCTGCAATGGTCAGTAAAACGCGGGGGTATGGGGGAGTATATTTAAGCTACGACTTAAGTGTACCAACCATTTTTTAGTAAATATGGAAAATATAGATGAGATTTATAAACGGGAAGATAGGCAGACTCTTTATGATGTCGAAAATCTGAGCAATCTGGTGATTTTCATAGTAACTTTTTTTTTAATGGACTTTACATTAATGGCCTTTCGGGGTGTTCGCTTATTTATGCCAATGGGGTAGTGATAAGAATTAAAGAAGGCTAATCCGAAATATACTAATATGTATTTAGAGTGATAAAAGTATTGAAGAAATACAAACATCAGTACACCCGACCGGGATTCGGACCACGACCGCCCCGTTAAGGCGACACTTTATACCAACGGTCAACAACCTTTTGATATCGTAGACACCATGGGGTTGAAAATAAAATTGGAGTGGGAGGGGTTGAATGAAATATCGAGCAAAAATTTTTTTTTAAATCATATTAAATATCATATAGTAATTATTTACCCACTTCGGTGGCCACACGGTCTAAGGCATCACTCTCTCAATAATCTAGACTGTCAATGACAGGAAGATCGAGGTTCTAATCTCGGCAGAGTATTCAGACTGTGGTTTTTCGATTCTTTAACCACGAAAATTTGGATAGACCTCCTCTAAATATGGTATATTTTTATGAAAATAATTGTTTGTTTACTAAATTTTTACTGGGTCGTATAAAACTAGCGGCAGAGTCGAAAATGGCTCCGTTATCTAATAGCTAGTGAACTTGATTAATCACTCATGTGGTTCTGACGATTTACACACGTCCATCATAGACTATGCCTTAAAATAAGACTGAAGAAATACATTTGGCACAGGATGTCTCCTGGATAGCTCAGTGGTTTGGAGAAATGGCGTGTTATATCAAAAGTCCCGGGTTGGATTCTTGTTTCCAGGGGTCATTTTTCAGTTTAAAAAAAAATGATAGTTAGAGGTGGCTTCTACCGTACTTAACAAATATAATAGCTTGGCTATTTTAATTAATAAACTTATCTACTAGCAGTATAATTTACTATGGCCAAAAAGGTGTTTTGTCGTAAAAATTGCCAAAAATACGGAACTATCTCACTTACCTTTCCTATTTTAGTTTTACAATCTTCTTCTTTTTCCTAAGTCAAACACCAGAAGGTTGGTTTGATGTGTTTTTTCTATCCATTCGGAGCTGGATCTCTGCTCTTCAATTGGTTAGTGCTACCTGCACCATCTGGTAGAAATCTCATATAATGGGGGAGATCAGGTAGTGTCGTGGTTCCCCCGTTCCCTCCCGCACTGAATTTCTATTATCGAGACAAATTTTGCCGGGAAAGATATATATATATTTTTACACGCCTTCCAGTGTTCTTTTTCACGTCACAATCGATATAGGAACGACGGCTTTACTTCCTCTCACCTGCCTCTGTGGCGTAGTTGGCTAACGCGCTAGTCGTGTTGAGCTCGACCGCCGAGGACGGGGAGATCGAGGTTCGAATCTCGGTCGGGTGAACTGGGGGTGGTTTTTCCTAAAATGGTTTCCCACTCTCCGTCCACGCAAATGCGGGTTCACTTCCTCTAATTCAACCTTCCCAATTCCTAAATCCATTAGCGTAATTAGTACTTAAGCGTATAACCCCCAACGGGTAGTAAGACGTGGTGTTAAATATTATTACTTCCTCTTCGAAGGAAGTTGTGCTACGGATTTTTACCACTCAGTTTGAGAAAAATCTGTCGAACTAGGCTAGGTTTAAAACCACTAGTATTAGGTCCTGATGTGAGTGATTTACCTAAATATCATTGAGTTAGTCTGTTGTACAGTACTAACAAACATTTCAGTCACAAAGTAAAAGCATTATCATATTCACACAAATGACAAACAAATAGTAGCTAGGTTCATACCATTGGTTTTGTCATGTGTTCTTTCCCCTCCCCCCTCCCTTCTCCACCTCCTCTCTCTCTCTCTAACAATTTTCAACCAGAGTCGTTAAATTGTTTAGAAGCTGCTTTGGTAGAGAATAATAATTAACTGATTGGTGAGTACCGGTGTTTCCAATGGCTACAAATTTTTTCTCTCTTTGTATTGGTATTCTGTCAGAGTACATTAAAATGTATCCTGGGGTAGCTTATCCCATAGGGCTTATTTTTTTATTCGGTTTTGGTATAGACACACATTTTGAATAATTCATTCTGCTTGGGCTTTAGTGACAATAAACGTATTATTATCATCACTTGCATACTTTTACTACAGTATGATTTAAGTAGGAAACCCGCTATTTGAAAAACTTTAAACTCGTGTTGCCACAATGGCGGGAATAAAATAAATATTACAATGGTTTTTATACTCTTTTGTTTGTTTAGTTAATAAAGTAAATAGAAACTATTCACTTATCCATGAAAAGATATTATTGGAAGATCCTTAAACATTTTTAATTAATAAAAAAAATAAAACTTTTTCTACAGTGGCAAATTTGAGGGTCTTTCAATCAATGTTGGCGCCTCAAAGAGAGATTGCTATAAAACTCGGGGTTTAGTTAAATTTGACAAGCTGGCTCTGAGTCGATGGACTGTCATTTATTCAGATTGGGGGTGTATTCTATATCTTCGTTTGAGGTAGGTAGATTCATTAAACTATATATTATATATGTAGCGAATTTGGATTACATAATTCGCAGCCCAGTGTGTCGAAAGATTAGCCAGTAATAATGTACCATTGTCCAGGGAAAGTCCGAATGTACTAATCTTACATCCTTTTCCTTGGAGACTCTATTTATGTCCCGATGAGATGAGGTGATGGTGATAGTGAGTATGAGGGTGTGGAACCAGTGGAAACACTTAACCTAATTCATACCTAACTGACCAAACCCTGATGACCCTTGGGGTAAATCCGCTTTCAGGAAAAAAATACCCAATGTACCAGCTGGGAATCGAGCCCGGGACCCCTAAGCTCGTAGCCAGATGCACTGACCACTACACCATGGGAGGGGGGGGGGGCTACCTAATATAATAATTGTGATTAGCTCAAATGTATTACTACTAATAATATAATCGATTTTAATTAAATGAAACATTACAACCAACACCTATGTCCAATTTGTCATTTTTTATTCAATCTATTTCTAAATTATTGAGATCCACCACGGGGATTAAATGGTCTAAGTTATTGTGGGGGTGGCCCGTGGACCGAATTTGGCCCTCGCGGTATTCTAGAGGAAAATTAAAGGGAAACCCTCTGGGGCAGATTTGTAATAGCTAATGATTAATAAAAATATGTATTTAAAATGTCATAATTGCATTTTAGTATGACTATAACAGGTGGTAAGACGTGGTGACAAAAAAAAAGATAAAAAATTATATAAACGTTGATATTGAAATGTGATGACACCCAAACATAGTTCAAAGGACACGTCAATAACAGGGAGATTGGTGACCTGGTGGTCTAGGGGTAAGGTGTCAGACCTCTATGTTAAGGTCCATGGTTCAATCCTCGGTCCTGGCACAGGTTTATCTGATTTCCAAACCCTTCCTTCACCTCTGACAAGACATCTTGTGAATGTGAGGAATGCCAGGCCTCCACCGTGGCTCGGATTCCACGTTAAACTGTAAGTCCTCCATTTCATCTCACAATCACCCTACCATTACATATTAGCGCAAGTGCATATAACCCGAACGGGTAATAAGACGCGGTGGAAAAAAACAACATAAACCTTATGGGTTGACCCGGGAGCAGGCATTTCTAGAGTTGCTCAGCCAGCTCATCATGTCTCTAGCGACACTCGTGGTCAGTTCTGAAGTTGATCCCAGTAAAGTCAAACTACACGCATTTGCTTGGAAGGGGAATGGAAAAGCATTTAGGAAAACAACTTTTAGTAGGCCCAACCGGGATTCCAACCCCGATATCCCGGTCATCAGCAGGCCAGTCCAACGCGAAGCTGACGCCTTAGACCATTCATTCACTAGAGCGTTTTGTTTTTAATTGTTCATCACACAGCTAAAGGCGGAAGTGTAGGAAATGCGAGTTGATGGTAGTGTTTTCGAAATTTTTCTAGCAAAAAATGTTTTGGCCGAAATAAATAAAATGTTTCTCCATTAAAAACATAGAGTTTAGTTTTCTTTAAGTGTTGATATCAACATTAATTGTTAAATATCTGTCATGAGCTTAGCGAAATTAGATGAGAAACTTTTTAAATGAATAGAAAAAGGTGTCATTAAATTCGAAGACACCCTTGACAGATATTCAAGAACTGTTAATAGCACAATGTGAAGAAAATCTAATTATATGTTTCTACTGGGCAAATATTTATTTATTTTGTCAACAACAAAAAAATTGTTTGATATTAAATCTTTTAAAAAAATACTGACATTTCTCGTGTCCCATACTCTCCCACCAGAGCTTAAATGTTCATCCTCCACCGGAAATTAAACCAGGAAGACACTAATTTGTTTGAAAAATAGCTCAAGGGTTGAATAATGTTAGAGTTCACAGCGCTGATTCCCATCAATTAAGCAGAAATAGAGAATTTTTTTTTAAATTTATCACAAGACTGGTTCCATGAATTGCTATGGTAATTAATGTCTGTTTAGAAAGTTTTTTTTTTCGGGTGCAACACTTGGGAATTATTGGAATTTGCATACGGCTTTCAGCTTTATGAAAGTAGTATGTGGCTGTAAATGAATGTCATGCTTTACATGGTAGGTTACGAACGCCGACACACTTTCTTTTTCAAACAAATATGGAAAACTGTATGCAACTCTTACAATATATTTTAATTAAGACTATATATAACTTTTTAAAATGTAGTAACGCATATGCGAGTAATAAATGAGTTGACTATGTTACATCAAAAACTTGTGTAGAATTCATTTAAGGATGTGTAATACAAATAATGATTTTATTTTACAAAAAACTTTCATTATAATATATGGGTGAGGATATACACTAGTGAATATACTATTTATTAAAAAAACTTTCTTGGAAATAGGAATGCACTGCTAGTTTGTTCAGTTTAAAGAAAAATCTAAATTTTTCCTCAAAAGGATCTCGAAAAATTTCGTATTTTATTCTATATAAATGTTTCCCTCCTATTATTTATTTTTACCATCGTTATTGATTTAAAGCTGAGCTCACTGTTATTTTGTGACCGTGTAACTTAAAATAATAAATTAGAAGAAAATAAATAGTTTACCTTTGAATTCTCTTTTATTGTTTTTCAAAATTTTAAGAGAATATTTTTTTAAATAATATCTCAATATGTTCTTTTTATACATTGGAACATCACAAATATTATTTGAAAAATTTCTTATCTACTCAATATTTAATCACGATTTGGTTTATTTAAACTCATTCAATCATTTTAATTTTAAAACAAGGAGATAGATTGGTTTATTAATAAATTATACGGTCAATACCAATACAGTTATATATACCAATTTTGGTGGAAGAATGGTTTAGGTCGTCATTCTTGCAATATACTGAACTGTTGATAATGGGGAGGTTGGGGCTTGAATCCCGGTCGTGTGTGCTGAAGGTGTTTCTCCTAAGTGATTTTAAACTTTCCTTCCACGTAAATGAAGGTACACTTCCTTCAAATCCACTCTTACTCATACTTAGAACATTAGAGCAATTACTTCATATGCGTACAACGAGTGTAAGTAATACACGGTGACAAAAAATACATATATTCTCTGTATGAAATATATTTTAGTACACTTAATATTTATCGGCTAATTTGTTCAAAATAAAAGTACTTGTATTCATTATTTAAAAACAAATTGAATAATGGCAATTATAGACATAGTATTTGTAAGACGTGGCTAAATGTTGTAGACGAATATGGGAAAAAGAGAAACATTAAGTTTTAAGAATAAAAGAGCTTTTTTGACTCTGTGTATGGATATTGTTGAAGTTAATGGAGTACCTATGCATGGATAGCGAAGTGTGGAGAAAGTTGAAGTTTGGCTAAGTATGCAGTTATTTTTTGAGTTATATATATAGTTTCTCTCCAACCCCGTAAGAAAATGGTTTGATTAGGTATGTTTGTATTTACTTCTATATGTTAAACAAGTGTTGATACAAATTTGGAATTTAAAAATCAAACATAAACTATTATATTCAATATGAGCGAACAAAATAAACTCAAACCAGCTTGGTATTCACAGTTTGTTTAGTTTATAATATATTTTTAGGAGAGGTTATAAATTAAGATAACAATCTGCCACTATCGATGGCAAAACTATCTCGATAAAGTAACTTAAATCAATTCCTGTTTAAACCCACTTAAATTTATACTCGTATCAATTACATGTCTATTAAATAGCAATTATAATATCTCCTATTAATTTGAGGCTACATATTTTCCAATCATTTCCTCAAGCAATTCATTCTCTTTGCCACACACTCCTTCCACATTCCAAGTTCCAATAGTCCATATTCTCGCCAGTTTGTCGATCGATGGGCCCTTCAGTTTTAATTTCAGCTGCCCATCATAGCTTTGGTCATCCGAGGCTATATTTTCACAGTTTCTTGTAGTAAATTTAAATAGAGTAGACCAGGTTACTAGCCTTAATTTAAAATAACTTTGATAAATTCTCTATTAATATTCTTACTAATAAAATTTTCTGTATTATTTACTAACTGTTTAAAACAAAATGAAACTAAACCTATACTGTATCAAAAATGACATTTTCTTGAGAGTATCATTTTAAATTACTATGAGTTGATGTGTGATTTAACTCTAAGGTATTTCTCAATTTATTTTGTATCTATTATTTTTCCACCTTTCACAAAACTGGTGATTATCAAGATTTGAACAACTGGATAAGAATATATAATATCCATATAAAACTTGCTTCAAAAACTATTAACTCACTACTGGCCAATGTGACCAATTTGACTACGTAAATGTACACATAACAAAAGTTTCTAAAATGCCCAACGCCGATTGAGTTATTTCCAATTGCAATTTTTTTCTTTTTAATTTTTAGCACCCAATTTTAAAACACGTTCGGAGCATAGATCCATGTATTAACTACCCCAATCTACTATCGACAAGTAAGGTCAAATTTAGAGGAAGTATACCCACATTTGCATGGAAAGAGAGTGGGAAAACATTGAGTGGGGGGGGGGGTAGGGAAACCTCAGTAGACTCTACCGCAATTCAAAATCCAATAACTCCGTCATCGACATGCCAGTCTATCAATATAGTGACGCCTTAGACCATTTGGTCACTGCAGTGGATGGAAACAGTGTTTCAAACTTAGTTTTAAACACACATTTATAATCTATAGACCTATATGCCCATTGCCAGAGAGAAGCGGTGGAGTGCGGGGGGGGGGGGGGGGGATATTTGGGCCAAATGGCAAAATACATTTTAGCGCGTCTTCTCATGTTCAATTCGCTCTCTGGTTCCAATTAAGGCTTGCCATTGATTTTGATTTTTTAAATGCTTCCCCGGGGGCTACTACTTGTGTTAACCCGCCGTATGTAGATTACTGGTACTAGTTAGTACAAATACGAGTTTGTTTACCAAATAACCATAATATTGATAAAACTTTTGGGTATTAAACGATATATTTATAGATTTACTAAAAATGTTAGTACATTCTGAGCTTTATGGGGAAACCCGTTATTTGAAAGCTGGAACTTCATCTCGCCACAATGGCGGAAGTAAAGATATTACAACTTTTGAACTTTTGAAAACATAGTATATAATTCTATTATATTCCAAATATTAATAATAATTTATTTTCCCTATTATTTCCAGTTTACAGTTCCGTTGATGAGCAATTGTTTCGTAATGTATTAACTTGTCGTTGACTTGGTCCCTTCTTAAATTGATCCATCATGACGTTTTCTACCTGTCTCTTTCGTGTCGACTGCTTTTCTGTCGACCACTTGAACCTCCTATAGGCCTATTTGGGTTTGTCGACCGGTTTTATCTACTCGTGTCAACCACTTGTACTTTTTATCATTTTAAAGTATTGTCGACCACTTTTTTCGGCCTGTTTGCATGGTACCAAACTAGAATACTAAAATAGGTAAAAAAATATATACGTGTAGTGCCCGAACAATTCATTCCTCCAAAGGTCAGTCAAAAATTATTATTACCTGTCGGGTCGGATGGCTGCATCGTTATGTTACGATACGTTATGTTATTTACACGTATGAGCCAAATTTACTTACCAATAATATAAATAAATTTGCGAGGAGCACCAGAAGTAACTAAGACTTTTAAAAATGGTTTGAATATAAATATTTTCATTTCTTTATTTATTTATTTTTCCACTAAAAAATAGATAGTTCTAGTCATTACAAAATAATTGAAATATACCAACGTTTATTTGTATTTACACAAGTTTTTTTAAGACCTTGATTCTTTTGGTTTTGTAGTTTGATTTTTATATAATAAAAACAAAGATAATACAAATTAACTCTTAAGTAATACATTTTTTTATTAGTAGTAGAATTCAATTTTTGGTAAAGTTGACAATTGTGTCAATTTAACACGAAAGAAAAAACATGGATATATACATATATATATATATATATATGATGCAATGTAACATTAATATAGGCATTATAATTTGAATTAATGAAATAGTTTAGTAATAATAATAATTACAAGTTATAATATATTATGATGACATTTATAATACAATAATTAAGTTTTAACAAACATCTAAAAAGTTGTAAACACTTTTTTTTATTTTTAACTTTTGAGTTAAATTACTTTCAATTACAAGATGATCAAAACATGTATATATTAATTGTCTTGTGTTGAATTGGGGACAAAATAAAATTATTTATAAATAAAGATTGTTATACAGAAATGAAAAAAGTTAATGTACAAATTGAATTCATTCCTTAACGTATTGAGCTTCTACTTCGTTACCTCTCTCAAACAACATGGAACACTGAACCACACATATTCTAACTCTGACCTGGCTATGAAGCCGGTGCTGCATCGAAACATGTAGAAGCTCAATACGTTAGAGAGGTTGCAGCAAACAGAGGAACAAGGGACTAAAGTTAAGGAATTAATTAAATTTGTACATTAACTTTTTTTTTAATTATTTTATAAAAAAATATTATTTATAAATAATTTTGTTTTATTCCCAATTCAACACAAGACAATTAATATATACATGTTTAGATCATCTTGTCATATCACTGTTTGAAAGTTATTAGACTCAAAAAGTTCAAAATTTAAAAAAAAATTAATATGTTTAAAACTTTTATGATGTTTGTTAAAACTTAATTATGGTATTTTATATATATATATCTCATCATAAGATATTATAACTTGTAGTTATTATTACCAAACTTTTTCATTAATTCAAATTATAATGCCTATATTATTGTTTTTATATATATATCCATGTTTTTTCATGTTAAATTGACACAGTTGTCAGTCACAGTTGAATTCTACTACTAATAATCTAAATCGTTCCTTATAAAATATTAAAATGTTTTTCAAAAATAATAAAAAATAAATTAATATATGTTATTACGTCAGATTTACGTATCGATAGCTATATAATAACGATTGTGTTTAAGAGTTAAAAAGTCAACCTCGTGTTGGACGGGGACATAGAGGTTAGAATCGCTGTGGGGTCTACTAAGGTTGGTTTTCCACTCTCTTTACATGCAAATAAGGGTAGATTACCTTTAAAATGATTCCTTTCTTAACCTTACCCCACTAAAGTAATTATCATATATGAGTATTGCCTGAACAGGTAGTAAGACGTGGTGATATAAAAAAAACTGATCTTGATTTTACTGTCATCAAGTGAAAAATGGATAAACCCGCACTTTGACGCGACCTCCGATTTGAATGTAATCGTGTAGTTAGTTTTCAAGTAAATCGACTGTGATATGGGTTCTTAAATTTAGGTCTTACTCTAAAAATAAGTTTCCCCGGGAATTGGATCTGTTAAAGCAGAACAGGATGCTAGTCAAATACGTTCTAGACTATATTCGGCTGAGTTACAGATTTAGTCCCTGAGAAAACCACTAGAATTGACTCTATAGCAATTAAAAAAATGACGGTAAGACAATAATAGTACAGACGGGTAAAATGATGCAAAGGGAAAAAAATGTCAATCTTAGAGCCCCTTTCTCCTTTTTCAGAGTTTCTAATAAGAGATGGCTGTGACGTATTCTCGGCTTACGGCGATACCTTTTGATAAATAATTAATCCATTTTTTTTCTCCCCGATATTACTTGTGCCCTTGTTGTTTTCACTTCGCCGCTGCAGAATCACTTCAATTATTCTTCGCCTACAGATCCTTAGCAGTAAATTCTCCTACGTCAAAATAACTTTGAAATACATATTTGTTACTGTTTACGATACCGCGCCGTTCAACTAGTGTACTAATAATATATATATTTTCATTATTTCTTTCGTTCTCTCTTTCTCATTGTATTTATTATATTTTTATGTTCCTCTTTTGATTCATGTCATTACTAACTCACTCTATTCCTCTTTTTTTTTTCTTCTTCGAATCTCAATCAAAGTTTCTCTAATGTATTCCGGATATTCGTGACGTGAAACAAAACTGAAATGTCAAGTTGATGTCATTGTTCGAGAAAATCCATAAAACTCCACATTTTTTATGAGTAAAAAAATAATGTGTCATACTTTTTTATTTCCAGCCAAAAGAGCTTTGTGTGGTGGTTTCATCTGGTTCGTGTTGGCTCTACAAAGAAATAGGGTGACTTGTATTAATATAAATTTTACCTTTGGTTTGTTGTCCAAGCCCACGTCCATATTACGTTTAGAAAGAGATCTGTCCAATTAAAAGTAATAGTATACTTATGAATTTACTTTCCAATTAAAAATCTACCAATACTAGTAGATTGTTGCAGCGATGTATGCAGCTTATTGCAATAAAATGTATTCTTAACTTTTATTGGGAAAGGGTCTATATAATAAGCCTCTCGCTCGATTTTCTATTAAAAAGATGTCTTGTCAAAGGCTTTCAACTTTTCATAAATATTTAGATTTCAGTATTTAATTTGAATCAAAATATATCTTTTCCCCCTGCACGTCCCGATGAGAACCTTAAAGCGACTCATCTCTCATATCTCTATCTACTCGTTGCAACAAACCACTCAAGTGAGAATCGAGTTGTTAATGGTTTTAACCAAAGAGAACTTATTTTATTTACCGATGTACAACTATACATAAATCATGGTTTTCATGGTGATGTAACCAAAGAATGATTATAAAGGTGATCCATTGGCTACATAGAAGGAAAAGATGGGAAATTCTTTAGAAAATTTGGGTTTTAGCATTAGGCTACTTATTGGCCGATATCATAGACCCTTAACTTTAAAAATGAGTGAACATTTGCAAAAATTGGATAAGCCGTTTTCTATTAATTTCAAATACCAGAAATGGGCTTATCAAATTATATATAAGAATATATTTTCAAAAATTTACTGGTCAGACTGATGTCAAAATGGGTATTTATTTATTTTTAAAGTTACACTTCCAAATTATTTACAAATTGATCCATGTATGGAAATAAAATAAGGTAATTTTGAGCAGATGCACTCCTTTAAAACTACAGAGAAAATCAATTTTATTTTAAACGGTTACTCAATAATCCGACCTGAATTCAAACCCTATTAGAAAACAAACTTTTTTGTGGCCAATATTGATAACTGTTCATTATTTTAATAGTGTTATTATATAGGTATTGATAGTACCAATTAAGTGACAGCTGAAGGTAATATGAATTGACGTATAAATAGATACAAATATATTTTAGTAAGTTTTGTAACTTTCAGGTACCGATAATGTGTATGTCAATGTATTTGGAATAGTTGGGCAAACACCTTTTTTAAACATTACACGGCTTGCACTAAGCTATCTATTATGATAACAAAAAACTGACTTACCCAAAATAAAGGGCACCACAGCCAGGAGGTGTAATATTTATTCATATATATGGATTCATACAGAGATAATAAATTATATTATCCGCCTCGGTGGCGTAGTTGGCTAACGCGCTTGTCGTGTTGAGCTCGACTGCTGAGGACGGGGAGATCGAGGTTCGAATCTCGGTCGGGTGAACTGGGGGGACGGGGGTTCCTAAATGGTTTTCCACTCTCCCTCCACGCAAATTCGGGTTCACTTCCACTAATTTAACCTTCCCAATTCATAATCCATTAGCGTAATTAGTACTTAAAGCGTATAACCCGAACGGGTAGTAAAACACGGTGCTAAATATTATTATTAAATTATATTATTTCCTAATGGTGTCCGTAACTTTTAGCGTGTCTGTCTCCTGAGACAAGGGGTCCCGGTTTCGATTCCTGGCATGGCCTAGTAATTTATCATTAATGAAATTGGGGTTCTCCCTTTCACAGTAATGAATTAAAAGCTGGGGGTTGTGTCTGCGTTAGATTTAAGTTAGTTTAAAAGTCGTTTGCTGGTATAATCAGTCAGTATAAAAATCTCTCTTTAAATATCTCAAATATAAAAAAATAAGTTATCATTTAAGATCTAACTAGTATGTAATATATGCGCTCTATACCTCTCAGATTAATCTCCATTTGGAAGGGAATTCGTTGAACATAACCGACATAACCATTTCCTCTTGAGAAACCGTGATCAATCGATTGTAAACGCGCGTAGGAGTTGAATATTACTCATCGCCAGACAGACTCTTGGCAAATTCATGTGTGCAAGCTTTATCCTGACCCGTGAAGTTTGGTTTAGATTCCCGAACGAATGCGCTGTTGTTTCTTTCTTCCGGTAAAGTTTTCCATCCTCGTTTGTAGGCTAGGGTCTGTATATTTCCTTTATTAGCACACTTCCCATCCTACCCTTAAGATATTATTTAATTTACCAATACAATAGCGGTTTCTCTAAAGCGTAATTTAAGAAAAATAATAGTGGCTGAGCTCAAATAAGAGATTCTAACTAAGAGCCACCCACCAATCTCCCAGTATACAAATAACAAAGTAGTTAAGATCGAATGGGGGATTGGCTGACCTCCAAATCCAGATTATTATGTCCCAAAGAAGTTGGTAATCTCCCTGTGGAGATAACATCTTCTGATTGAATTTCTACTGGAAAATTGAAAATATTTCAAAAATTGTTCCGCATTGGTGGTTTTCGTCCTTCTAAGTATGCGAAGTTGGGGACAAAAGTTGTTAGTAAATTATTTTAATTAAATCATCTTAATTATCTTATTGATGATTTATTGAAAATAAAATTCAGTCAAATACTGGTGATTAAAGACTAAAAAATTTCGTTAAAATGTTCATATTATTGAATCACAGGAGAACATTATCTTTATTGTAACTCATTTTATATTTTGAGATGTCTCGATTGCATTGGTTTTATTTGGATACATGGAAATTTTGTCCAGAAAATAATAAATCGAAAATCTTACAAAATGTATAATTTTATAGAAAAAATGAAGGTAAAACTTTTAGTTAAATTTTCCAAGTCATGTCTCTTAACTGTGGATATGTTGTTTGAGAGTCAAAGGGCTAATGTAGCACCGTAAGGTGGGGTAGAGGAAAAGTCAGTGTTTTTGCTTAATTTTAGAGCAAAACTTTTTTTTTCCTTGGCCAAATATAAGTCAATAATTCCCCGATACAAACGTATAGTTTAATTTTTTTCTCATGGTGACCTATTAAATATCTTTCAGTGGTGTCCTATAATTTAATCATATATTTTCATTTTTATATAAAAAGTTTTTTTTATCTAATGCCACTATGTTCTTGATAGAACTGTTCAAGAACTGTTAATATCAACATGTGAAGAAAATTAAATTCTAGGTTTCTAATGGAGCAATATTTAATTTATTTTGTCAAAAAAATAAATAAAAAAAAAGTTTTTTTTATAAAAACTACAAAAAAAAAAGACTGCCCTTAACTCACGTTCCCTTTCGCCCCAATTTAAGCTCCCCTCACGCTATGACGTCATTTATAAGTCACATGAAAACGCACTCTTCCTAACATGAATATTTGGTCACCAAAACTAGCATAACATTAACAAATAAAAACAAACCATAGCCTACCCAAGCCAGTTCTTGTATACCGCCGTAAAACACGCGGACACAGTTTGATCGATATATAAGCCAAGTTATATTTATGCGCACTTAATTAGAACCACTACGGTAGTAAAGTTAGTAAATTACTTTATACATTAACATCAAATCGATAAATCGCCCGCTTACACATGGCATTTTATAATGGCATTGTTATGCACCAAGAGTAATAGTGCTAATGATTTCATGCGATAGTATCGATAGAAAAAAATAATAGTGTTTGGGACCTTCTGATCACACCGTGGAGATAAATATTATTGTCATCACATTACTATATGGTCATGTAATTACCATGACAACCGATTGTTTATTAAATGTATATGATCATGGAACTACCATAACAACCAATTGTTTATCAGAAGCAACAAATCGTCACCCGAGAATGCAAGTGTTTTATCTCCAAAATTGTTAAATTTGAGATATTTGGTGTTTATGTTTATTCAGAATGCATATGATCCACCTGTGGTGAAATTGAGACTACTATATAATTACTAAAGAAGATACAAGCTCGAGTTGTCATCTAGTAACATTGGTTTTATACACAAGGTCAAACTTCAATGCTCTTTTACACAAAAGTGAAAAATTGGACATAGAACACTTGAATTCTCAGGTGACGAAATGTCGACAACAAAAAATATCTGGTTTTTTGAACAAAAAAAAGCCCCTTTGTATTGGTTTTATTTTATAAAACGATCTTAATTTTTCCATAATTTTGTGTATATCCACCATGTCTTACTCTCTATCTGGGCTATCCAAACATTATTATTATTATTATTATTATTATTATTATTAGCACCGCGTCTTACTACCCGTTCGGGTTATACACACTTACGCTAATGTGTAATGGTAGGGTGATTGTGAGATGAAATGGAGGACCTATAGTTTAACGTGGAATCCGAACCACGGTGGAGGCCTGGCATTCCCCACATTCACAAGATGTCTTGTCAGAGGTGAAGGAAGGGTTTGGTAATCAGATAAATCTGTGCCGGGACCGAGGATTGAGCCCCGGAGCCCCAGCACATAAGTCCGACACCTTACCCCTAGACCACCAGGTCACCTACCTATACATACAGTTTTGTTTAAATACAATACTTGATTCACTCTCATATTATTTCAATTCAACGTTCTTAGCTCATATATCACCCTATAATTACACATTAGCGTAAGTGCGTATAACCCGAACGGGTAATAAGACGTGATGCTAATAGTAATAAAGGAATGTTAGTTTAAAAAAAAAAAATTTTTAGTCAATAATGAAAACATTTTACCATTATAGAAGTGTTATTTTATAGGCGATATTTGCAGATCACATGATTTGACGTATGAATACTTGAAAGTAGATCTAGTAGCTTTTATAGCAGCCTTTCTATTAAAATAAGATTGTATAAATTAATATGTGTATATGTATTGCTAAAAAAAAATTAATGAAATATATTTTTTTGTTTCTTTATGTTTCAGGTGAGTATGTTAACCTCTATTGTTGACATCTTTATCATGAATTATTTGACGGGTGAAATCCACCCCTGGTCCCCCTCCCTCCACCACCACCACCACCACGGAACAGACTGCGTGTGCGTGTGTGTGTGTGTCTCTCTCTCTTCTCTATTGATTGGTGAGTCGTAATGTATGACCTTTTCCCAACAAACTAAACTCGAGCTCAAATAGGTCGAGAGCGCGCGGGAGAAAACCTAGGTACACTCTTACGCATCATCAGTAGCTCTTACCCGCATCGTTGCCCACGCGGTTCAAGGCGTATGGTTGCGATTAACTCGTTTGTCTATAACTGGGCTAGAATCTGGTAATGGTTTTTCCAACACATCAACTGTGGTTTACTCACCCTCTCTCCACGCTGCTGCGGGCTCACTTCTCCCATTCATTATGACCTCATCCTTATCCCCTAAACTAAACCGATAGTAACCCTTTTGTTGAACGTAGGGCTACCATATCCCAATCCTGCGAAAAAAAAAGTACAATTTTAAAATGATGGTGGGAAACCGGCTTGGGGGTTGTTTTAATTTTTTCTTCAAATTTGTATTAATTTTGAGTGAAAATTTCAATAAATTACCTAATTTTTATTTACACTTGATGGCCACAATCAGGTCAAAGATGGATGAACTGGAAAAGTCAGAGAATTTAAAATTATTAGGAAAATGTCAGGAAATTATATATTCAATCAGTGACATTGGTATATTTGGCAATCTAGAGTAGACAAATATCTAATTACACCCTCTTCAAACGTTTTTAGTAGCTAACTTTAACATATTACATTGTGTATATTGGTAGCTTAAATCGACTGTATAGCACTCACTATATAAGGAACAATTATTTTATTATTAATATAGATAATATAATATTGCGAGTCTGGGCTATATTATTCGTAGCCAAGTAGTGGAAAGATTAACCAGTACTAATCTACCGTTACCCAGGGGAAGCCCGAATGTACTAATCGTATATCCTTTCCGTGAAGGTTCTTTCCATGTCCCGATGAGATGAGATGATGATGATGATGATGATGATGATAGTGAGGATGAGGGTGTGGAACCAGCGGAAACACTTAGCCTAATTAAAACTAAACTTTGTTGACCGTTGGGATAGTTCCCCTTTCAGGAAAAATAACCAAGGCACCAGCTGGGAATCAAACCCGGGGCCTCTAGGCTTGTAGCCAGATGGACTGACCACTACATCATGGAGTCGGTTATTAATATAGGTTATATTAGTCAATCAAAATTTAAAAAAAAAAAAAAATTGTTACAGGCTTCAACCAACCAATTTCAGTTTCCCCTACTATAATTGTGAAAAGTTTAGAAAAGACTACATTTGGCTACTTTAAGTTAAAAGTTAGAGTACACTGTTTTACCAACGTAATAAAAAATGAGTGGCTTCTTAATGAACTGATGGTTTTTAAATTAAAAAACTTAAGCTATAGGGAAAGGTGGTTAATATTTTAGCAGGTTTTTTTAGGTATACATTTCTATAACGCCGGTTTTATGGATAGAGTTGAAAACCTCTTTGCCATTTCAGAGTTTGTTGCAATAATTAGTATTTCACTTTTTTTTATTTTCTAATTATTTCTAGTGAAGATGTATAGTGACCTTAAAAAGAGATACGTTTATTAAATAATAATAATAATAATATTTAGCACCGCGTCTTACTACCCGTTCGGGTTATACGCTTTAAGTACTAATTACGCTAATGGATTAGGAATTGGAAGGTTTAATTAGAGGAAGTGAACCCGCATTTGCGTGGAGGTAGAGTGGAAAACCATTTAGGAAAAACTACCCCCAGTTCACCCGACCGAGATTCGAACCTCGATCTCCCCGTTCTCAGCAGTCGAGCTAAACACGACAAGCGCGTTAGCCAACTACGCCATCGAGGCGGGTACGTTTATTAAAAAGAGTTTTTTTATAACCACAGTAAGTTAAATTACCGTTTAAATTCTCGATAGTGCGTAGGATTTTCTAACTAGTAAACGTTCATATTTTTGAATATTTATACACACATACAACTGAAGACGTTAATGTTTGTTATTAAGTGGATTTAACAATATTTTTTAGAGTAATGTGATAATTTTATATTACTATTGGAGATAAACTGCATAGTAATATATTTAGTTCCTTTACCGACTGAGTTATAAATATAGAACAATTCACTTTTTAACCCAAAGACTTATTTATAAATTAATCTTTATAGTAAGGAAGAAGATGCTAGCTTGAATGAAAAGAGAATTATGAACTAATTTGGTAACACCCTTACACCTGCACCTTGCACCTGACTGAGATTTGAACTCGGTTCTTGCAGGTAATGGAAGACAACTACAGTGCAAGTCAAACGCTTTAGATCGCTTTACCATCTATGAAAATTGACTTTTTTTTATTACATTGATTTTTTAGTTTGTTGTGTAAACCAAGAATCGATGCTATCACGCATGACGTGATCTTTTGACCCTACGATCGATTTATATATATATATAAAATACTCGGATCACCTTAGAAAGAACAAATCCTGACAGTTAAATTTTTTTATAAAACTTGATTTATATTTTCCCTTTCCTTTTCGTACCAGACGTTTTGTAGTTTTGTAAAATAATTTTAATGTTCACACATAAACATACAACGACTATATCTCTATGATTGATACTCATAGCTTTATTTTTAATAAACTAGCCTGTATCTGGAGTGAGCTCGTAAAAAATAAAGGCACCAGTCTCATCTTTAACGGTTTGACGAGTGACGGATAAGTCGGGGATTAAAATCCCGATCCAGGTTTTAAACAGAGGATTTTATTTTCCAAATGGTTTCCCAATGTCTTAATTTGCAAATGCAGGTGAATTTCCTCTGAATTCTAACCTCCTAATCTCTGCCCCATTAAAGTCTCGAAAGGACACTAAGAGGGAAGCGGGACGAACAAGTTTTTTTTTTAAATACTAAGAGGATAAGAATTGAAACCGGGGCCCATTGGATTTTAATTTTAATGGTCTCGGGTTTTATTCTCGGGTTCAGACGTAAATTTAAAAAACAAAGTTAATTGATTCGTCAACTTAGCTCAATCTGTATCAATATAATATTTCGACATAATTAAGGCCTAACTACTAAATTTAACTTGTATAAATCCTACAACCAGAAGGGGGTTTTTACTCTATTTCATCATTTTGGTTGAGGTTATTGTCATAAAGGTCAAAGGCAGTGTCCAGCACATTAATATAATGGAAGATGCGTGCTTTATAACGTCAGCGTTGAGTGTGTGTGTGTGTGTGTGTGTGTGTGTCTCATGGAAAGGGAGAGTCTATTAATCACTCTCACCATCAAAAATACAGGAAATTATGTATAATGTAAAAGATTAGCAATTATGTTGTAAAAACAAGATTATACTTAGTCAAGTTGAATATTTTGACCATGATAAGTTACTGCGAACTTCCATATGAATGAAGCAGATGAGGGCAGAAAGGTATTAGATGTCCATTATAATAAACTTGTTATTACACTTTATATCCTATAGTTGTATCATAGTTTAATTTTAGGACATCCATCGTTAATATTTTAATTAATTTAACTACCTAACCTGTAAATAAATATGTGTTCATTAATTAAACTTATTCAAAATTATTTAGGAGATAATTAAATTAATCAAAATGGTTTTATTTATTTATCATTGATTTTTAATTTACTTATTAAAATAAATGTATATTTATTAAGTTATATGCTAAAAATATTTTTCAGCTAATTTATCACTTTCTTCAAATTCACTTCAACCATAAATTTGGATGCTTCCTTTTCGTCCTTAAAGGTGAACTGGTGGTCTAGGGGTAAGGTGTCAGACTTCTGTGCTGGTGTCCGGGGCTCAATTCTTGGTCCCGGCACAGATTTATCTGATTACCAAACCCTTCCTACACCTCTGACAAGACATCTTGTGAATGTGTGGAATGCCAGGCCGCCACCGTGGTTCGGATTCCACGATAAACTGTAGGTCCTTCATTTCATCTCACAATCACCCTACCATTACACATTAGCGTAAGTGCGTATAACCCGAACGGGTAGTAAGACGCGGTGCTAATAATAATAATAATAATAATAATAATAATAATAATTTTTCGTCCTTCAATTGTTAACATGATAAAATTATTTCACACTGATAGTTTCAATATATTCTATCAGTAAAAAGAAACCAAATTTAATATAATAAAATGGCAAGTCGTTTGTAGAGAGACCTAATTTTTACTCCCCTGCACAGAGATTTGATTTTTAATAAGCATTAATCAGTGAAATATAGTAGACCTGTTTTATACTATAACATTCTAAAATAATCAGAAAATATTGTTTGCTTTTTTTTAGTTAAAATGTTATTTTTAATAATGTGCAGCCACTTAAAATATGTTTTAATTTGATATCATAAGTTAAGATTTATATAACTGTCAATGAAAATGCTAGACATGTTAACATGATATTAAATGTCAAATAAATAAACGTAGGCAACTTTGAATACTATAACAAATTTAACATATTTATTGGTTTTTATCTTTCTATCTCTGAAACCATCTCTAATGATAAAAGATAATTTAAAATAGATAGTACATAGTATGTGTTTGTTTTAAATTAAAAAATATGTTCTTATTAATTATTAATCTTAGAAGTAAATAAAGTTTTAAAGATGAAATTAAATCAATAATTTGTCTTTTGGAATATTTAACTGGTTTGAGCACTATGCAATATCGGGTCTGCTAACAATAGTACTTAGTATTATTTATATTTTATAAACTATTTTACGAAAAATTGTTTTTACAGTTGAGGTTTAAACCTCAAGTTTATTTATAAACATATCGAATTATTATTATTTATTATTTTGACCACCGTGTTCATACTACAGTAAGCGTGTATTATAAATACACGTTTAAAGTTACATTTTGTGTTGGTTATACACAAAATATTTGCTAAATTACTTCCATTAGAAAGAAAATAATAGGTAGTAATCAGTATGACGCAAACAAAGGTCATGAACTTTAAATCTCAGTGGATATACAGGGTCATTTCATAATAAGGCAATTAACAAAATTATTGTTTATTCATATTCTCCTATAAATTATAATTTTGGTAGGTTAAATCACGAAAAATACATATTATAAATATGAGTTTGGAAGACTGAGGTTTTATTTAAATCATATGAATATCATACAATTTTTAAAAAAAATACCTATTATCAATGGATATTTAATCTACAAAAATCAGGCGTTAAAATAACAATCGCTTTATTGGATTTTGGTTAGTTGAATCAAATGTTTATCAATTAGTTTTGTAACATTGTACCCCGTTAAGGGATACATTGTTACATGGAAGGGGTAATTCGTTACATCGGCTTATAATGAATATTTTAAAGAGGTATAAGTAACTTTGGTAAAACAAATACTCCACCATTATAAATGAATAAACAATATAAGCAGTATTATAAATATTAACACACGTGTTCGTTAAGATGCCATTGTAAAAATGTTCGCAAATAAGGTATAATATAACGTTTGTCAGAACTATACAGTGTTAACATAGTTTGGAATCCAAAACGCAGTCACTCATATCAGTGTCACTTATTTATGCACATGTAGCTACGCTTTCTGTCAATGCCCACATTTTACATTCAATGCTTTGTACCCATTTCTCTTGTTTGGCCTAGAGGGTTGATAAGAACCCAAGTACACAATACAGAAACAGTCATAATCTGAATTCTCCTCTTCATTGTTGTGTGAACTATTTGACTTTTTCTTTAAAAAAATTATCTCTACCAAACACCAGTTTTCTTTTATTTACAGTGGCTTTTGTTTCTTCAATAAATAATTAAACATTCGTTTTCTGGAATGTCAGAATTGAGGGAGTTGGGGCAAAAAAAAACCATGATAACCCTCATTTGATGACAAAATATTCTACCCGTGATTTCTGGTTGCATACCACTTGCACTACAAGCTGTTTTTATAGTCAGTCAAGACCTTGAAGGTAGGCCTAAATAATATCCATGAATAATTTACTTATTTTTTATAATTAATTAATTAATATTAGCACCGCGTCTTACTACCCGTTCGGTTTATACGCTTTTAAGTACTAATTACGCTAATGGATTAGGAATTGGGAAGGCTTAATTAGAGGAAGTGAACCCGCATTTGCGTGGAGGGAGAGTGGAAAACAATTTAGGAACACCCCCACCCCCCCAGTTCACCCAACCGAGATTCGAACCTCGATCTCCCCGTTCTCGACGGTCGAGCTCAACACGACTAGCGCGTTAGCCAACTACGCCACCGAGGTGGGTCTTATTTTTTATAGCTAGATTTTAGGATTTTATAGACGTTTAAATAGTGAATATATCCCATCTAAATCACTGAGGGTTATCATGTTTTTGCCATGACCCCCTCAATTGTTGAATGGCACCTATTGTGTCCTCTGGTTTTATTTCTTGGTCCAGCCTTGTGAAATGTACGTTTATTTCTCAAGTTCATCCCACTTGAAGAAGCGACATGAGATTTGGATTGATTCCGTTTACAGGAATATTTGCGTACAGCCGGCTAAAACTATTATAGCCCGTTTTGGTGTGTGATTAAAATTGGTTTGAGCTTCTACAACAATTAAAGGGAAACAATAGTATCATTTAAAAGTAGTACTATATCTAACAACATAATTATCGTTCTAAAACCATACTCTAAACATATTAGCTGTCGGGCAAGTACAGTAGCCCCATGGCTTCTTTAGTGCTGACTGACAGCTCACAGCTGACTTCTGACGGTCAACATTTAGGTATATACCTAAATTTTGACTGTCAGAAGAGAAAGCTGCTAAACACATGTTTTTGCAGATCATATGGTTGGGCGTAGGGATACATAATTTGGTCTGGTAACTTTTCAAAGCTGTCAGTCAGCACCAAAGAAGCCATGGGGCTACTGTAGTTACACTGTAAGAACGTTTCCCAACTAAAACGTAACAACTTCCCTCATGACGCCATTTTGTTTGTTCTATTTTTTATTTAGAATGTCTCGAGTACAAAATCATTAAAGGCTACATACAATCAATGGTATTGTAACTTAATTAATACTTTATTTAGAGTAAAAATTTTAACAAACGATCTACCGCTCCTTTATAGAACTGAAATGAAACAAATAAAAGCAAGGCGGTTTACTTTTGACGGCTAATCAAAATAATCTTACTTGAACATCAAGGTATTCGGGCAATCCGGCTCAACTCTTGTTGACGAATGGTGGGTGTAGTTCTTCTTCTCCTTCAATACAATTCATGAGGTGCTGCGACTAACCGGGCACTCACTGAACTAAATCTATCAACTTACCCATGTAACAACTCACCCCAGTTTCCCCTAATATTCTATTATCATTTACCTATCCACCCATATTGGTGGTTACATGATCTAAGGTGCTAGTCTCATGATAGACGAGATTACTAGTGATGGGGAGGTTAAAGTTCGTAGGGCATTAATAAATTCATAAACCTCTAAACGTCAAAATTAAAATGAATTAATTACACCTAATTAATAAACGTGTTGATATCTTATATACCATGCCTAATTTGTATTTATTAATACATTTAACAAGAAGGGAGTTCACGAATTTATCTAAACAATTAGGACTATTAAACATAATAAAGGGCAATTACGCGATAGTTTCTAAGTGTGGCATTACCATCCCTGGTGCAAATAAAACGCAATTAACATCAAGTCAAGTGTGATTAAGTTGTTCCATAGGACATTTATAAGATCTGTAAATATTCTCATGCTCATATGAAAAGTATGTAGGATAGTAATATAAGTATTATTAAAATAACCGTATAATTTATATTTTTACAACACTTTATTTTACGAATCCTTTTCTAATTGTTATTGCATTTGTTTTTCTTTTCAATATCTTCGTCTTATTTCCTTATTATCGATCAGCATTAGTGGTCTTGCTGGTCCTCTTCTCTTTTCCACTTTACTTTCTCTCTTCCACTTTGTCTTTTCTCTTCCACTTTTTCTTCTCTCTTCCACTTTGCCTTCTATTGAAATTTCTCAATAAGCCATTTCTTCTAATAACGCTTCCCAACCTATTAGCAAACTACATAATGTAATTTACCGGTTGAAAAGTTATTACATCTATTTTAATGTATTCATACGTCCAACTTGTGTGATATTACAGTACTTCACTTTTGAGAAATTTTATTAATAGCCTATCTATGGAGTAACACTAATAAGTTCTTAAAATGGGATCAATACTGACAGTGAAAATATGTTTGTGGTTTCTAAAAGGCTCTCCCTATGAAAAATGAACTGTATAAACCACAACTGAAGGTTTTATTCTTTACATGCTTTATTTGCTACTTTACGGATAAATTACACAACAAAATAAAATGAAAAAAACCCGCACGTAACAACTGAACTTAGTCTAATGATCAAAACTTTCATTTCACCACGAACACTGAGAATGTCGTAAGTAATGTTCAATGTATTGTCGGTTGATGATGTAATGCAGAAACATACTGAATATTTTAAACTAATATGCATCAGTAATATTCTTTCATTTTTGAAATCTACAAACACTCAAAACTTAGGGTAAGGGCGTATATATTACATAATATTTCTTAAGTGCGACCTTCCTTTCATATATTTAATTTATTTATTTTCTAAACAAAATCAAGCTCTATTGATACTCCCCTAATTTGCTACAAGGTCAACCAAAAGCATCAATTTGACTTTTAAAACTGAAAATAAATTTGGTATATTATAGGTTACCACACCATTGAATCGTATTACTCCGCACCAATTTGGAAAATATTTCCTATTTTATGTTACCCTTATTTTTTTACGAAATAATGTAAAAATAAACATATTTGATTCGAAGCAAGCAAGGTAGTTTGCACCAGCTTTAATTTAACGATGTTTTGTATTTTAAAATATTGTATAATAATGGGCTCTTATTTTCACACGTCTGAAAGTAAATAATAATAAATTAACCTCGATAAAATGTTTACTGTCGCAGTGTGAATATGGGTATATGTTTTACACCCCAATAATGAAACTGCCCATTTCACGAACTGGGCAAATTTCTGTCCATTTTCGTAAACTGGCCTCTCCTAATTACTATTTCACGATCTGGGCAAAAATTGCATTCACTCTTACCCAGCTAATGAACTGGAACTTATTGTACTATCTTCATCAAGCTTAACTGAAATTCGTTTTAAGTTATAATATTAAACTAACCTAACCTAACTTAAACTAATCTTAAATTATTAAAAGCACAAGCCCTGCACAATTTATGAGCAGGATTTTTTTTTATGCACGGTCTAAGGCGTGACTCTTGAGTTAGAGTGGCCTGCTGATGACCGGGAGATCAGGGTTCGAATCCAAATCAGTAAAACTGAAGGTGTTTTTACTTACAATGGTTCACCACTCTCCTTCCGCAATTGGGGGTAGATTACCTCTAAAATGTTTCCTTCTTCATCCCTACCCCTTTAGAGTAATTATCATAATTTATTCGTGTATCCTGAAATAATAGTAAGACGCGGTGATTATAAAAGTAGACCTCTTAAATTAATAATTTTAAAATTGTATGTACTATGTTTTATTTTCCTGTTCACTGTAAATATATAAATACTAGGGCCTACGAATTTAATAATACCTCACTGAAGAAGTAGTAATGATAATAATAATAATCAGGTATTACTCTTCATGGTATTTATTACGATAGCTTCTTCTGTAATTAACATCAATCAATATTGTCAGAATGATTGTATGGGTAAGCTTCACTAATTTGACAGTAGTATGAAATAAAACATCAAAACAATTCTTGATTATTGATTATTGGACTTATTTAAAAATATAAAAAAGTGTGTAGCTAACATACGTCAGTAAAGTTCATTTTAAGTTATTTACTAAAAATAAACAGATATTTAGTGTATATCTCTTGTTTTTCTTATGACTGTTCATTATTGGGAGCACCTTTTAAGAAAATACAAACAGTTTTTTTTTAAATTTCAACATTGATAACATTTTACTTTATTACTAACGTTATCTAGTAGGTATAGATCATATTTATCTAAACTTACAGCAGCACATCACATTACTTTTGAATCCATGAAAAAGATCTAAAAACATTTTCTAACTGTAAGATATGTTCAAAGAAAATTCGGGTGTGAACATATAAATGTAATTTTTTTTAACATCAAGGTGGAGATGTAGGAAACGCGAGAAAAAACCAGTGCTTTTTGTAATTCTCATATTTAAATATTTTTTTGGCTAAAACAAATAAAAATATAATTAAATTTTCTTCACTGTTTATATCACCGCATCAAGAAAATTAGACTCTTATTTTGTTCAATTTGGGTAGTGGTGGGTTTTTTTTATTGAACAACCTTTAGAAATCTCGAAGATTATCCCAAGTTGTGAACATCTCTGGTTAGACTGGGTGTGTTTTAAAGTGTGGGCAGCTCCATTACCCCTACCAATGGGCACGTGGTCTAAGAGGTTAGATTTGCATGACCTGTAGTATTCGTTGGGTTTATTTTTAATTTTAGCAATAGAGGTTTTTTTTTAGATCCCATATTTGATGTGTTTTTCTCTCCTATCATCACACTAATATGAGTAAATTTTCTAAAATATACTTTTGTTCTTTTAAATAAGATGTTATTTATTGACCCTTTATTTCGAAGGTAATAAAAAAAGTTCAAAATGTAACAATTAATGTTATCATAAGATTAAGTGACTTAATTTTTTTAGTGCTGCTTCTTACTACCTGCTCAGGCTGTACGCAAATTCACTAACTAAGCTTATTGGTTAGGGATACGTAAGGTTGAATTTAGAAAAATTGTAATCACATTTGCGTGGAGGGAGAGTTAAAAAAACATCATCAGTACACCCAACCAAAATTGGAACTCTGGTTCCCCTATCACTCTTAATTAAGTAGATAGACTAGGTGAAGGTGTATGACATTAGTTCAATAACAAAAGACCCTCTTTGGTGGCCGAATGGTCAAAAAAGCGTCACTCTCGCAATATATTAGACTGCCGATGACAGGGAGATATGGGTTAGAATTCCGCTCGACTGTAATGAGGGTGATTCTTTCCTAGATGGTTTTCCAGTCTCCTTTTACACAAATTTATGTACATTTCTTCTAAATATAACCTTCATCGTTCCTAACTTATTAGCCTAGCTAAAAATCAACTTATGTGTAAAAACCCTAACGGGTAGTAAGACTTGGTGCAAAAAAAGAAAATTCAGCCACATCATCTTGTTTCCTGTGGTCGTCAATACTGAAAGTCTACAAAATATAAAAAAATAAAACTAATCAAATCACACTTTTGCTCGTGACAATACCTGGTTAAAGACCACTAAAGCTCAGAGACGAAGCCGGCTGTGTTTGAAGGATGTCTGAGAGGATGTTCTTGATCCTTTGTTGAGCTGAGAGCAAGCACATCACACACACGCACACACGTCATATACCTCAACCCCCAACCCCTCCCCCTTTTCATCGTCCCTCTCCAAACCAACACTACCCCCTCCTTGTGGCTGCCATTAAGATCTTGTCAAGGGTTGTCGGCTACAGATCCTGGCCATGTAGTGGTCATCTTTCATAACAGTTGAAACAAAATAAAGATGAAACCTCATTTAGATTTCCTTAGACATAAAAACTACAGTATGATTTGTTTACAGCAAATATTATTTTAAAGGTGTATTTATTTAAATAATCGCATGTCTGGGGCTACATCAATCTGTAGATTAGTCAGTACTAATGTACATTTTCCCAGGGGATGGTCGAATGTACTAATCGTACATCCTTTCCATGGCCCAATGAGATGAAAGGATGATGATTGTGATTATGAGAGAGTGGAACCAATAAATATATTAAACTAACTTAAGTTCTTTAAATTGAAAAATGACACCTGGACACGGGAATCGAACCCGGGTCCTTTGGTTTAGTACAATAATGCTGTAACCACTGAGCTATCCAGGAATCGTCTCGTGCCCAGGGTCATTCTTCACTCTTATTTTAAGGCAGAGTCTATGATGGACGTGGGAAATCGTCGGCTACAAATGTGTGATTTTATTAAGATCCCGAGCTATCAGATAACGCAGCCGCCATCGACTCAATAGTTGGTTTTAAGCTGCCAATTGTACAATTATAATTCCCGGATAGCTCGGTTGTTAGAGCATTGGCGTGTTAAGCTAAAGGTTCTGGGTTCTATCCCCATGTCCAGGTGTCATTTTTAAATTTAAAGAACTTGACTACATCCATAATTAACAAATATAATAGCTCTGCTATTTAATTCATCATAACTTAAGCTGGACTAACCAAACCATGATGACCATGGGAATTATTCACTTTTCGAGAAAAATACCTCCCAACCCCCATCCCCCCGGTACCAGTCGGGAATCGAACCCGGAACCTCTAGGTCAGCAGCCGTGGTCTCTGGCCTCTATACCACGAGACCGTTTATTTATTTAAAATATTACTCATCGATTAGAACGCGGACTAAACGAAAATGTGGTTTGCCAGTGACAAAGTGGTTGGGGTTCTAATTTCTTCTGTGTGGATTGCGGGTGAATTTGCCTAAATTATGTTCATTAAAATTCGGGTACACTTAATCTCAACTGTACCTTCATAATAACTATCATATATCCGTACTTACTAGCCTGAACTTGGAGCATAGAGGGAATGCTTGCTACGCACCACACAAACATTACAACGTCTCACTGCTCTGGCGAGCTATCCGCAACTTCACTAACTGATCTTAGGGACACGGCAATAAGAGTTGAATTTTAAATAAATACACTAACATCCAACTAGAATTAATAGCCATACAAATATCAATTTATTTATGTGAATAATAATTCTTGCGCCAAATTAAACTCACTTTATTGATATCAATATTTCTCTTTAGCCAGTTCCATATCTATCAAAGATATAGATATATGTTCCATCCTGCAGTAGTATTATTAGGGGGGTTAAAATTTTCTTTTAAGATAAATCAAATGTTAAATTATAATAATAAATAATGTTTTATATAATGCTTTGACTTTAATTAAATATGGTGTGACGCATTAACCATCACTTTTATTATATTCAATTGTTGCATTTCATTTATCTATATTATCAAGCATTATCTAAGTCTATATTATTTTTAACATATCTTACACTCCTTACGAAAGAGTATTTTAGAATGTTTTCTAAAATGTTGTTAAAATAAATAATTAGGTAATATTTCCGTACCCTTGCAATTAAAAATTAGATAAAAATAGTATTATTAATTCACTAAAATTAAGACGTGATTATAAAAAAAAATACTATTCCAGTGACTTTTTTTATGTAATTCAATTCATTCATTCAGATAAATTAATCAACAACAATAATTTGCAAAAAAGCCAACATTCATTACTATCTCACTAGCGGTATAGTTTGATTATAATATATATTTGTTTTAACGCATCGTTGGGTACAAGACTAAGTTTGAAGTTTGTATATCTTAGTTAGCCAGTGATGGAGAGTTCTGAGTTCAAATACTGGATGGGTGAACTAAAAGTGTTTTTTCCCTAAATATTTCCCCACTCTACGCAAATGTGGGTACATTTACTTTAAATACTAACCTCCTCATTCCTGCTCCATTAGCGTAATTAATCTATATTTGGGTAGTCAGAAGTAGGGAGAAAACTCCTTATATAGCTATGTAGAGAAAACATGTTTTGAAAATCATAAATACAATTTACAAATTGATTGATATTCTGAAAATTCTTCGTTTCCCCTGTCGTTGATAACTTTCCATGACCTTTCAATATACGTAATTTCCACATTGCGTTTTCATCCACTTTGTGTTTCATAAAGTTCCTCCGGGAATATTGAAAAGTTTCTACAAATATCCTCATATTGACATATTCGAAATGATTTCATTTTGAGAATGTCTTTTTTTTTTTAGTCCGAAATAAACGCTTTAAAATTACTTTTATTTTCAAAATGAAAGCTTTGTATTTTGTGTACATGACTTGTTTTTTTTAGAAAAACATATATAATTAAACTAAAAAATACGTTATTTGTTAACATGTGAAAAAGTTACCTATTTTATGTTGCATGATTCGTATGTGTAGTGTATATGAGCCAATAAAAATATATATTAAATTATTTAGAGTGTCATATTTAAATAATACAAACTCAAATAAGTTTATAATATATTATTAAATAAAAATATTAGTTGGCTCAACTTCACTTAAACTAAAGTCAGTCATCCTATTTTACAGGGTTTTTGAAAAAAAAAAAAAAAAAAAAAAAAAAAAAAGTAATCTCTCTTAAATATTGTTTATACGTCCTAAAGTAGATTAACCTTAATTATTTTTATTAAATATAGTTTTAAAATTACACCTGGTCACAGATATCTAACCTGAGCTTGGCCTGCGAGAACTAAAGTTAATCAATTCGTGTTTGTATAATTTTGCACTATCTCGAGACCTATTCGGTATTGGTGACCTGGTGGTCTAGGGGTAAGGTGTCAGACTTCTGTGCTGGCGGCCGGGGTTCAATCTTCGGTCCCGGCACAGATTTATCTGATTTCCAAACCCTTCCTACACCTCTGACAAGACATCTTGTGAATGTGTGGAATGCCAGGCCGCCACCGTGGTTCGGATTCCACGTTAAACTGTAGGTCCTTCATTTCATCTCACAATCACCCTACCATTACACATTAGCGTAAGTGCGTACAACCCGAACGGGTAGTAAGACGCGGTGCTAATAATAATAATAATAATAATAATAATAATAATATTCGGTATTTTTTTATTTAGGATACCGATAAGCGAAACTAAGCTAAATGTTGATATATATATTTATATTTATTTACTAAGCTAACAATGGGGGGGGGGGGAATCCTCGGCACACCCAGCCATGATTTGACCCCAAATAGAATGGATTGCCTATGATGAGAAGATTGGGGTTCAAACTCTGGTCGGGTGTACTGGGGGTATATTTCTTCTAAAATCTACCTTCCTCTTTCCTACCATTATGTCTTAATTAATGTACATGCTTATCTGAATGGGCAGTAAGATACAATGGAAAACATTAAATTGATATATTGTAAGCAATGATAAAGATTCCAAATTTTGTTTGTATACTTTTACAAGTATGTGAGTTAAATTTTAGTTGATGCAATTATTTATGTACGTTAGAAAATAAGATGTATTAGCAACCCTGTAGGCAGTAACGGGGTATTGGAGGGTCAATAACCTGTTAACCAGGAAATTGTGAGAGTCGCCGCCAACAAACAATAGAGTCCTAAACGCTATTAAGGAGGGGTGGCTTTCTTCCCTTGTCTTAGACCGCGCTAAAGGTCCGGGGGACAGTTAGGTTCGTCCATGTTGGATCTTCTGGACCAATGGGAGTATTTTTTCCAAATATTTTAAAATGTATTATCAGTTGAGTCGAGAGGAGACTCGTTACTCTGGTCTCACCGGGCTACGGCCAAGGACGCTCCCAGGTGAATTCTGGGGTGTCATATTTTGTTAACCTTTAAACGACACCTCGCGTTAGTCGCTAGGTTAGTCGCCGCGGATATAATTAGAATAAAAAAGATAATAATCAGGCGTGATAGCGCGTAGTATTTATATTATATTACGGCTAAGCAGGGATATGGTAATTCTCCTTAAATCTGTTGACGGCCACTCTCACACTAAATAAGACGCGTGACGTGTATCGAGTGCATTGCTAAAATAAACTAAAATATATGATTTCTTTAATTAATTTAACCCAATATACGATCACTACAAGGTTTTATATTGAAAGAAGATAAACATTCAGTCCGTGTATCCCTCATTATATTTGCGAAGCCGGTACGGTCATCTACAGGCTGGCCACGAAGGTGTGTTAGCGGAGGTCAGTTTTTGCGCGTAGCATAGTATTTTTATCATGTATTGCGTGTTTTCTTGGTGGGAAATTCCCCTAGAGCTAGACCTTTGCCATATGACATTACCCCTTCCTTCATTTCTACCTTAGATAATAAACTATAATATCAAACGTTAGGGTACGTTACATTCTTCCTTTCTGGACTTCTAAGTGCATTTATCTTTTATTATTATTATCATTATTACTATTATTAGCACCGCGTCTTACTACCCGTTCGGATTATACGCACTTACGCTAATGTGTAATGGTATGGTGATTGTGAGATGAAATGGAGGACCTACAGTTTAACGTTGGATCCGAACCACGGTGGAGGCCTGGCATAATACACATTCACAAGTTGTGATTAATACACGTCTTGTCAGAGGTGAAGGAAGGGTTTGGTTATCAGATAAATCTGTGCCGGGACCGGGGATTGAACCCCGGACAGCCAACACAGAAGTCCGTTTATCTTTAATTACGCACACAAATTGTTTCAGAGCCTCCTGTTTACAACGCTTATCTAGCAAGACTACGTTCACCACACACGTTTCTGAAAAGAAGGGGATGATGTGAATGTACTAGGTCACAACTTACATCATAGGTACATTGTGCACCCACCCTCCTGGTCTAAAGCGCTACTCTCGAAATAGAAGCGACTGTCGAGGTTCGATCCGGTTGGATGCACTGAGGGTGGTTTTCCCTAAATTGTTTTTTTCACACTCCCCTCTACGCAAATTCGGGTGCACTTAATATAAATAAGACCTTTCTAATCTCGAACAAACATGTGATAATAATAGTGGATGACAGTGTCGTGTCGTGAGATGTTGCCAGGGTACGCAGAGTTTGTTAAAACCGAAGCCTACCTGTGATCTGCTCTCCCTTACTCTTGTTCTCATTTGACCAATCATGGATAGGCTCTGTTCTACATAGCTCACACGGGGAGTATATATTTATTTATATTGATACCTGACCATTGAAAGGGGGGCGGGTGGGATGAATAGCTCGTAGGTACATTTTAAACATAACCTGCCTACCCTAAAGATAGTCCGTGAAACACCACTTATTATTGAGGAATCGTCCAAAATTGTCGTTTTGTTATTGTTTGTTAAATTTCAGTTTAACTAGAACTTATATTGTGTAACTTCAGGAGAAACTTGTGGGATGTCACCAAGGTAAGAAAATGTTGACAGTACTGTACTGTAGTTAACTGATCCCTGCCTTTTCATTTGACCAATCACACACAAAATAATGTAATGAAATAATGTGTGTCAATATGCCTTAAGGTGGGGATGTTTTAAACGTGAATTAAGGGCAGTTTTTATGAGTTTTTTTTTATAGAAAAGACTTCTTTCTTTTTTCCAAAATAAATCAAATGTTTCTCCAGTAGAAATGTAGAGTTTAATTTTCTTCACATGGTGACTCGAACAGTTATTGAATATCTGTCATGGGCAAAGCGATATTAGATTAAAAAAATGGGTGTGTGTACTTATGTACACGTGCGAGAAGTTATACTTCTTTGGCATCATTAAAAAATAGTTTTTAATTGCATGCAAATAATTAATTAAAATAAAATGATAATATTTAGTATTAATTATGTTAAATAATAATATTTTAATTTATATCAATAAATAATACATACGAATAGTTAACCTCAATTATATTGGAGCACTTGAAAAAGTCTATAAGCACAATTTTTTTCACTAATATTTACGAATAGTAAATAATATTAATCAAAATATTCAATTTAAATCACTACTGAATATAATTTATTAGCACATATATAATTCGCACTTGTATGAAACTAAAACACGTGTTGTGAATTAGAAACTAGAAACATGTGGATAAATATTATATATATGAAAACAGTGATCAGGGCGACGAGCGTACCAACATGCGCGACTAACAGAGGTTCTATTTCTATTTTGTTGGTAGCTTTTTTTTTTCTAGACTTAATGAGCGGTTTAGCTTCAACCTGTTACTTTTGTGTTACAGTGATGCGCGCGCATCTTAAAATTTCACTCTCATCATTTTTCATAACGCGCCTAAAGAAGTATAACTTCAAAAATTTAAATAAGGGAAAAAGTTGTCATCAAATTCCAAGACACCCTTGAAAATATTCAACAACTGTTGAAGTCACCATCTGAAGAAAATTAAACTCTTATGTTTCTACTGGAGAAATATTTGATTTTTTAAAAAGGTGTAGCTATAAAAACTACAAAAACACCTTTTATCACATCCCCTACACTGCCACGTTAGAGGGAAAGTTTGATACTGATTGAGAGGAAATGTATTACCAGTACACTCCTTTCTAGACTTTATTGCATTGATAACAACCCTGCCTAGCTTGGATTTGTTGTTTTTTTTTATTAAAGTTAATTACATATTGGTTAAGTTAAAATTAAAGGACATATTTAAAAATCTCTTTTTGAAATTGTATTTTTTAAACATATTAATTTTTTACTTAGTGTTGTGAATACACTGTAACTAGTTTAAAAAAATCGCTTATACTCATTTGTGTGCTAAAGCATAAAAATATGCATGTCTGACACAATTTTTTTTACTTTCACCAATGGTAGCATGGTCTAAGGCGTCAGTTTTACAGTAGGCTTCCCATATCCACGCTAATAGGGGTGCACTTATTCTAAACAATCTTTCTCGTTCTTATATTTTAGATTATGCCACTTTTAGCCATGGTATTACTCGCATCGGTGGTCACATGGTTTTTCTGTCACTTTAGTAATGGACAGTATTTCTGGTGACTGGAAGATTGGGGCTCGAACCCAAACTGGGTGTACAGAGGTGTTTATATATATATTATATATAATTGGTTTTATTACCCTCTCACTCCACGCAAATTTTGGTGCGCTACGTCTGAATTCTTCTAATCCACACTCATTAGTACAATTAAATATAAATAGCGGTACGAAAAAAATAATTGTGCTACATGGAATAATTTATTAAAATTCACCTATCTAGGAATCGATCCTAAGCCCTGTAAGTTCTCTATTCGCTACAAAGTTATATATATAATATATATATATATATATAAAAACACACCACGTCTTAACACCAGTTGGGTTTTAATGTGTTTAGGTTGAAAAAGGAGTTGAATTTAGAACAAGTTTATCAACATTTGCGTGCAGAGAGAGAGAGAGAGTGAAAAATCATTTTAGGAAAAATTCTCCTCAATACACCCTATAGGGATTTGAACCCCGATCGCCCCGTCATCGGCCATTCAGTTTAATGCGAGATTGATGCCTTTCTGTGTTTGTGGCTGGTGTGTACCAAAAAACCTTACAAAGAAAAACCCCTTTGAATCTGCTGCTCGGCTATTAACTAACTATGCTGTGTGAGCGTCGTCAGTGGCGGATCAATACACCAATTACACGAGGTGTACATGAACACTCCCTTGGTTCAATCAGAAGCCACTTGAACCACGGTCGACAGCAAGCAGCAGACCTTTGTGGCTGCTAACGCCCGTCTGCCAACTGCAGGCACGTGTTGAGCTGTATCGGACCAAAGCTCTTCCCTGAGATCGAGTGATATTCGAGGTCTCTATCAACACTTTGAGAGTAGGGGGTGACGCGTGCTGATTGGGGATGAATGGCTTGCGGGCATAGGCTGATGTTGGATTCGGTATCGAGAGTCGAGTAGGTCAACCAGGGAGTCAAACCGGAAACGGATAACCAAAATTAAGAGTGGTCATCATAGTAGGCTCAACTCAGCTTCCGGTTTGCATCTCCGCCCGAGTGTGTGCGCGTGTGTGTGTGTTATAGGGAAAATAAAAGACCTGCGATATGCCAGAAAAGTGTGTAGTGCATTCGTATTTGAATGATTACTCGAAATTTTCCGCGGTGGTGGGACAAAGCGAAAATTTTCTTGTAAATAAAAAAAACTATATAATATAATATGTCCCTATTACGACAGAATAAAGATTTGTGAACAATGCTTATCTGTAAAGCCATTATAAAATGGTCAAAAACTGTCTTTTCACTGCAGTTTTTTTATCCGAATTATCATTTAGTATTTCAACGTGTTAAGTAATAGGAACTTCTATTAAATATTTATCCACATTAATGTTTAATCAGAAATTATTCACGTGTAAAATTAAAGATTTCTAGTGGACTTTATCACAGAGTGGATTGGCATACTATTAACATTTATTTCAAGAAACCGGAATTATATTTAGGATCATTATTGCTCTTACAGGTCTTAAATTATATTCTAAAAAAATTTTTTTTTAACTAATTGTATTTTGAAAAAGTCATATAGATAGATAACTTTTAATTTGTTGTAAATTATTTTTGATGTGTTTTTCTCTTTTCTAATTTAGAATAGTAGTATAGTTATTAGATAAAAAAATAAGAACAGGAACTGTAAGTTAAATTAAATTTCCAGTTCTTTTTCTTTATTTTCTTTAACGGGAACTAGAACTGATAAATATTTCAGTTTGACTCCTGAGTTCAACAACACCGCGATGATAAACGGATAAGAAAACAATGTTTTTTTCATTGTTATCATAAATTCTTAACACCATTTCGGGTTACAGGCCTACATTTATGAACTAATTACGCGCTAATGTGTTAAGGATTATGATGGTTTCATTTAGAATAAGTGTACCCACATTTGCAAAGAGGGAGAATGAAAAAACAATTTTGTAAAAACACACCTTCAATACACTCGACCGGAATTCGAACTTCAATCTACCCATTATTTACCGTCCAGTCTATTACGATAGTGACGCCTTATACTAGGCGTTTCAGACTAATTGGGTCTTAAGGGCCCCATTGAACACTTAAAACGCCAAGAGGGCTGCATTAAAACAACTGGTACAACACAGTCGAACACAATTTATCATAATTTAAATTTGTATAACTTGGAACAAAAGTTATTATAAATAGATTTTTAGTAAACTAACCTTAGGAATGTTTTTCTTAGGAAAAACAAACATATTATTATCGTCGTGTTAATTACATATAGACAATCTAAAATATTAATATTTTTAATATGTTTAAACCATTTTATTATCAATCAAATTTTCTAAACTTTAATTGTATTTAAATTATCGTCAAACTAGATTTATATTTTATAAATGTAAAAACAAATTCTTATTTATCTTGAAAACTTATTCCAAGGTGGTACCCGTTTTGGATTGAATCTGGGGCTATTTTTAAAAAAAAAAAATTCAAATTTTCTTGAATCTGTCATAATAATTTAAACTATCCTTAAATTAATTTATTTTTAAAATATTTTAACATATTATTTATCATGTAAAACAGCACCCAGATAGCAATTTCTTAACAAGATCTTGCTTATTTTTTAAAAATTAGTAATCAACAAACAAACTACCCCAAAAGAAATCATCTCGAGATGGATATTCTCTTGATTACAATACTCGATTAAAAACTACAGTGTGATATTTTCACCATTTTAAGTAAAAATAAACTTTTACTTAGTATCTTTGATCCAAAAAGAAAACTAACCACAAAACCATAGGCATCACCCCCCATTTTCTCTCCAGAAAGGTTTGCAGTTCCTAACATCATTTGTTAAACAAAATTAATTAGTCCTCTTTAAGTGGTTTTGAATTTAATGAAATTAAATGTGAAGAGTATATAAAAGCTGAATGGTGAATTTTTAAGTAAATTTGGGCCACATTGTTTTTTGGTTCGTCATAAAGTTCGTGGAACACACACGTAATCATGTTAGGCCAAATGCGTCCCACGTGTCACATGTGTCAGGTCACATGCGTGTCACAAGTTTGACACGTCTGCTTTAGAACATTCGGGTCATCTAAGCGGGTATGCTTTTATTTCTTTTCTTTTTATATGTGTTTGATATTTATGAATTCAGAACGTGAAGCAATTTAAGATGTTCCCAAAATTTCAAAATATTCATTAGGAAAGTCACTCACTTCAGTGGCCGCGTGGTCTAACGCGCTACTCTTGTAGTAGACTAGACTGCCGATGACTGGGAGATCGAGGTTTGAATCTTGGTTGGATATGTTCAAGTTTTTTCCAAAAGGGCTATCAACTTTCTCTTCACGCAAATGCTGATACAATTCCTATACATATAAACTTCTTTCATTCTTAGTACATAAGCGTATAGCCTGAACGGGTAGTAATACGTGATACTAAAAACAAAAATAGGTAGGTAAGCTGTAATTTAAGTAAACGATAGTAATATTTTTTCCAGCAACAATTTCACGAGCTCTACTAAACTGATTTTAATTTTCTTTATTCCTTTTTTTAATAACAAAAAATCAATTCGAGAATTACCTTGTCAAAGCTTACAAATGTTCAATAACGAAGCCACAACCTATATAGCCTATAGGTCCTCTACGTTTGTGTGTGAATGTAGGTATTGCGAAGTTACTGTGCATTGAGCTCTATTACAGTCCAATTTTCATAGCAAGAGCTTTAAAAAAATACTAACACATAATTTTGATTGTAATATTTTATTAGTTTCATTTTTTAAATTATTGATATAATCTATCTAAAGTAACAGCCTCAGATCACATGACTTGTCATATGAATATGCGAAATAAATCTAGTAACTTTTCTAGCTGTCAGAATAAAGTTCTTCCTAAGAAAATTGAACCCTGTAACTTTGACAAGAAAGAAAGTTGACTTAAAGCAATTTGTGTTCTATCTGGTACCATTTAACCAAGAGTAAATTTTATTAATTAATAGATTTTTCTATATCGCTTTCGTTTGAGATATTCAACGTTCATTTCTGAACAAACTTACTAAATTAAGCATGTGTAAAGGTTAACCCATATCTCATCAATTATAAATTGCTAAGTCATGGCGGGAATCGACCCCGGTACTCCTTAACATTAATTTAAATAAACGATTATATCATAATATACGCTACTTTATCTTGCGCATCTGGTCTTATTACACGTCCGGGTAATATCAATATATACCAGTGATGTCAACCAGTCATCTCTATGGAATATTCCCCTAGACATCTTTCAGAATTTCCAACCAATTTTGGCCAAAGAGAAAGTTGAAGCACCGTTTCAAGTGTTTCTTCTTGTAAGGCTTTTGAAACTTGCGTCGTCTGTTTCGCTCATACACATACACAGAGAGTGTAGAATGAAGGAGCAAGGGAGAATCCTTTGAAAAGAGACGAACCAATTAGTGTGCTTTAAGTTTCGGCATACTGGTAATGTGTGTTTTCAGACTTCACGGTATTGATAAAGGTCTTCGTCTCGAATTTCATCCCAACTCGTATAATAATGACCTATTTTTAAACATTCGCGTTCAATTTCATCTTTACCCACTTCGCTGGCCACATGGACTTACAGAAGGCTTCTTAAACTGTGGGTCGCGTGGCTAGATGGGGTGGTTGTAAAAAGATTTTCATAGTGACTTATATATAGCTTTCAAACCTGTGTTATTTATCTGATATTTTCGAGAACCAAAATGATTTAAACATCTCACTTTAAGGGGAATTTTGTTTTAACATATATATGTTAAAATATCAAGTTGAAATTCTTAGTAAAAATAAAAAGTTAACATATGGAAGAATAAGGTGGTAAATGATTCTATAAAAATGGTTACAGCTACAAATGATTTTAGAATTGAAAATAGCTTCCCTAAGATTCAATCTGTAAGAGTTATAAATGATCATCTAAGTGCCTGGAGACAAAGTTTCAAAAATACTTCCCTTCAAATTGTTATCATAAAAAGCTAAGTTGGATTCATAAACCATACTCAATTGAAATCAAAATCGTCAGTCATCTTTAATTTAAAGTTTAAGAATTTGCTGAGTTATCAAGCGACACAGGTCTAAAACTTGAGTTTCCTAAAAAATAATAATCGCTAAATTAATTTTGACTTGGGATTAGGTTAGAATTTTCAAAAATTTATGAAATGGCCCTAAACATACTTCTGTCCTTTTAGGCCCTATAAAAAATTTAAAAAATATATTAAATTTGAAAAAACTACTATGCAATTTTGCTTTCGTCTTTAATAAATGATAAACTATTATGTATACCAAATAATTGTTTTGTAATATATTTTTTTAATGATTTATTATCAGTAAATGTTTGATTTGTCTACATATTGTATATGCCTAAATTCGCCAAACCCTTCCTTCACCTTTGACAAGACGTGTATTAATCACAACTTGTGAATGTGTGGAATGCCAGGCCTCCACCGTGGTTCGGATTCCACGTTAAACTGTAGGTCCTTCATTTCATCTCACAATCACCCTACTATTACACATTAGCGTGAGTGCGTATAACCCGAACGGGTAGTAAGACGCGGTGCTAATAATAATAATAATAAAAATAATAATAATAATAATAATAATAATAAACCCAAATTCCCTGGTTCACATAAAAATGTATCGGACAAAAAGGGGTCATTAGTGGAAAAAGTTTAAGAACTCCTGGTATAACGTGCTAATGTCGTGTTGGACTAGACTGCCGAAGATGGAGAGATCGGGGTTTTCAATGGATTGGATTGTCTATGAGGGGGAGATTAGATTTCGAATCCCTTTCGGATGTACTTGGGGTAATTTTTTTACCTATATGTTTTCCCACTATTACTACACACAAATGAAGGTATTGTCTGTTCACGGTAGGAATTGACTTCTGAAAGGCCTTTTTCCCTACCATAAATCTATTATATAGTAGGATATTGGTAGGAAAAAGACCTTTCAGAGAGTATTCCTATCGTGAATGGAGTACACAATCTCAAAACTAAACTTTCCTTACACTACAATTAGCTCGTTAGCCTATTTAATACATATGAGTAAAACCCGAACGAGTATCACAGTCCTAGTAGACAACTTTATTTTTAAAGATTCTTTGTATCCAAATCTTACTAGATATTTTGTTGCCCCACTCAAGTTTAATATTTTTCAATTTGGGAAATGATACCTGGACATCTTGATTAGATGTCGTGAGCATAGTGGCATTAAACGAGAGATTAAAAGTTGTCATTAAACTCCAGAACATCTTTGACACAAATTCAAGAATTGTTGATATCACCATGTTAATAAAACTAAACTATATGTTTCTACTTTAACAATATTTTATTTATTTTTGCCAAAAATAAGCTTTGCTTTAAAAACTTCAAAAACACTACCCTTTAACTCGTGTTCTTTATATCACCTACCTTAAGTGAGTCAAATTAAGATGCACTAGAGATTAAGAAGGCTAATTTAGAGGAAATGCAACCGAATTTGCGTGGAGGAAGAGTGGAAAACTACCTAGGAAAAAAACCATCCTTATTGCACCCGACCGGGATCGAACCCCGATCTCCTAACCTTCGCCAGTCTAGTCCAACTCTATATTAGCGCGTTAGGCCACGTGGCCACCAAAGCGAGTGGGAGATAATTACTTTGCGCCAGATATTAAGGCAATGCTAGGAGTACTGGTGTCACGACTTTGCAAGGCCGTTATTTGGTTCGAGTAAAGATTGTTCTGAGCTCTTGGGGAATCAACGATTCCTCTCGCTACGTCCTATCCCTCTACCAACCTTGTTGGGTACGAGTACTCTCTGCACCATGCTCATCTAGTTTTCTGATGATGAGAATTTAAAGTTTCAAAACCCTGCCGAGTGTACTGAGGGTGGATTTTATTAAATGTTTTACCACCTACCCTCCACGAAAATGCAGGTATATTCCCTTTAAATTTAACCTTCTATCACGCTTATCCCATTAGTTACTCGTTAGTTAGTTAGTTATTACTAACTTTTTATTACCACCCAAACAGGGATGAGGAAAGTTAAATTTAAGGTTAAATGTATCCGCATTTGCGTGGCAGGGAAGTGGAAAACCATTCTGTAAAAAGTACACTTGGTCTGGATTCTAACTCCGATCTCCCCATCCTAGGCAGTCTAGTTTATTGTGAGAACGACGCCTTCACAAATCATTCGACAACCAAAGTATCCATTAGTTAAATGAAATGCGGATAGTCTCTTAAAGACAGTCGGGTGATTAGGGAGGGTGATAGATCACACTTTTAGAGCACATACATCCTGAAGTGGTATTCTAGTGGATAATATAGGGTTGGATTGTTAAGATCAAGTGTGTAAGTCGCTAGGACCCGCATAGGTGGGCGCGTGGACCTAGGCGTCAACCTCGTATGATCTAGTTGCCTGCTAGTGGGGAAATTCACTATGTATATCCCGATCGAGTTTACTAAGGCTTTTCCTTAACGGTTTTTTCAATTTAATCTCCACCAAAATGCAGGTAAATTTCCTTTAAATTCTACCTGCATGCCGCATTTGTGTAGTTAAAAAGTATTCGGTTGGGTAGTAAATTGTGTATCGCATAACTATATAGAAGTTTAGATAGCATCGCGTTTATAAAGGGCAAGGAAGAAATTAGATTAACATAAAACTTTTCACTTCTCACCATACATCTATGTTCAGTGTCTATAATGTATTTAAAAATATCAAAAATGCAAGACGTTCCGCGGGATAGTTACGTTTTAATTTATTTATTTTTTATTACCAGCTTAGGACTAAATATTGACCATAATCAAACATTGGACTCTTATTTTATAATTTAGAAATAAAAAAGAAGGAAATTGTAAAGGATCTCAAATATCCTTAACTATGGTGTTGGTTGCCACCCAAATATCAAGGTTATTTTATTAACATATATTATTATTTGTAATTAATTGTCTTTTGTGTTTGTTATATGTAACATTAAATATATCACTAAAATACTTCCATAAAATCCTAAATCTTGATAAATCGGGAGATTAATCAAAAAACAGATTTTTTTTGCCACTTTTTCACATTTCTACACATTTAAATACATTTTCCTTAAAAATAGTTTGATCAAATTTAGCAACTATTATTCTATATTATTACTTTGATTACGTATCATTTTTCTAAACTTTAATTATTACGTTCATTCGTTTTCCCCCCCTCTATCTGGTTATTTGTTTTTGATTTTGCACTCACGTTTATGGATAACTCTGTATGTATTTTTTATTTTTGGAAGTCCTTTTTCTATTCCTTTCTCAGCAATATTTGCATAGCACGTTCTTTCTTGAGTGATATCACACATTTAGTTTCCATCGTGTAAAACTCTAGGGGATTGAAGTTTTATTATTAATTTAGAGCATACGGTTTTTTGTTTTCAAAGACATGAAATCCTAAAAGATTAGAAATAAAAAAGTTTCATCCATTTTCAAATTAATTCAAATTTTCCTGCACTAGAAGAAAATCAAATTCAAAATTACATTCTGTTTAAATGTCAACAACTAATAATAATTTTAGAATATATAAAAATGCAATGCTCTGCAGATTTTTTTTTTTTAAGGTTTTGTGCCATTATTTGGTACAGTTAATCATTTTGGATATAGTCAAAACCCATTTTACAATTAAATATTTTTCAACAAACAAAAATCCTTATTAGGTGTCACAATGCCTAGCGCGTCATTCGTGTTAGACTGGACTGCCGATGTCGGGGAGATAGGGGTTCGAATTTTGGTCATATCGGGGTTCTATTATTGGCTATGATTTCTGAGGGTATATTTTCCTCAATTGTTTTACAATTCCCTTCCACACAAATTTCTTCTAAAACTTTATTTTCCTCATAATTATCCCACTAGCGAAATTAATGTACTTAGATATGAGAGAAAATATTTCCATGGAAATCGACAACAAGATCTTTGGCTAAGTACGCCATTGGTCTCGGGTTAGATTCCTTGTCCAGGTGTCGTTTCTCCACCATAGTGAAATTAATATTTGTGGAAGGCAGTAATCCTTACAAAATAATGTACAGTAAATCGTCGTTAATCCGGATTAATTGAGGGAAGAGGTTATCCGGATTAAGTGGTAATACGGCTTACTTAAGCAAAAGATAGCCCAAACAGACCAAAATATTTAGGAGACAAATAAAATAAATAGAAAATATAATAATAAAGGTAGTGCTGATAAAAATATCAATGTAGAGCCTTTATTAAAAGCTATAGAAATACAATAGAGTAATTCATCTATTGAAGACTCAAGAGTTTCTAATTGTTTTGACGTAATAATTCTAGTTCGAGGAAACTTACCATTATTGTCTGAAGAGACAATGGCTTCTCATCTTCTTTCCTAAATACCGTGTGTCTTTTCAAATTACTCACAACTGTGAACAGAAATTTTCATATTTTGGTCCGGACTATCCACTTCTATCTGGATTAACTGTAACCGAATTAGTGAGGGCTAACTGTAATTTTATTGCCATTGTAACAGGTTCATGGTTGATATTGTAATGGATTTCATAGTGTTTATTAATTTATCCTTCTTAGAACACCTGTTAGGGATGTGAAAAAGGTATGTGTTTTTTAAGAGTTTTATAGTGAAACATTTGGTTTGCCAAAAAATATATTGCTCCAGTTTCACATGGTGATATCAACAGTTCTTGAATATTTGTAGTGAACTTAGTGGTATTAGCTGAGAAGCTTTTTTTTAATTAAGAGAAAAAGTTGTCATTAAATTCCAGAACATCTTGGCAGATATTCAAGAATTGTCGATATCATCACCCGAAAAAAAAAATTAAATTCTCTGTTTGTACTAGAGAATTATTTGATTTGATTATGACAAAAAAAAGTGTCAATATAAAAACTGCAAATATACCGCCCTTATCTTACGTCCCTACACTCCAATCTCAACTGTATAGAAAAAAAAATTGATTTACGTATCAAAAACATGATGATAAACATCACACCCTTCAGTAATTTCCTATCCAACCTTTCATAAGAAATCATGAGGTGTGTATTTTTTCAAGTGATGACCTTTCAAATCTTCCCTTTAGTGTTATAAACAAGCGACAGTTTACACGATAAAAGTCACGGGTGTGTTTACCTGCGCGTTTGAGGGACGCAACGGTTTCTGATAGATCCCAAGCGCCGCGGCGTCCGGACCCTGCCTATTCGTCCATTCCATTCAAATGACGTGCTTCGCAGAGTCCTGGAAACGGACTAGTTAACATCTTATATCAAACATTCAACTTTATTATTATTATTTATATTTAGCATGGCCTCTTACTACCCATCCTGGTTATAAGCACACGTACTAATTACGCAAATATGTTGGTACTTATAAGGACCATTGATTTTAGAAGAAATTTACTCGCATTTGGATTAGGAAAAAGCGGAAAAGAATGTGATAAAAACCACCTTCATTACAAACGACCAGTATTCGAACCTCGATCTCCCTACCATAGCCCGTACAATCTTAACATCATGTTATAAAACGATTTAAAAAAAAAACCTTACAAGTAAAAAGGGTATTTTGTTAAAAGAATGATATTTAAATGTAGAATTATCTCATTTGTTATTACATTTAACATGAACTATAGCAGTTCTGAGATTTGGGTAAATAGTGAAAAATATATATATTTTGCTTTCCTTAAAAAAATCAATTTTTATCAAGATCACACCCGAAAACTTGAAGAAGATAGTTAAGGATTGTTTTAGTGAATATGAAGCTTCAAAACTGTCATTTCAATAAGAAATATTACGATGGTTTCCATTTCAAGTTGAAGGAGCTCTTGAGTTGATTTTTATCTGATGACTTGGGAACATTACATATGTTGTTATTTATACTAAGGGTAGATTATAAATCATGATATTGTGTCAGTTTATGGGTGTACATTAGATCTGTATATTTTTGAAATGGAAAATACAGGTTAGTCAAAAGGTTTTATTATACATAGCAATAACCTTTATAACCTTATCTTACAGCTAGAAAACAATTACTTCTATATTTATGTACTCAAACGTAAAGTCATGTGATCTGTAGGGGTCACTTTTGATATATATATATATATATATATATATATATATATATATAATATAATCATTACTACAAAATAATGCTATACTATCGCAAAATATCAATGTTGACTGCAACAGAACATGTTTATTTTTTAAATGGTGCTTATTTTGTAAATTGGAGAGTATCTTAAGGTTGTGATGATAAAAATGGAATATTCAAGTTGGAGTTAAGGGCAATGTTTTAGCAGTTCTTATAACAAAACTTGTGTTTGCCAAAATAAATTAAACATTTATACAGTAGAAACATAGAGTTTGATTTTATTCACAAGGTGATATCAACCGTGTTTTTTTTAATATTGTTATTGAAAATAGTCTTAAATGAAGAGAAAACGTTGTCATTAGATTCCAGGACACCTTTGATAGATATTCAACAGCTGTTGAGGTCATCATGTGAAGATAATTTAATTACATGTTTTACCGGCGAATATTTTATTTATTTTGACCAAAACAAGGTTTTGTTATAAAAAATGCAAAAGCACTGTCCTTAACTCGCGTCACCTACACTTCCACCTTAACTTAGTTGATGCAAGGCGTGCATCTATCGCGTCAACATAATATTATGTGCTTCCTTCACTTCATAAATTGACATCGGTGAGAGAGAGAAAAAAACATTTCGCTAAAAAAATATAAGATGGCTACCAGACAAATAGGCCAACTGAATATTTTAACACTAAAAGTTAGAGGTAATTTTATAAACCTTGACAGGTGACCTGGTGGTCTAGGGGTAAAGTGTCGGACTTCTGTGTTGGGGGTCCGGGGCTCAATCCTCGGTCCCGGCACAGATTTATCCTTTTACCAAACCCTTCCTTCACCTCTGACAAGACTTGTATTAATCACAACTTGTGAATGTGTAGAGTGCCAGGCCTCCACCGTGGTTCGGATTCCACGTTAAACTGTAGGTCCTCCATTTCATCTCACATCACCCTACCATTACACATTAGCGTAAGTGCGTATAACCCGAACGGGTAGTAAGACGCGGTGTTATTATTATTAATAATAATAATATAAACTTTGCTTAGAATTGAAGTGCGTATAGCCCGAACGGGTAGTAAGACGTGGTGCTAATAATAGTTAGGATTGAAAAGAGTCCTCATCACGGTTTAAATAAATTGTCTCTTAACGTGAGAATAAGGCCAGAGTCAGGTAAACTTTGCGAGACAGATAGGGAGGAAGGGGAGATTTCATATAAATCCGACGATGTAATCTATATTTCTGTCAGAAGCAACACGGATCTCATGTCATGACCTTTTTGTTTTATGGAACTGTCAGCATGAGGTTACGTCGCCGTGGTTTCTCTCGAACCCCTTTAAGCGGGAGACACTAAATAAGGAATATTTCTTGTTTAATTATTGAGGTAATACCCGCTTCGTTGGCCACATGATCTAAGGCGCTAATCTCGCAGTAGACTAAATTGTTGTTGACGGAGAAATCGAGGTTCGAATCTCGTTCGTGTGTACTAAGTATGGTTATTTCCAAAATAATTGTCCACTCTCTCTTTCCACCCAAATGCGGGTACATTTCATATAAAATAATACCTTACTCATTCCTAAACCCATCAGCGTAATTAGTACATAAGAATATAACCCAAATGGGTACTAAGACGCGTTGTTAAAATGAAAATAAAAATTCATGGGATCCCGTAAATTGTATTCATACTGGTAGATAAATTTAAGGTTTATTTTATCTTTGTTTAAAGTATGAAAATAATTTAAGGGGTCCTAAAACAAAGTACTTTGAAAAAAAAATCAGGTCCAAAAGGGATGAAGATATTGGAATGGAGGCTGTTACATAAATATGAGTTACACTTACATACCCTGTACTCGTCACAAGACGTTAAAATAATCAAATCTCGCATATAGCGGTGGGCAGGACATGCAACGCGAAGGGAAGAAATTAAAACCTAGTGGGAAGACCTGTAGACGTTGATAGGAATATAATATTATAATAAATTTGGACTAGATATGGTGTATATAACTAGGCCATAATAGGGATAGGTGGTATACTTCTGTTAGTGCGTCAATAAACTTGAGTTCCTAATGGCACAGCGTAAGTAAGAGGATGAAAATAATAAATTAAATATTTTGTTTGCAAGGTTTTATTTAGTAATACTTTTCCCTCCGCGCCTTATCAGCTTGGGCTGGCCGCATTTAATTACTAGAACGGGGTGGCTTTTAGGATGGTATAATGTGTAGTAAATATGAACACAAATGTTTGTAGGGACAGTGTGAATCTAAAGTGTATTTTTAGTTCAACTAGATGAAAATAATAATTCTTGTTATTTCTTAAAAGCCATTATTTTCGAGATAAAGTATACTTAAATGTGACAAACAGGTGATAGTTTAAATATCACATCGATTCAATATTATATAACCTAAAAGTGATAGGAAGACCATATCAACAAGAAGTTTCATCTCGAACCTTTTGTCGAGTTTTTTTTTTCTTTCTAAACTCTCATCACGTTCGAGAGGAAGGAATAAACCCTTCTTAAAAAAAAAAAAAAAAGAATCGTGTTTCCATAAATAGAATCTCACAGAAGATATTTACCTGGTTCGCAGAGTAGCGCGTAATCGATTTTACACAGGCTGCGCGTTATCTCCCGCTACACGCTTTTCAATAGAAACAATTCCGAGTGTTTCACTAGTTTCTATAAAACAAATTGTAGACAAAACGTTGAGTACAATGTTAGATACAGTATCTGTGAGTGTGTATAGACTTATATTGTATGTATGTTTGTATGTTTATATGTGAATATACACATCTATATGTACACACACATGTTTGTGTGTGTATGGATACATATGTTGTATGTATGTGTATGTGTGATTGTGAGTGTATGCATGCATATTTATATATGTTTCTAAAAGAAATGAATGTATGTAATGTATGTATGTACGTACGTACGTGTGTGTGTGTGTATGTATGTATGTATGTATGTATGTATGTATGTATGTGTATGAGTTTGAGTGTGTGTAATTGTATGTGAGTGTATGCATGCATATTTATATTGTTTCTAAGAGAAATGTATGTTTGTATAAATGTATGTATGTTATGTATGTTATGTCTGCTAAGTATGTAAAGTATGTTAAGTATCTTAAGTATTTTATGTATGTTATGTATATATGATAATTGTGTATTTGTATATTTGTATGCATGTGTACAAACGAATGAAACTATATAGCTGGGATCAACAAATTTTACCAGATCCATGTAGATTATTATGATCCTTAGAAAGTTTGTGAAAGCTTTGCATTTAAAAAAATATCACAATTTTGCTCATCATAGAGATACTGGAATAAAATACAATATAGCATAGTAAATATTATTATTATTATTAGCACCGCGTCTTACTACCCGTTCGGGTTATACGCAAGCATAGTAAAGATAAGGTAAACTATTACATTGTAGTAAAAATAAATATTAGTAAAAAATCTTTTGCTAAAAAATATAATAAATGTTAGAAGGGAAAGCTTAAAAAATATTTAATATTCTAAACTGCTAAGGACGGGGAGATCGAGGTTTGAATCTCTGTCGGATGAACAGGGGTGTTTTTTTTTTCCTAAATGGTTTTCCACTCTCCTCCATGCAAATACGGGTTCACTTCCTTCATATTTAAATTTCCCAATTCCTAACCCATTAGCGTAATTAATACCTAGGCGTATAACCCGAACGGGTAGTAATATGTGGTGCTAAGTATTTTATTATACTGTATAATTTATCGCTATATCATCAGGAGAAACACAGGAGCAAGGTGAATGCGGTTGGAATGAGATATCTAAGAAATGTATGTGGAAATAGTCAGTAATATATGCTTGTTGAAGGAGTGTGGTTTGAAAGGGGATACTATAGGTCAATGTGAAAGGAGTGTCTTACGTTGTTTTGGGCATGTTGAGAGAATTAGTGTGGATCGAGTGACGAAACAAATATATGAAGGTAGAGTGTGTGGATCAAAAGGAAGTGGTTGGCCATGTAATACGTGGCTAAATCTTGTAGATGAATGTGTGATAAAGATAAACATTAAGAGTTTAAGAATAAAAGAGCATGTATGACTCGGTGTATGGATGTTGTTGAAGTGAGGGGAGTATGTATGGATAGGGAAGTGTGGAGAAAGTTAGTGGGGATGGATTAAATACGGAGCTGTTGTTTGAGCTGTATGCACAGTTTCTTGCCTAACCCGTAAGGGAATGACGTTATTTGGTATATGTGTGTGTATGCAATGTAATATTATGTAGTAATATGTTGTGTTGTGTTATGTTATGTTATGCTATGTAATATAGTGAAATGTAATGTAGTGCAATGTAATGTAATGTAGTTTAATGTAATTGTGTGTATGTATGTGTATGTGTATGTATATGTGTGTATGTGTGTGTATGTATGCGTGTGTGTGTATATGTATATGTATGTATATATCATTAATTAAACGGACAAATAATTTAACAACAATTGTAATTTATTTTTTCCGCCATCATGTCACCATGAGTTTCCAATTTTCAAATAACGGACTTCTTTTGAAAATCAGACCGTTTTTCACACATCGACGAATTTTGAAGAACGGTGCTATTATTGTTTGTCTCGTTTGACGCGAAACAAATATTTATTGAATGGAGTGTGTACCACATCTTTCGCAACCAATCCGCACATGTGTGCTTATTGAAAGGTTCTTTTTTTTTATGGAGTACCTACCATGCCGGGGCTCGGTTACATCCAGATAATTGTGTTTTGACCCGTAAAATCCAGACGCCTCTCTGCTAAATATACTCGGGGATTTATCCTCTAATCGTCCTTTCATTTTCGAACACGTTTAGAGGGTTAACTGTAAAACCTAATTATTTACTATGATTGTAAAAAAAACCTATTCAATCCGCAACCTCTGAGGGTTATCCAGTAGCTAAGCATTACAATGTTTTGTGACTTTTTGTTTTAAGTCTCGTCGATGTATCTTTCGATGCCCTTTCAGAGTCGTATAACCGGTTTTAAAATAAATAAAAAGGATATTGGTTGAGGGACAATTTATGCGTAGATGCTTCAGGTTACTTTTAGAATAAATTATGTTCTTTTTTAAAAAAAAAAATCATCAACAAGATAATTAATTGAAACTCTGTCACAGTGGATGTAAGTCCAACACAGAACGGAAGAATTAAACTAAATAGAAGCACGAAATCCTAATCCTTCGTTGCAACATTATTTAATCAACTAATGCAATGTTTCCAGAGCTGTGGTACTCAACGTACGTTTTATTAACAAAATAGTCGACCTCAATGGGCTTTGGGTAAAGTGCTTGCCTCAAGACTCGTTCATCCTAGGTTCACACCCAGCCGCGGTCGACGGTTTTTTACTGAGCGATAAAAATCCGTAGCACAACTTCCTTCGTAAGGGAAGTAAGTCTATCGGTCCCTTGACGATTGTGGTATGTAAAAGATCCCTAGAAGGCTTATGAAAAAAAACTTTCCCGGTAATATTGGTAGGTCCTTTCGAGTTTGTTCTTAGAAATTATCTTGTGCTGATTAAATAGGTTCAGAAAGAACACGTTAAATACCACAAATGAATAAATAAAAAAGAATACAAACAAAATATGTTTATATAAGAGAAGGTCTGAAGCTTTATTAAAATTTGAGTTTACCGTTTATACTTTACAATATATATCAAGTATTAGTTGTGTTTTTTTATGAAGTGCTAGAAGGCGTACTTTGGTTATGGCACGCCCCCAAAAAGGGTAAGTGCCTAATGAAAGTTTGGGTACCACTACTTTCTACCTTCTGGAATGCCTAGTGAATTAACAGGTGAATCCTATTTTTTTAATAAGTGAGTGATATAATAACAGATTCATTTGAACCTAAAAAGTATGGTTTAGATTACATTTAATAAGAACGTGTTATACACACACACACTATACACAGACAAATATATATATTATATTTATTAACTAAGCTAATGTAGTAGGCATGAGTGAGGTATAATTTAGAAGAAATGTACCTGAATTTGAGTGGAGGTAGAAAGGCAAAATATTAGGAAGAAATATCCTTTATGCTTCCGTTGATGGGGAGGTCTATCTCAAACCCCGATCGATCTACTGAAAAGTATTTTTCAAAATAGTTTGTCACTCTTTATCCACAAAATTGTGGGTACTTTTCCTTTAAAATCTATCTTCCTCATCAAACAATCAGTGTAGATATACAGTATAAAAGGCCCAGACGTGTAGTATGTCGTGCTGAGCGCGACACCCACAACACCAAACCAACACAACACACACACACACACACACATTATTATATATATATATAACATTTACGTCTTTCTCTGCGGCACTTTTAAGTTTCAAATTATTTCTAACCTGTTTTGGTGGCCGCATGGTTTAAGACGTCCCTATCGGATCGGGTATACTGAGGTTTTTTTACAAAATAGTTTTACACACACCCCACAAATGCGGGTACACTTTATTACAAATTCAACATTATTCATTAGCGTAATTAGTACATATACGTATGACTTGAACAGGTAGTAAGACGCGGTGATAAAAAAAAGATAAAAAAAATTATATAAAAGTTAATATTGAAATGTGATGATACCCAAACATACTTCAAAGGACGCGTCAATAACAGGAGATTGGTGATCTGGTGGTCTAGGGTAAGGTGTCAGACCTCTATGTTAAGGTACGGGGTTCAATCCTCGGTCCAGGCTCAGATATATCTGATTGCCAAACCCTTCCTTCACCCCTAACAAGACGTGTATTAATCACAACTTGTGAATGTTGTGGAATGCCAGGCCTCCAACGTGGTTCGGATTCCACGTTAAACTGTAGGTCCTCCATTTCATCTCACAATCACCCTACCATCACACATTAGTGTAAGTGCGTATAACCCGAACGGGTAGTAAGACGCGGTGCTAATAATAACAATAGGGAGCATTCGAAACTGACTGTACATAGTAGATTTTAGCGCTGTATTTACTCAATCATTCAAGTGAGCGCTCATTGATGAACCTGTACACAACAAATAACAACAGTCCCACGCTGCAAACTATCTCCATGCTGCCTTTTCCCGCACAGCAATCACTTTTGACTTCGTTGGAGCCAAACAAACATTTGCTCATTAAAAGGTAATGTGTTTTTCGGTGACTCAGATGTGTTAATATGACCTATCGTTCCACCCCCAAACCCCCCTCCCAACCTTTTTTACAATTTTAGGACGACATTTATCACTACACAACTCGTCGTTTATCATTGACAAGGGAAGCGAACTGCGCAGTTTCTTCTGCACTAGCGGACAGGCTCCACGCGTCTCTGTAAAGAAAATCTGCTTGAAAAATATTTCGAATAAATCAATGCGCATGCGCACATGTGCTTAAAAATTAAGATACAAGTAGACAGCTACGTCTACTGTTGTGAAATGGTTTTAAATTAAGAATGTGGGTGTGTGTGTGTGTGTGTTTGTGTATAATTCTCGCTATTTGTTTCACTAAACAATGTAAACAAATTAGAAAACATTCATCAAAATAATACGTTTAAAAAAATACTTTTATTCACTAGCAAATTAAATATATTTGCAGCTGTTTTAAATTTATTTTCACAGAATTATTGATCTACAAACATTTGTTGTTAGTTGTGATATGTTGCGCCACTCAAGCAAACACGTCTCTAAATTTTCTGTGTGTTTTATTGATAAATATCAGGTTATTGCGCTAAAAAAAATTACATCATGACGGTTTGTTGTTAGTTCCGTTTATCATTTTCTTGAGATTAGAGTTTTTTAAAATTGTATAATGATTTGTATTCAATTTATCAAGGGGATAATGTATCATCACAAACTTTATTGGACATACCAATAGAAGGGGGAACTCGAAAATGAATGTAAATAGTACCCTTCGTTTACCCTTAAGGTGGAAGTATAGGGGACGCGAATTAAGTGCAGTGTTTTTTTGCAGTTTGTATGGCAAAACATTTTTCTGGCCTAAATAAATATAAATGTATAGTTTAATTTTATTCAAATGGTGATATCAACAGTTCTTGAATATCTTTCATGAGCATGAAGAGGAAAAGTTTTCATTAAACTATATGTTTCTATAGGAGGATTATTTGATTCATTTTGACCAAAAAAAAAAAGATGTTTTGATATAAAAACTACAAAAATAATGCTCTCAAATTAAGTTTCCTACATCCTCACGTTAAGAAAATACTTCTACCTTCCAAGGTAAACGTACTGTACAATCTTAAGAATGTGTACAATATGCCTTTTGAGGCTGAACCTTTCAAACTAAGGACTGCTTTAAAAAAAATTGGCTTAGTCACTGACAGAAAATACATACATACATACATACATACATACATACATACATACATACATACATACATACATACATACATACATACAACATACATACATACATACATACATACGCATACATACACACACATACATACACATACATACATACATATACACATACATACATATATACATACATACATACATACATACATACATACACAATATACATACGCATATACATACATGCATACATACATACACATATACATACATATAATAAATTAATGAGCATACACTAAATCTCGATGACTCACACATTCTCTAAAAATTGAGAGCGAAATCCGATTAAGTGGATTAACGATCTACACCCTCTATGGAAATAATGTGTGTTGACCCACGTGATGTTTTGCAACGCAAACTAGACACAGTTAATTATCATCAATTTTTACTTTTGGTTGAATAAACAGATACATATTTTGTTTATTGTCATGATATGTGCTTTATAATGTGTGTTGTTTATTAGTGCAAATCAATACAATACGTCACATATGCTTTCTATTCAATGAACCATTTCAATTTGCTTCGAAAAAGTCATCAAAGTTTTCTGGTCGGACTGTTCAATTTTCATAAGAAGGTACTTTTAAACAAATAACTTCTTTTGCGGCCGAAATTGACAATTTTACAATATTATTATTGTTATTTTATAGGTAATGATAATACCTTTCAAAAGTGACAGTGGAAGATTACATGAATTGTGGTGTGATGATGTGAAAGTAGATCTAGTTACTGTTCTAGGGTGACCTGGTGGTCCAGGGGTTAAGGTGTTGGACTTCTATACTGGGGTCCGGAGTTCAATCCTCGGTCCCAGCACAGATTTATCCTTCACCTCTGACAAGACATCTTGTGAATGTGGGGAATGCCAGGCCTCCACCGTGGTTCGGATTCCACGTTAAAAACTGTAGGTCCTCCATTTCATCTCATAATCACCCTACCATTACACATGAGCGTAAGTGCGTATAACCCGAACGGGTAGTAAGACGCGGTCTTAATAATAATAATAATAATACTGTTCTAGTTGTCAGATAACTCGTTACCTATGACAATGCTTACGCACTGATAAGAGTCAAATGTATTTTAAAAATTTAATTGGACTTTCGATCAGGTCCCTTCGACCAGAACGAACACAGCTGAAATATTTTCAACTATAACCAGTGGACAAGGCACTACGCGCTGAAATCTTGTTATTGACTAAGAGTATAACATGACAAAATAATTACAAACTGCTTTATATTTGGTACAGTAAAAATTAACTGTAAAAAATAAGATATCAAGTTTTATTATTAAAATTTTTACTGTTGAAATACAATAAATTATAAAAACTGACAGAAGACATTGCAGAACAATTTAGATGTACAAATGTTAGCTTAACTTCACGTATCTTATTCCTGTCAGTATTTTTTTTTTTTATCATTTCAAGTGAGTTGTCTTTTTGATTAATTTTTTTTCTTCCTTTTTTGTGTGACGAACGTGTTTGTCGTTACAACAGCCCCTAGCCAGCTTAGTAAATTATACTTCTGTGTAAAGAGAATAAAACCGCTCTCTACAGCTCTTCTTATAATTTAAATAAATGTCGACTAAAATTCGTGTATTTTTTTGGCCCATGAGAGTGGAATGTCTAAAAGGTACTTTCAAGTATCCGTAAGTTTAAGCGACGCGCTGATTACGAATAGGTCTACATCACAAACCTGTTTAAGTACATAACATATACACTCGGTTTACCCTGAAAATTAACAGTCTTACCTTGACTGATTGAACTATGGTCCTGTACACTCGGTTTACCCTGAAAATTAACAGTCTTACCTTGACTGATTGAACTATGGTCCTATACACTCGGTTTACCCTGAAAATTAACAGTCTTACCTTGACTGATTGAACTATGGTCCTATACACTCTGTTTACTCTGAAATCTAGCAGTCTTACCTTGACTGATTGAACTATGGTCCTATACACTCTGTTTACTCTGAAATCTAGCAGTCTTACCCTGACTGATTGAACTATGGTCCTGTACACTCGGTTTACCCTGAAAATTAACAGTCTTACCTTGACTGATTGAACTATGGTCCTGTACACTCTGTTTACTCTGAAATCTAGCAGTCTTACCTTGACTGATTGAACTATGGTCCTGTACACTCGGTTTACTCTGAAAGCTAGCAGTCTTACCATGACTGATTGAACTATGGTCCTGTACACTCTGTTTACTCTGAAAGCTAGCAGTCTTACCTTGACTGATTGAACTATGGTCCTGTACACTCTGTTTACTCTGAAATCTAGCAGTCTTACCTTGACTGATTGAACTATGGTCCTGTACACTCGGTTTACTCTGAAAGCTAGCAGTCTTACCTTGACTGATTGAACTATGGTCCTGTACACTCTGTTTACTCTGAAATCTAGCAGTCTTACCTTGACTGATTGAACTATGGTCCTGTACACTCGGTTTACTCTGAAAGCTAGCAGTCTTACCTTGACTGATTGAACTATGGTCCTATACACTCAATTTAATCTGTAAGCTAGCAGTCTTACCATGACTGATTGAACTATGGTCCTGTACACTCAATTTAATCTGTAAGCTAGCAGTCTTACCATGACTGATTGAACTATGGTCCTGTACACTCTGTTTACACTGAAAGCTAGCAGTCTTACCTTGACTGATTGAACTATGGTCCTGTACACTCTGTTTACACTGAAAGCTAGCAGGCTAGCAAGAGGAGAAAATGTTGTGCTCTGATTCCTAATTTCAGCGAGCATGGATCCAAAGCTATACATACGACACCTTAGCTCAATAAGTAGAGCATCTGCTTAGCGAGTTAAGTGCCCAAAGGTTCGATTCCCAACACAATCGAAAAAAAAAAAAAGTCAATGGGTGAATTCGAAACATTACCTTTAAATTTAATTAACATGAAGGAGCCCGGGAGTTGTACCAATTGTGTAATTAATTTGTAAGTTGAGTGATAGTTCATAAAGAGAACATTAAATGCATTTATATTGTTGTATATATTATGTGTATGTATGTTTTGGGCGAATGGTGGGGTTTTCCCCATCTCATCGACATCGTGCGTGTAGTACGTTCACTACAGACAAGATTATTATTAGCACCGCGTCTTACTACCCGTTCGGATTATACGCACTTACGCTAATGTGTAATGGTATGGTGATTGTCAGATGAAATGGAGGACCTAGAGTTTAACGTGGGATCCGAACCATGGTGGAGGCCTGGTATTCCACACATTCACAAGTTGTGATTAATACACTTCTTGTCAGAGGTGAAGGAAGGGTTTGGTAATCAGATAAATCTGTGCCGGGACCGAGGATTGAACCCCGGACCCCTGCACAGAAGTCCGACACCTTACCCCTAGACCACCAGGTCACCTCACTACAGACAAGAACTATCCTCGCTGAAATACACGGTTGGTCTTTGGACGTGGCGCAGTTGTAGAAACGCCTGTTAATCCTACCTTTTGTGTTGGTTTGCACGTGACTCGCATTTCTTTAGTCACTGTTTGTTCAAACTCTTGATAGCTACGTTAGGTTATGTAAGATTAGGTTTGCGAAACTGAAAGGGAATCGCCTGATATTTAGGATAGGTTATATAACAATAATCATAATCATAATATTGCGCGTCTGAGCTACATTATTCGTAGCCCAGTAGTGGGAAGATTAGCCAGTACTAATCTACCGTTGCCCAGGGGACGCCCGAATGTACTAATCGTACATACTTTCCGTGGAGGCTCTTTCCATATCCTGATGAGTTGAGATTAGATGATGGTGAGAGTTATAATGAGGGTTGGAAACCAGTAGAAACACTTATTACTAGGTTTTCTGTCTTACAACAGCTCCATTCCTTTTGTCAGTTAATTTAGACCGCCAATTCGTCCTGTTCTTTGCCCCCTCCTTCAGTTCCCAGGATTTTCTTCTGTCCTTCAGGTCATCTAGTATTTGACTACTCCTTCTTTCTAAGCTTTTCCTTCCCTAAACCTTTTCTTCTATGACGTAGGGCAGAAGACAATTCCTCCTAAGGATGTGTCCGATCCAGTTTGCTGCGTACCGAAGAATCACATCCAAAATGGCTCTCTTTTCAACCACTCTTCATAGGACTTCTTCATTTGTCACCCTTTCTGTTCACCTAATCTTCTTCAGCACCACATTTCAAAGCTTTCCAAATATTAATTTTCTAACTTCCTCTGAGTCCAATTTTCTGCTCCATACATTATGATGCTCCAAATGTAGCATTTCATCACTTTCTTCCTCAGTTCCAAACTCAACTTGCTGGTGAGCAGTAACCTCTTCTTGTTGAAAGCTTCCTTGGCAATGGCGATCCTCGGCTTAATTTATTTAGTGAGGAACACTTATACCTAATTTAAGCCTAACTAACCAAGCCCTTGTGACCGTTGGGGTAATTCCCCATTATAGAAAAAACAGGGTACCAGTTGGGAATTTAATCTGGTACCCCTAGGCTCGTAGCCAAGTGCACTGACCACTACACCACGGGACAAAGTAGGTTATAGTATGAAAGGTTATATCTGCAAAAATAGAAGGAACTCGCTTGTTAGTTAAGTTAGGTAATATTATGTTAGGTTGAATCTGCATACATGAAAGGGAGAATTTTTGTCTAACCTCAGTGCATTGGCCCTATATCGTTTGGCCCAAAATACTTTCTTATATTGCGCCACTTCTTGCATAGATTGGTCCAAGCGTGTCGCTTTTCAGGTGGAATGTGCCAAATGTCTTAAGGCCCACTTCGAGTGTTATGAAATAGTTGTTTATGTAAAAGAAAAAACTTTTTTTAAAACCCACACACAACTCGACTTGAAATGTTCATGCACCGTTATTAACAAACTCATCATCCCCCGTTGATTACTACTGCTGTAATGTAGGTTATATTTATTCAACTCTACTATAGTACGATTCTCGCAGGAAGGACTTTTTTTTATAAAATACAAAACTGTTTAACAATTAACATTGATATACTATTACTAAACTAATAACTTTATTTTATAGGTATTGATCTTCTCTATCAAATTGACAGCTTACTATCACATTATTTGACGTATGAATATACTAAAGTAGTTTTAGTAAGATTTTGTGATAGATAGGGTCCTTCAGATCCTACTATACATCTGTATATGTTGGTAGACTTGAAGGGGGCAGGTTGGTGAATGGTGCCGTAATACTTAGGCAGGATAGCAGTATATAATTAAGTGATTATGTAATAACTAAACGTTCTGAACTTATGAATCAGGATTGTTTAATATACTCGAAGAAAGCTAGCAGCGTGAAATAACGTGTGAAGAGCTGTAGGTATCACAGAATTATTTGTATGAGACTTAAGGGCAAGTGTAAGGAAGAATTAATTAATCGCCATTAAAAGATGATGGCTAGTCAACTTATTGGCAGTAAAACCTCTTTAGAGGTATAGATATGGACAAAGACTATATCAAACACATGATTCCTCTGTTATGATATTTTTAAATATTATGATACGTATTTTAGGAAGTATCTTTCAAACAGACGTGTACAAGAATGTAATTTGGGGGGAAATGAAAAAGGCTCAAAATTAAAAATGATAGTATAACCTAGCTTATATAATTTATATGTCTCACAAGCTATATCTATATTAATGGGACAGGTTAAAAAGGGGGAAAGCCAATTTTAACTAAAATGGAGAAAGTGCTGCCATCTGTTAGATAATCATGAGACCTCTAATGGACTTTAGTTTATGGTTAAAAAGGTTTTTGTCATGTTTAAATATATATATTTTTTAAGTATTTGCTTGAGTTCTTAAGAGGTTTGAAATATAAAATTTATTTCCGGGAAAATGTGTGTAAAGTGACTTTCTCCCTTTTCCCCTCTACTCTTCATATGTTTTATGTTGAGAAGCATCATGTAATTATTTTTTTAGCACTACGTCCTGCTACTTATCTGTTCAGGCTATACGCGTATGTACTAATTATGCTCTAATGTTTATAAGCAGTGGCGGCTTGTGTATGGGCATTGCGGAACTGCAGCACCCCCAATTATCGCTTGTTATTATCGATAACATTTAATATCACGAGTCCTTTTTTCTTTAATTCTTTATTTATTTTTGTAGTACACTATATATTCTTTAAGCTTAATGTCAGTACTTCAGTAGCCATCCCCCAGTTTATAAAAAATATACAAAAATCTTTTTATGGAACTGTGCGCTTCACAGTGCCAGCGACGTGGTGTTTGAATGTTGTGCGCATGCGCGCATGGGAGGGGATTGGAAGGAAGGCGGGACTGCCAGGTAGAGAGAGCACTGTTGCTCTCGCAGTGCCGGCTCTGTTGTGATGGTGGAAGGAAGCTTGTTTTACTCAGCGCGTGCTTTGCTTAAAAACCATGTACCATATTCTTGAATGTGATAAAGTGTAGAAGAGTGTAGAGTTTGATTATTATTCTGCTTCCAGCTATTCTATTTGATTCATTTTTCTGTTTTTTTTTTTATTTAACCGAAATACTAAATGCGCTTGCAGTACTTTCAATGGAGAAAAATTTCTTCAATTGTTATCCAGAGATCAAGGAGAAAATTATTGAATTTTTCTCACAAAAAAAACAAGAAGAATGGATTTCATTTTTAAATGAGTAGATCAAGCTTGAACTGTAACAATTTAAGTTAAAATAAGTACAAAATGTTTGTGTTTTTTTGTTAAAAGTTTATCAAGTTCCTGAATATTTTTTATACATGTTTTTTTTCTCCCTTTTACACAATTTTAAAACAAAGGCTAAAATTTTCTGGAGCAGCACTTCCACTAATTTTAGCTACGAGTCACTACTGAATATTTATAACTAAACTAAGTTGTCAACTTGAACTGGAAAGCTATTTTCGATTAGCTTTGTCAAACATCTTAACTAATATTCAAGAACTGATGAAAACAAAACAATGACAATCATCACAATAATCTGTCATTTTTTCCCCTACCATAATCCTGCCATTGTTACAAAGATGTTTGTCTAAAATAAAGAAGTGACTATAAAGCAGTAAAAAAAATATTTTTATAAATATTGAAAAATGAGAATTTGACTAAGAAAGGCGTCAGCTGAAAAAAGCTGGGAGCCACTGAAAGGCATCACTTTCGTGTTAGAATGGCCTGCTGAAGACGAATTTATTCGGGTTCAAATCTCGATAGGGTCTACTGAGGGTGTTTTTTTTCCCTAAATTGTTTCCCATCTTCCTTCCACACAAATGCGTTAATATTACCTCTCTAAATTGCTTTCTTCCTCATCCCTACCCTTTTAGGGTAATTATCTATATGCGTATAACCTTAACATATAAAGTCTGTTCAGCGTAGAAATTGTTTTCTGAAAGGTCTTTTTTCCTACCAGAAATCTATTATCTAATAGGATATTGGTAGGAAAAAAGACCTTTACCAGAAATCTATTATCTATTAGGATATTGGTAAGAAAAAGACCTTTCAGAGGGTAATTCCTGCAGTGAATGGAGTTTAGTATACGTATTGATCAAAAAACCTCTCCCTATACATTAAATATGTTAAAAAGTGATATCGGAGTTACTGATAGCTTATCGGCACGGTTATAGTAACTCATTGTTTCCACTTTAGTCAACCATACGTCGTGTTATCTTCGACAACATTGAACAAGAGTTTTTTTTTTAATCTGATTATTATGCTGAGGTTCATTCGATGTGTTGAATGCTCTCGGCGAACCCAACAAACTTAATCCTCCTTCCTATTGACGAAGAGAGCTAATAACGAAGTCCATAGAGGGGCAAATGTTAAATCACTTGCTCGCATTTAAGGTTCACGAGGCGTTAAACGGCTAAATTTAAATTGACACAGTGGCCCGAAATGATAAGCTCAAAATCAGGGTTAATCCTGATGCTTTGTTTATTTCCACATTTGGATATCAAGATGAAAATAAATCAAAAGTTGAAACGGAGAGGAAGAACACAGAATAAATAATTTTGGCAAGTGCGAATGCTCTTTTCACTTTCTCATGTAGAAAAAGAAGTAAGTTAATGTAATCGTGAGAGTTTTTAGCTTAAAGATCATGATGGATCATGAAGTTTTATTTGCACCTGAACTAAAAATAAGTGGTTCGATGCAACGTAGAGACTTTCTTTCTCTCTCTCTCTCTTATCTTAAAATAGAGACATTTACTAATAACTCGTAAGATTTGTGAAACAAAAAAAAAAGACATACATGGTCCAGAAATACTCCACCCAAGAGCATTAATGAAATAATATAAACTTTTACTTTGGATTCACACATTCGCTGTAAAACGCGAGCAGTGCTGAGATTTGGTCACGTGACAGCTCTAATCCAATCACATGAAGTCTGCTTAGCCAGCCTGCGTAGCCCGCACTGCTCGAGTAGAAATAATTTAAACTTTGACAGCGCTTCTACAGAAAACCGACCAACAAGACCCGATCAGCGCATGCGCAAACTTACAAACATGCGCTATTTATAAAAAAAACAGCACCTTCTTAAGATGGCGTATCTCAAAAGTTATTATGAAAAACGACAGTTTATTGAAAGCCACGAGTTTTATCGATGACAAAATCAAACCCAGGAAGAAAGTAAAACATCTAATTTTGGAATATTTTTGTATAGCTCAGAAACTGATTTATAAAAATATATTTCAAACAAAATTTTTTTACATTTAATAGTACTAAACGTCGGTTTTACAATTATATTTATATATAGGGTCTACAGGTGGGCTACAGCTGAACCGTTTTTAGGGATTTGATTCAAAGTGTATGGTATTTAGAAGTTATAAAATCATATCATATCAAGGTCAAATTGTGATTTAAAATCTAGATCTAAAATTAAGGTTAGTTTTACTTATGATTGATTTTTGAAAAATTTCAATATTTCTAAAAATGGTCAAACAATTTTGTTACCAAAATTTATTTGTATCAAATGTTTTATATCATTATCAACATAATGTGTTTGTTTTTTCTGAGGAAATTTTGCTAAATGGATAATTGACTAATGACTGAGTTCTTTTAATGTTGTCATAGACTGCAATAGAATATATGTTAAATTGTGTACTAATGTGTCGGACCATTTGTTACATATTCATTAAAGATTGAAGAAGAAGAACGAGAAGAAAAAAAAAATCCACCCACACATGTTTTTAAAAATAGTTATAGATTTCGACATTTTATTTGAATTTTTACATTTTTTTAAAATTCAATGATATAACCATTGACGCTTCGTCAAAAATAATATATTTAAAACTCTTAAAGAAAGGTTGAGAGTTTGAAGGAGCAGGGTAAAAGCAGGTTTCAAGCCTGTTAAATGAAATCTTTGAGTACTGTAGGAGTGATAAGAATGGATAATATGAGAAATGAAAGGGTGAGAGGAAAAGTTAATGAGCCAGTGAGGACAGGACAGGACAGGATAGAGAAGGCAGGAATTAGGTTTTACGGTGATGTGTGAGGAGAATGGAGGAGGAGGAAATACCAAAGAAGGTGCTGGATATTGAAATGAGGGCAAGAAGTTCAAGAGGAAGTCCGAAGGGCAGTTGTTTGAAGGGGGTGCAGTGGAGTTTGGAGGAGATTGAGCCATGCCGTGGAGGAGGAGGAGGAAAGGGTGTGAGGAGAGTGGAAACGCTGGAGAGGCTTGTGTTCCAAACAGACTCGGCCAGTGGATAGAAGCTGTTTATGACTATTATGATGAGGATGATTATGAAGTTAGGTTTATTTAATGTCTTAGCTAACTCACATGATAAAGACATAACAACAGTATTTTGGAACGTGGGATAACTCAAATTTCGTGTCATAAATATTAATTTGTGAAATATATTCATTCCTCTTTGGCAAATTGTTTTGATTTGAAAGTTTAGTTATAGTAAGGTGTGGGATTAGGATATGTTTATTAGGAGCGCCTGACTATCGGACTGATCTTTGTAACAGTGGTATATGTGTAAATGATTTTTAATACCTGTTCATAATTATATATGACATAATAGAGAGAGAGAAAGCAAAGACTAGTTGTGTAAACTACATAGTAAATTAATTTTAAAATTTATAGTTTAAAACACTATGACAAAAGTTAAAAAAAATAAAGTGATTTGGCAAAATAAAAAAACTTATATCAAGTTGACATAATTTAAATTGGTTTTTGTTAAGCTAAAGACTGTATATTTTATAAATAGTACCTTTAGCAACATATGTGTTGAATAGAACCTCACCAGAATGTGCTTGGGAAAACATCCAAATTTGTGATCCAAACATTTTTTAAACTCTATACTACATTTTATGTATCACGTAAATTTTGCTTACAGAATATCTCGACTGAAAATAAATATATTCATTACATTCAACTCTTAAGACCGGGTAAGACAGTTAAAGTAGTATTAACTAGATGAATTAGTTTGATTAAAACATATTTTATTCTGAGTATTTCAATCAAAACTATTTGAACATAGAGGAAAATTAGCAAGTATTATTTATTAAGTAATTCATGTCTCGTATAGTGAAAACAATGGAATTTATACTACATACAAATTAAGTTAACTCAAAATATTATCATCCTGTCTTCATTTGAAGATTTTATTGTGTATTCCATCTTCATTAACCTTTTGTTTGTTACGTCTTTCATGCCAACAATCTTCATCTTCGCTTTTCATCCAAACCTTATATTGAGTTGGGGGTTTTGGCTTTATAAAGTTTCAGACACACAGGCTTTTAAAAAGGTATTTTCAGTGAGCTAGTCCTCCACATTTTAATGAATGGAGAACATATTTAACTCTCCACAGAATGAAATTAATAAAGCTTTGTGTTGAATAGGCTTAGTATGTCTTAATTAGTTTAATAATTGAGAATTAGCTCTACACTAGTATTGGATTTATTTATTTTTAGTTTGATATACACAATCTATTTAGGCATTATCAAAAATTAACTTTGTTTAATTATATTAACTAGAATATTCACTAAGTTATGTTAACCACTTAGAAAGAGTTCAATACGATATTTATTAAATCAGCGTTTTGATTTAAGTAACGGAGAATTTAATATTGCAGCGTGCGTAAAAAAAAAATATTTTCCTACACTTTTAGTGATATTCTTGGTCGACCATGATGTCTAGCAGACCATGGTTTGATTCTAGGTTGTACTCGCATATTTTTTTTTTTTGCATACAAATTCTTGCCGCCATCCGTTATCAAATATCAAGGCTGGCTATGTGATATAAAGCGAATTGTCTTAGGTTAAGTTAGTTTGTAAGTCATGAGATTATATACTCTATGTTAACACAGCACTCCAATGAAAACTAGTTGTAATTATTTCACGTTTCAAAACATATTTATTAGATCTTATTCTGAATCAAGTGGTAAAAAGCACATTCTGGCGAATATACTGTATTATTGCTAAAAAAATAAAATACCTTTTAAAAATGTATATTGCACTTACAAATATATAATAGATATCACTTGTATTAGTTTCATTTTCAAATTTGGAAAATTTCCCTGGATATTTATTAAAAGGTAAACTTACTTTAAAAAAATCCCTAAAACAGAAAATGTCGCCAATCCACAAACCATTCGACTACAGGGATGAATACCAACGAAACACAAGGAAGTAATCCTGGGAAAGATTTTATGTTGGTAAACCTGCGTGTGAGTAGCTTGAATATTGAAGGCTATGCATCTTAAGATGTCCCGGTCTCAATCCCAGATGCTTACATAATTTTCTGGATCTGTAACGGGGTAAAACTCAGCCTCGTGATGGAAAAATGAGAGAGTTACTTGAATAAAGAAGTAGCCGCTCTTGTCTATAAAACTGAGATGAATGTCTTGAGTGTTTATTGTGCTGACATAATAACACCTTCTATCAACAAATGTTGGCACGCTCATCGCTAATGGCGGCGGCCGCTCGGTCGGTCTATAACTTGATTACGGGCTCAAGCCATGGAATTTTATTTATGCTCCTCCCAATAGTATTATCATGAAACCACGTGATAAGAAAGCCTTTCAATCCACCTGTCAAGAGGTTAATCAACGCCTTCTTACACCTTATCTCCTCACAATGAATCATCACGTGACTACCGGCGTGGCTATCCTCTTGGTTAGCGTGACTGACTACTACGGGAGGGGGTAGATTGGTTTGCCTTTTTTACTTTGTATTTCCCCATGTCTGTCTGTCTGTCCGTCCCTAGGGCTGGAACAGAAACGGTTATATTAATTTTGCTAAAACTTGATATTTAAATGTTGTTTGGCTATGCCTTAATTGTTTATTCTTTTTTTTTTACATTTTTATTCTAGCCTTAATAAAGACTGATTTTTAAAATTCTGAAACTTTTTTGAAAATGGATACCTGTGAAGTGTTTAACATGACAAAAAGAAAAGTATAAACTTGTTTATCGGGAGAAAACATATTTAAATTTAGTTTATTAATGACGCACATTTAAAAATATGTAATTTTAAAAATATAATTGTGGAAATTTTGTTCAAAATGTATATCTGAAGAGAGTATGGTATAATAAGTAAAATTTAAACCTCTCATTTTGTGGAATATCCTAGGGTTATTGTGATTGGGGAAATAGAGGGATTGGGCGGGGTATAGGGGGTTGGTTATTGTTTTCAATAACTCAAAACTAGTCAATTCTCAATAGCTTAGACTTTAGTTTAGAATTTAAACCTATTCACATAATACACTATACATTTTTAACTATTTTAAGATCAATGTTTACTTAACTATAGCGCACGAAGTTTTCTAAGAGTTGCGTGACGTACCACTGAGCTGTATTTATAACCATAAAATACGATTTGAATAAAGCAAATTTGATAAACAAATTAACGCAGATCATAATACAATGTCATGGATTCTGTACAATAGGCTCAAAAATAATTATACAAAAATATTTTATTTTATTTCGAAAGTTTTATTTCTGTTCGTATTTTTTTTTTTAATTCAAAACATTTAACAACAGCTATTTTATGTTTATAGAAGGCAAGTAAGGGCTAAAATACACCTCTACAAATTGTACATCGATACAGTCTTCAAATTAACAGCCCATTTAATTTCAAATTGAAATGAAACTCATTTACTGTAATTACTAATTAATCTGATTAAGTGCATGCATTCACCTTCCACTTTATATCTCATCTTACTTTTTGTATGTGCCATCCCCCCCCCTTCCCCCCTTCAGTTCGAATGGCTTGAATCCACTTAGAAGTGTGTTTGGTTAAACACTACTGGGAATGTTTAATTAGTGTTTTTGTGTCGTATAATTATGCTAAACTTTTACTGCAAATGCCCAAATATAAATCATTATTACCTTCAGTGACTGGCACGCGGATTAAACGTTAATCCATCTAGTTTGGTTTGTCATGGTTGGGGAAATGGGGGTTTGAATCCTGGTTGAGTGCACCGAGGTTGTATTTTTCCTAAAATTGTTTCTCTTTCTTCCTCTATGTAAATTTGGGTACATTTCTTTTAAATTTGTTGCATCTTACTACCCGCTCGAGTTATACGTTTATGTAATAACTAGGCTAATGGTCTTATAGATTAGGGAGGTTATATTTATATGAAGTGTACCTGAATTTGAATGTATTGTGAATGGAAAACCTTTTTGGAAAACCACTCTCAGTACACCCGACCGAGATTCGAACCTCAATCTCCCCGTCATCGGAAGTCTAATCTACTGCTAAAGTGACGCTTTAGACTTTTCGTACACCAAAGTGTGTGTGGGAGGGGGGGGGGTCATTACAAGATTCGGATTTGAATTAGATATTTAGGATCATTAGGTAAAATAAAGATTCATATTCGTAAAATAGTGTATTCGAACCACATTTTAAATGTGTTTTTTTCTTCTAAAAATGATTTGATTCAACTTCTTATAGCCACGTGCACATCCTAGATAATGAACTTTAAATAAAATAATGTTTCATTCGCACAAGCATTATAGTTTGCGTCACGCAACTTGGTCTTGTATTAAAAACAAAATCCTGTACCTAGTTTCAAACTTTAATTTCATAACTATTGAGAAATATGTTCCCGGAACACGTCAAATGAAGTATTAGGATGATACTCTACTCACGTCATAGGCAGAACAGTGTACAAGCACGCTACGGAAGTGTTAAAATAGTATGAAAACTCCCCCAAGTCTTGTGTTTTCATTACTTTAATTTCACGGCCATGGTATGAATATAAACACGCTAGCTGTACACGCGCCTGCACGATACGGTTTGGTGATGTCGTTTGCTGGTCTCTTGTTTTTATACCATACTCTCTGAGTCCTACTACCCCCATCCCCAATATCCCCTTTTAAGGTTGAGGCCAGTGTTTTTGCAGTTTTTATAACACAACTTTTTTTATATGAAACTAGATAGCTTTTGCCCGCGGCTTTGCTCGCGTGGAAGTTGATTATATACAAATACGAAAATATACATATGTATTTACAGATTAATTTAAAATATTACGTTACGTTGATGACCATAACTTGACCTCAGATCAAAAATAATGCAAGTCCGATAGAAACTTTCACCCCCTTTTTCATCCCTTATTAAATGAAATTTCCAAAATTCCTGAAACACGTATTTATTTGTTTTACGTCAATAACCGAAATACAAAATTTTATTTATGTAACTTTCAAAATGACAGACTTTCATACATATTATCATCCCTATTTTGACCCCTTTGGGGTGGAATTTTCTAAAATCCTTTCTTAGTGGGTGCCTACATAACAAAATGAATATACAGTCCGAATTTCATGCTTGTAGCCTTGATAGTTTGCGCTCGGCGATGATGAATCAGTCAGTCAGTCAGTCAATCAATCAGGACATGTTATTTTATAAGTATAGATAAATAAAATATTGCTTTAGTAGAAACATAGTAAAGTTTAATTTTCTTCACGTGGTTCCCTCAACGGTTCTTGAAATATTTGTCAAGAGTTTCCTGGAATTTAATGACAACTTTTTCTCTTCATTTAAAAAGTCCTTCTAATGCCGCCAAGTTCATTACAGATATTGGTTGATATCGTTTTGTGAAGAAAATGAAGCTATATGTTTCTACTGGAGTAATATTCTATTTATTTTACCCAAAAAATGTTTTTCTATAAAAACTTGTAAAAAAAAACCCTGACCTTTTCTCGCGTCTCCTTCACTCTCACCTTAGCCACACATTCATAGAAAGGTAGAATTTAGAGGAAAGGAAACCAGAATTGAGCGATGGGTAAGTGGTACAGTCCAGTTTTACTAGGAAGGGCTCTTTATCTGATTTTCAAAGGAATCTATTTATTTGAAAACTGGAAAACCATTTTGCCACAATGATGGAAAAAAAAATTACAATTGTATTATTACATTATTAGTCTAGTCAACTCTTTTTTTTATCCCCGCGCCTTACTACCTGTTCATGTTATACATATATATATATGATCATTACTCTAGTAGGTAAGAGATGAGGAAGAAAACATTTTAGAGGGATTTTACCCGCATTTGATTTGAAAGAGCTTTGGAAACAATTGAGGAAAATCCATCTTCGGTACATCCGACCGGTATTTGAACCCTTATCTCCCCGTCATCCAATTCAATTGCGAGAGTGAGCCCCTGATACCATTAATTAGAGTAATTAAACAAGTATCCACATTGGTGGAAGAAACGTCAAGTTCGCCAAGTTTGGTTTATCGGTGGTGTGGAGGTTGAGATTTGAATCCCGGACGTGCTGGGTATTGCTTTTTATAAACGTTTTTCCTAGTCCAAAATGCTCAGTTCTTCTTTCTCATCTGTATCCATTACTGTAATTAAAACTGAATATATCAGACAAACAGTGAGATGACAAACAAAACAAATATAAACAAATAAACAGAAGTGATTACTGTAATTAAAACTGAATATATCGGACAAACGATGAGATGCCAAACAAAACAAATATAAATAAATAAACAGAAGCGATCACTTCTTTGGTAAATAAGGGGGTTAACTAATAATCTTGGGATATATTTTATTTTAATAATGTATATACGACCCTTACTTTAGAACGGTAGTGAAAGCGGGGAGGGTTTCAAGAATGCATAGAACTTGTTAAAACTTTGCTCGTGAAATTTTCATCCCGATTCGGGACCCGTATAACCAAGCAAGAGCAAATGCTCTAAAGTCTAAACCCTCCACTCTAGATGCGTCCTCGTATAAGAACGTTGAATTAATGCTTGAAATCGAAAAGTTTTTAGTCGGAAGTTGAGAACATTTCAAAGGTACAGTTTTAACGAGCTATGTGTACCATGGAAATAAACCATACTTTTTCAGCTCTTTTCTGATTTCTTTTCCTCATGTGCATTTATATGCATAAATAGACAATATTAAAAAACATGAACGGGCTTTATTTATTCAAACCAGTGCTAGTAATTTATTTTAGCACCGCGTATTTACTACCCGTTCGGGCTGTACACCTATGTACTGATTACACTAATGGTTTAGGGATTAGGAAGGTTTAATTGAGAGTAAGTGCATCCGCATTTGCGTGTAAGGAAAGTAAAAAACCATTTAGGAAAAAACCTCAACGCACCCGACCGGGATCAAGTCCCGATCTCCCCGTATTCGGAATTCTAGCCTATCACGAGAGTAGCGCGTCAGACCACGTGGCCACCTAGGCGGGTTGTTGGTTAATAACAGGAAGAATTGTTTTATTGACCAAGCGAAGCAAGGCTATGTTTTAACTTGACCATTTTGAAATGTTGTTTATTTGTCCGGATGTTTGTTACGCGATGGCTGTCCAATGCTCGGTGACCAATTTTAACGAAATCTTACAGGGTCATTCTTTGAACATAGTTCAAACAATGTACGCACATGATTATTTTTTTTATCTGGCTATCCGTTTCAAGATGGCGCCTGGCCACTTAAAAATATGTGTATATATTGGTTTCGCAATAATGTTCAATTTTTTTTACAAATTTTAGCCAAATTTGGCAGGGATATTCTTTAAACCTAGGTCAACCAATATTTTTACATAGTTTTTCAATTACTAATCTACTTTAATATAGTAGCCACTCAAAAGTGTTTTCGTTTAGTAACTCGTGTCAAGGAATTTTCAATTATAATACTTTATTTAGTATATAGTAATTAATTTATAGTAATTTATCGAGTACCTAGGGTGTATTATATAAATATATATATATATGTTGTGAGATTGTTATTTAAAGCATAAGAGCCACGATTATTCTCTATGGATATAATATAATATAAAATTGAATATACAGTAGTATTAATTTGTTTTCTGTCTGATTTGATCACCAATTAAAAATAACTTCTATATAAGGATAAGGTATAGGAGATATTTCAAGTTTAAATTCAAAACGATTGTAGTAACGGTAAGAATATGGCGGGAGGGAGTTGTGCAATTCACGTAACTACTATAAACTCAATCAATGTTATATTATTTATTTTGCTCATGACTACTACTGCCTCGTCATGTCACGAAGATGCAGCGCGAATTTGGTTCATTAATCTAAGATTATTCTTACCAAAACACGATTATTTCAAATAAAACGCTGACCGCAGGAAACAGTTAAAAACCAGACAAATAGCTCGATTTCTTCTGTTTAGGAGACTGCTTCCACTTTGTCAAATGATCATTCAATTGTTTTCAAAGATAGTTTTAGTTTCATATTGGTAGTCAATTTTAACGTCTTTCAATTTTTATCTTTTTTGCTTTGTGTTTTCTACTTGTACAAGTTATAGTTATTTATTTTTTACTTTAAAATGGTAGTCAACACTAAATTTTGTTGTTACCTTTTTTACACCGCGTCTTACTACTCGTCCAGTCTTCACTTTTTAATTTTATGACATAATATATTTACTTTCTTGATGTAAATAGCTTTTTTTCACATATTAAAATCGATAAAATTGAGCCTAATGGGTCTTTTTGGTAAACTTTTTTTTAATCAAACAACACAAATATTTTACTATGCTTTTTCTCCTCTGTGAAAGTAGGTTTTAGTGTAAAAATTATTTAGTTTGGTCCAAGCGTTATACATTAACAATCGTGTTGGTGGGCACATGGACTGAAGGTCAATAGCGTATAGTCTGTTTAATCTGTGTCGGGGAGTTCAAGATTCAAATTCCGGCAGAGTATAATCAAGTTTATTCCATACATGATGCCCCACTCTACCTGCGCGCAATTGCGTGTAGGTTAAAAAAAACTCAAAAATTCAATCCCCTCAGTGTAATTCAAATACGTATTATATATAATGGATGAGTGGTTAGATGCGGTGGTGGGTTAGAAAAAAAAACACTGATTCCTTAAAGATGATGTAGGCTGAATGAGAATAAATGTACCTGCATTTATTTGGAGAGTAAGATTGGAGCTATTTTATTTAGGGAAAAAACTCATTTAGCATACTCGACCGGAATTCGAACCACGACTTCTTCTTCCCTAGTAAACCTCATCATACGATGTTCGTACCTTAGTTCTAATTCCCACCACTGCCTTCCCAGGTATTGAGTGGCTTAGCCTTGTTTCAATCCCAGGTTTACATATGTTAATATGTGTATTTAGGTACATTCGACTTTATGGCGTTAAGCTAGCTTACCATGGCTTCCCAATCTACCTACAAGCAAATGGGGATACATCTAATCTATATAATCCCTTCCTAATCCCTACGCCACTAGTGTAAAATATAAGGATAGTTTTGAGAAAACAATGGCCTAAATTTAGTATAATTCTGGCAGGAATAGAATGTGTTTTACAGTTTGAAAACTTAACGAAACTATTTTTCATACATTTATACGTCAAGTCATGTAATCTGCGACTGTCACATTTGACATATAATATCTATAGCTATAAAATACTACTACTAATATAGTGAAAGTTTATAATGTTAAAGGTGACCTGGTGGTCTAGGGGTAAGGTGTCAGACTTCTATGCTGGCGGCCGGGGTTCAATCCTCGGTCCCGGCAAAGATTTATCTGATTACCAAACCCTTCCTTCACCTCTGACAAGACCTCTTGTGAATGTGGGGAATGCCAGGCCTCCACCGTGGTTCGGATTCCACGTTAAACTGTAGGTCCTTCATTTCATCTCACAATCACCCTACCATTACACATTAGCGTAAGTGCGTATAACCCGAACGGGTAGTAAGACGTGGTGCTAATAATAATAATAATAATAATATAATGTTAAAGGTGACCTGGTGGTCTAGGGGTAAGGTGTCAGACTTCTATGCTGGTGGCCGGGGTTCGATCCTCGGTCCCGGCACAGATTTATCTGATTTCCAAACCCTTCCTTCACCTCTGACAAGACATCTTGTGAATATGGGGAATGCCAGGCCACCACCGTGGTTCGGATTCCACGTTAAACTGTAGGTCCTCCATTTCATCTCACAATCACCCTACCATTACACATTAGCGTAAGAGCGTATAACCCGAACGGGTAGTAAGACGCGGTGCTAATAATAATAATAATAATAATAATAATAATAATATAATGTTAAACGCAAATAATGTGATAAATAAGCTACGCTTTTTTTTTTCTACCCGAAATATTTACTAGAAATACCGTCGAAAGGACACAATTTATTCAACTAAAGACTTAAATAACTTAACCGTTCTATATTCAAAATATATTGTGAGCCTTTGAACTTGTGAGTTGGCATCATTATATTAAGGTCAAAGAGCCATGACAAAACAAACCAGAAAAAGAGGGGAAGGGGGCTGAGGATTGTTTTGATGGAGAAAGCAAGGAGATATATTTTATCTCGACATCTTTTGACATCTCTCCCAGGTGGGTAGCTAATTGATTCCAAGTGGTCGGGCCCAGGGGGGGGATCCGACGACATCCAAACGGGAGCAAAAGGGGGGGAAGAGGGTTAATTAACTTTATCAGTGCAAGTGTCAGTTCTCTCTCGAGATTATACATTACATGAGAACAAAGTAGATGCTTTTCAGCCAATCAAAGATATTCCTAGACACACCCATCATTTGGCTTTGAGACAGGGCAAGTAAGAAAGGGCGGGGGGGGGGGGGAATCCTTAACATCGAATTTATATCTTGCGTAATCGTAAATCTGGCCTCATTAAATTAAATGAATTAATTAGTTACATCTTATCCAAACCGTTGGCTCATAATATAGTAAACATCAAAGTTTGTAAAAAAAAAACGCCTCGGTGGCGTATTTGGCTAACGCGCTTGTCGTGTTAAGCTCGATTGCTGAGGATGGGGAGATCAAGGTTCGAATCTCTGTCGGGTGAACTGGGGGTGGTTTTTCTTAAATGGTTTTCCACTCTCCCTCCACGCAAATGCGGGTTCACTTCCTCTAATTCAACCTTCCCAATTCCTAATCCATTAGCGTAATTAGTACTTAAAGCGTATAATCCGAATGGGTATTAAGACGCGGTGCTAAATATAATAAAGTTTGTAAAATAAATGTTATTTATTCCTATCATGTTGTATTACCCATCCAAACTTTTCGCATTGCGTGGGGGTAAAATGGGAAATTATTTAGGGTAAAGCTTATTTAATTTTACACCGACTGGTATTCGAACCGTAATCTTTTCATCAACAGTAAAGCAGACTAGATGAGACTTTTCTCAGCGTAACCAGTAATAGGGTAAAATAAAGACTAAATATGATTTTAAACGCTAAGCTATATTTGGATTCTAGTAGAAAGAATAGCTCTTGACAGTTATAAAAGTTACTAAAATTATTGAATATGTTCACTACGTCAAATCATATGATTGGCATCTTGTCATTTTTTACATATATTATAATTACTTTTAAAATAATATAATAAATATAATAAAATATTATAAACGTCTGCCACAAAAAAAGTTTGTGTTTTCTTAAAGGTCCTTTTTGAACTTTGAGACCAAAATCAACCATATATAAATACTAATATTTTTTTAAATTTTTTTCTTCTCATTTTCACGAGCTAAGTCATAAAGATGTAAAAGATTTACAAGTCCTTTGAACCACTCTTCTATCATATTGGTGTTTTGATATAAAAAATTAAGCCACTCAATAGTTTACTTGAGAACTTTTTTATTTTTACTTTCTCTCGGCCCCTCAGAGAGATAATATTGTGATCATCAAAAAATTAACCAACTCGAAATGATAAATGTATTCATACATTGTCTATTTATTTATTCTTGTACATTCATCGAGAGGTTTTGTTTGTTTGGTTTTTAATTATTTTTTGAGATTTTATAATAAATTTTAGAAATGTTAGTGTAATTCTATTGTTAATTTTATTGACCATTAAAATATAATTATGATCTGGGACCTCATTATTGAGTATTTAACGTACTTTCTGCGAAATGATTATATCGATACAAACTAATTAACTCTGGACAAAACACACCACCCACTCCACTTTGCCGTAAATATATCACCGTGAAAGGAAAGCTTCGATTTCATTCAATGATAAAAAAATTCACCCACGCCGGGAATTGAACCCGGGATCCCTTGTTCAGTGGAACATTCACGCTACCATCTGAGCTAAGATGTCTTACCAATTAATAACAACATAAAACTTTCAAATATAATTATTATGCCTCGTGAATAAGTTGAGCTCCATTTTTAAATGTTTTTCATAACTAACCTTATAAAATACCCGAAGATAATATGTTTAGTAGTATTTTGTTGGGAACACCCTTTGAGAAATTACAAACTTGATTGAGGTAAACGTTGATAACACTTCATTTTGATATTATTATTATATTATTATTATTATTATATATTATTATTATTGATGGAAAAGGAGAGGATTTCAAATAAATTCAAGAAATGAAGTTTGAATGAAAAATACCACAAGGGTGGCCAAGAAAGAGATGTGAGGAGCAGATAATAGAAAATTTGCAATTAAAGGAGGAAGAATGATGGAAACAATTCAAGGAGGAAAGATGGTAGAAAGATAGAGGAAGAAGGAGGCATTTTACCAAACTGACCCAGCCACAGGCTGAAAACAGTTGTTGTTGATGATGATGAAAACTGGCTACTTTAATACTGTCGAAAAAGTTATCTCCTATCTAAATTGGACTGTTGCTGAAATCTAGGTAGTTTATATCTCGTTTTGAATTACTTAAATAAAATAAAATGTAGACTGGTGTTCAATTAAATAGAAGCCAATGCTTTAATCATATTTATTGTTACTATATTAAAGCAATTAACCGTTGTGTTTTTTTTCCTAGCGCCGTAAATGACGTTAACTGCTTATAAATATGCTTGTCGTCTAGTTGTTAGGAGTACATGTGTACATGGAGAAAAATCGGGTAGTATATTAAATATATATTTTTTATGAGAGAGAGAGAGAGAGAGAACGAACAAATATTTTTATAGTTTTGCCAACATAAATAGATTAGTTACTTAGCAGCTAGTCAAAGTCAGTGAGCTGGAAAAAGTAACTTTTGTTGGTAAAAAAAAATAGGATGAAAGGTTTTTTTCATTTTTTAATCCTTGATGACGTAGGCAAGTTTATAAGGTGCTTGTATTTTTTTAATATAAAGTTATTTAAAGCTTGGATTTGGATGGATATATCCCCTCATCATCGACCATAATATAAAAAAAATGACATTTTGGTGGGCCATTTCTCCCTAACCCGGGCTATCCGTATAGTTACAGTGACGGGGCAGGAATTATAAATATAAAATTCTAGAGGTGGTGTACATGAATTTGAATGGAGGGAGAAAAACAAAACAACTAGGGGGAAAACACCCTTTAAGCGCCTGGTCGGGATTTGAACCCCAACATCTCCATCACTGGCAAGTCAGTATACTGCAGGCCTCATAGCGTGTGGTCACAGAATCTGGTGGAAGTGTTTAATTAGTTAATACTGGAGGGGTTAGGCGAACATTAACATAATTATATAATAATAATTGATACTATTAAAATTTGAAAACCTTCTTGTACCACCCAGGGCGACTTTATTCTACAGGTTGGCCATGTTTCTGGATACGCAGGAAATATAAGTTCCTATACGTGTTTAAATACATACGACATCGTCTAACTTAGTTTGGTGTGCTCTTTTTTGGCTTTTGCCGATGATTTAATGGCTAACCTGTACACTCTTTAAATACTTACAAGTTTTAGTATTAATTTTTTTTAAATATTAACAACATATCCCAACATCTCTACGTCATACTCACAACAATCCAACACCAGACCTTTTAAATCTAGTAATTTTTAAAAGGAATAAACCCATAAACAGTGGCGGCTCGTGTATAGGCATTGCGGAACTGCAGCATCCTCTATTTTCACTTAATATCGATAACATTAAGAATAATGAGTCCTTTTTTCTTTAATTCTTTATTTATTTTTGTAGTACACTATATATTCGTTAAGCTTAATGTCAGTACTTCAGTAGCCATCCCCAGTTTATGTAAAAGATACAAAAATCTTTGTATGGTACTGTGTGCTTCACAGTGCCAGCGACGTGGTGTTTTACTGTTGTAGCATGCACACATAGGAGGGTATGGGAAGGAAGGTGGGACTGTCAGTAGAGAGAGCACTGTTGCTCTCGCAGTGCCGGCTCTGGCATGATGGTGGAAGGAAGTTTTTTTTTACTCAGCGTGTGTTGTGCTTAAAAACCGTGTACCATATTCTTGAATGTGATAAAGTGTATTAGTGTAGAATTAGATTATTATTCTGCTTCCAACTATTCTATTCGATTCTTTTTTTTCTGTTCTTTTATTTAACAGAAATACTAAATACACTTGCAGTACTTTTAATGAAGAAAAATTTCCTCAGTTGTATCCAGAGATCAAGGAGAAAATTATTGAACTTTTCGCGCAAATTAAAACAAGAAGAATAGATTTCATTTTTAAATGAATCGATCAAGCTTGATCTGTAACAATTTAAGTTAAAGTAAGTGTTTTTTTGTCAAGATTTAATCAAGTTCCTGAATAAATTTTCTTTTTATACATGTTTTTTTTTTTCCTTTGACACAATTTTAAAACAAAGACTAAATAATTTCTGGAGCAGAACACCCACTAATTTTAACTACGAGCCACTACTGCCCATAAACTATTAATAGTGATTCTCGAATAATAATCTGTTGGCTAATACTCATATATATATGCTTTCTACTCACTATTCAATCCATCATGATATGTGGACTCGGTCAGTTAAAATTGTACAATTGGCAGAATAAAGCCAACTACCGAGTCACTCGTGGCTGCTTTATCTGACATCTCGTGATTCTTATTCGTTCACACATATGTATCTGACGATTTCCCCACGTCCATCACAGAATCTGTCTTAAAATATGAATTACGCTGGGCACGGTACGATTCCTGGATAGCTCAGTGGTTATAGCATTGTCGTACTAAATCTAAAGGTTCCGGGCTCGTTTCCCGTGTCGAGGCGTAATTATTCAATTTAAAGAATATAATATGTAGATATTAAAACCAGGGTTGTTGAGTCGTTGAGTTTGAAGCGATCTTGGTTGGAATCTTGAGTCGATAGAAATGTACCGACCCCTACTTCAAAATAAAAATTATAAACTTATAATATATTAACAATATTTTTTAATTTAAAAAAAACTAAAGACAGAATTTTTTTAATTTGGATTGACGAATTGATTTAAAAATAAATTCACACTGGAAAAGAAGCTTCCTATGAGGTCATCTGTATCGGAGAATTTTACTGCGTAAATGTATTATTAGATATTAATATTTAATATACCTTAGGCATTTATGAACGAGTTGAAGGCTTGGCGCACTGAATCCACACCCTTGGTTAAAACAAAGGGGGTAAGAGGTAGAACCATAACAAAATATGTTTCCGACATTATTTTCGCCCTGGAGACAAGGATTATCATTCTTCCTCCCTCCTCTATACTTTCGACGACAGGCAGGCAAGCCAGATGAGGAATGTAAGCCAAAGTCCTGTCCTCCTGGGGGTATTTCCATTAAAGAATCAGAAGACAAAAAGTCGTCACAGTAATCTGAGAGGTTGGAGGAAGGAGAGAAAGATTATGAGGAAAAAAGATGAGAAAATCCGTAACAATATATCTACCTGCTTTTATTTATTATTATTATTATTATTATTATTATTATTACTTTCCACTCTCCAATAAGATATAAAAAATATATATCTGATTTCCACGAAATTGCGTCCAGTTTGACTACCTAGAAATATTTCCAAATGTCCTGCAAATGGTGTGTGTGCGTGTCTGCGTATCTGCGTGTGTGTGTTTGCGTGTGTGTGTGTGCATGTGTGTATGTGTGTGTCTATGTATGTGTCTGTGTATGTGAAGCTAGATTCACTTGTTCGCCGAGAATAAAGGAATACGCTTTAGTGGCGCAGCAATTCACACGCTTAATGTTGGTCCTTGATGCATTGAAACGCGAACTTTTTAAAAAAAAGCTGGTTATCAACATATTTTATTTTATAGTGAATAAAAATATATGTTTTTATATCATTATCGCGATATATTGTTTTCAAATTATAACGCTGTGACTTGGAAAATAATCCATTAACGGATTATTTCAAATCTCTTCACAATAGCCATCGAAGCTGTCTGCTTGCTTCTATCTCTTCAGCGCATGCGCACCTATTTGAGATGGTTGGTTTTGAGATTTGATTACTTCTCTCGTGCCGAATATCTCGGGTAGAGCGGATGAAGTAGAGATAATTTGTCCTTTAATAAGATGATGATGATGATGATGATGAATGATGAACTGCCAATAGAAGTTTTAAACTCAAGTCTAGTTAACCATAAGAACAATTCCCCTCCGGGAAAAATAACTATGGTATGACCGGGAATTGAGCCCAAAACCTTTAGGTTAATAGCCAGGGATGCTGACAACTAGATCAAGTCAACATAATCCCTTTCCTCTATTATTTCACAGGTCCCAGTCTGCCAAGCTCATATACATACCCGACAGCTCTCCAATATTGTCGCATTCACGTTCAATCAGTAGCGAGTTGCTTACAAACGACCAACCTTCTCTGGTATTAATTACCCCGTCACCTGTTCTCACTGCTAATTATACCGACCCACAACACAATAGCTCACAATAGCTTGTGTAAGAATAACTACAGTAGCCCCGTGGCTTCTTTGGTGCTGACTGACAGCTCACAGTTGACTTCTGACAGCTGCTAAACATATGTTTTTGCAGATCATATGGTTCGGTGTAGGGATACATAATTTGGTCTGGTAACTTTTCAAAACTTTTAGCTGTCAGCTGTGAGCTGTCAGTCAGCACCAAAGAAGTCACGAAGCTACTGTAGTTAGTTAGAAAAAAGGAAGCGTCCTCTCACAATGGATCGTGTTAGATTCCTTAGTTCTCATAGCTGAATGGATAAATGGTTTTTATTTCAAGAATGTTTATAATAATATTACTACGTGTTAAGGTTATAGGCCTATATTGGGTCTGCTGGTTACTGAGCGCCGGCCGTACAAACTTCTCATCTTCACAGGAGCCTTAAATGACTTCTAGAAAAGATACTGACAATATCTTCTTTCACGTATTCATACGTCAGATCTTGGTTTTACCGCTTACCGCGAGGTTGGGGTTTGGATCCCACATAGTGTATAGGGTTAAGATGGAATATTTGACCCTTAGTGCCTTCCCACTCTACCTTTACGCAAATGAGAGTACACTTCCTTTAAATGATATCTTCTCTATCCAAACCCCTTTCAGCGTAATTAACATAAATATAACCTGCCTCTGTGGTGTAGTTGGCTAACGCGCTAATTTCATGTTGAGCTAGACTGCCAAGGACGGGAAGATCGAGGCTCGAATCTCGGTTAGATTAACTGGGTGTTTTTTTCCCCTAAACGAATTTCCACTATCCCTCCACACAAATGCGGGTTCACCTTCTCTAAATTCAACCTTCCCATTTCCTAATCCATTAGCGTAATTAGTACTTAAGACGCGGTGTTAAAAAAAAAAAATAAATATATGCCTATTTTTAGCACCGTCTGATCAGGCTATACGCTATGTACTTATTACTTTAATGAAGTAGGTATGAAGAAGGATTGTATTTAGGGGAAGTGTACCCGCATTTTCGTGGAGGGAGAGTGGAACACCATTTTGGATAATCACCCCTCACTACACCCGACCAGAATTCGAACCCCAATCTCTCTTTCATCGACAGCCTAACATCATAACGACGCCTTAGACCATGCGGCCACTGGAGCCCGTTAGGTATATGCGTATATCCACGGGGAAATATAATTATTCTTTTCTCGTCGAACTTCATATAGCGCTCTAGGTCCATGGTTTCCGTTACCGTTATAATATTTTGTCGTTATTACCTCTTTCTATAGTCGACTCGGTGGTCTTGGTGATCTTGGTGTAAAGTTCTCGCCTCCGGATCCGAGGTTCGTGGGTTCAAACCCACCCGGTGTCGATGTTTAATTATTTAGCAGTAAAAATCCGTAGTCCAACTTCCTTAGAGGAGGGAAGTAAAGCTGTCGATTGTGGCAACACTGGGAGGTATGCGAAAATATATTTTCTGGCAAAATTGGTAGGCTCTTTAGCGTTCGCTCATATGTATTCTCGCGTGCTGATATAATCATTCGGTTCAGAAAGTGAACTTTAAATACTCAAATAAATAAATAATATTCTTTCTATATTAGGATTTTGGTAGGAAATAACTTTTATAAAAAGCGTATAACCCTAACGGGTAGTAAGACGCGGTGCTAAATAAAGAAAAACTTTATATACATTTTTTTTTGCAATCAACTTTTTACTTTTTATGAGTCTTATTTCATAGGTATTGAAATTACATATTAAAAGTGACAGTTGCGGATCACATTACTAGAAATACGTCTTACTACCCGTCTGGCTTATACGCATATGTACTTATTATTATTATCACCACGTCTTACTACCCGTTGGGGTTATACGCACTTACTCTAATGTGTAATGGTAGGGTGATTGTGAGATGAAATGGAGGAGCTACAGTTTAACGTGGAATCCGAACCACGGTGGAGGCCTGGCATTCCCACATTCCCAAGATGTCTTGTCAGAGGTGAAGGAAGGGTTTGGTAATCAGATAAATCTGTGCGGGACCGAGGATTGAACCCCGGCCGCCAGCAAAGAAGTCCGACACCTTACCCTAGACCACCAGGTCACCTACCATATGTACTTATTACGCTAACGTGTTAGAGATGAGAAAGGTTGAATTTAGAGGAAATGTACATTTGCATGGGGGGTAAAGAGTGGAAAAACCAGTTAGGGAAAAACTCCACGGTACACCCGAACAGGATTAGAACCCCGATAAACTATCTAGTCTATTGAGAGACTGACGCCTTAGACCATAGAACCACTGAAGTGGGTATTTAGCTATGGATTACATGTTTAATCATACTAAAGTTCCCTATATTTCAAGAATGAACGCATCTTTTGTTTAAAATACAAATTCATACTTCCCTTTATTTTCACCTACGAAAAAATGTATTTACTCTAGTTTTATCTTGAAAGGAAGCAAATAGTCTTACCTTGATTGATTTTATTATGGCCCTATCTCATAATAATATATATAATAGTGTAACCCGTTGAGGTATGGCTTCTACCTTTCAAGGTAAACAGAGTGTAGTCCCTAATGGCGGCTGCTTACCGGAGCGTTGAGACTCATTTCAGACGTCAGGAAATTCCACGTATTTAAGAAGCGGTTTGATATTTCAAAATATAGTTTATGATTATTGTCATGGAGGTGAAATTTATCGACATACCCCTATCAAATTAGATTGAAAAATTACAAATATTATTATTATTATTATTTATTATTATTATTATTATTATTATTATTAGCACCGCGTATTACTACCCATTCGGGTTATACGCACTTACGCTAATGTGTAATGGTAGGGTGATTGTGAGATGAAATGAAGGACCTACAGTTTAACGTGGATCCGAACCACGGTGGAGGCCTGGCATTCCCCACATTCACAAGATGAACTACAAATAGATATGGTCATTGAACCTTGGACCTTTGGCTTAGCTCGCTAATGCTCTACCACTGAGCTATATAGGTCCGTTTCCAGGTGTAATTTTTCCAATTTTGAATATGATTCAGCTAGGGCAAATCTCCGTAACTATAATCATTGTTCCCCAAGCTTCGCCTTTCATATATACTTCTTGTATAGCGTTGCTTTCTTCCACGCCCCTATCGGATTTAAAATTCGACAGGTTAAGATTTATATTTATTTTTTAAAATCATGAAGAGGGGACTTGCTTCATTTTCCGAGAAGTTTTACGCTAAAATTCGAAGTTCTGAAATCAAAGTAAGGGTTTAGAAACATATATTTAACCGTCTCTAACAAATGAAAGAATTATAAATAGCATCAGAAATGAAAATTCTAAGATAATTGATGATTGTTTTAGTGGTTTTGAATCATAATAAAAGTACACAACAGAACATTTAAAGATAACTGAAGATTGTGTTAAAGGTTTAGGAACCCCAGAACTGTCATTCCCAAAGGAAATACCACAGTTCAAAGATACATCCCTTCAATTAAATGGCGTCCCTAAGAGGCATATATTAAATCACGTTTCTTACCAAATCTGTTTTCTTCATTTTGTCTTACTTTCCGTTGAAGGTAACAATGTGAATTTTGCAGGAGACCTGATCATTTATATGCAGTGACTGTGCTGCCCTATATCTGCAAGGACTACGAGATTTGTTTCGTGATTGCGTGAGACGTTTCCCTCCGAAACTTCGTCCTAGTTTGAGACGAGGGGCTTCTGTGACAAACGGAAAATGGATCTCCAAGAAGAGCACTACTTCATTTTTCGTTAGAACGGAATGAGATTTTATTTAAAATTCAATGCATTTTTCAGAGGGTTTCTTTCCTTTGAAAATATAAAATATGGGGAGAGGAGGCCTACCTACCTAGTGTCAGGACTTGTCACAGACTTCGAAAATCTCGCGTTGTTAGAGAAGTGATTTATTGTTTCGAAATATGTCTTGCGGAAAAGTGAAGCTGGAAGTTATTAATAGACACCGTGCTTATACTTTGAGGGCGCTGGTGAGAACGCTAGGGTTGGCGACGTGGTGAAATTGTGAAACTTAGAAGTGTAACCCTGTTAGTAACCGTAATGAAACATGTTAGAGATAAACATAATAGTTATATCTTGTTATCAAAAGATTCTGGCAATGATTCTTATCATTCACTTAATAAGGTAAGGTGACCTGGGGTGTAGGGGTAAGGTGTCGGACTTCTTTGCTAGGTCCGGGGTTCAATACTCGGTCCCGGCACAGATTTATCTGATTACCAAACCCTTCCTTCACCTCTGACAAGACGTGTATTAATCACAACTTGTGAATGTATGGAGTGCCAGGCCTCCACCATGGTTCGGATTCCACGTTAAACTGTAGGTCCTCCAATTCATCTCACAATCACCCTACCATTACACATTAGCATAAGTGCGTATAACCCGAACGGGTAGTAATTTAGTAATGTTAAGATATTGGGCTTACTAAAATACTACCACGTTACTGTATCTGACAGAGGTTTGAGATGGAAATTTCAGTTTTTTAGCCTCAAAAATTGTGATGCAAACTTGTATAAATTTAACACCTTATAATGTTAATATCTGGCTCGTACTAGACAATTACCTCCAAATTACATTACCAAAATTTGAGTTGAACTAGTCTTTATTTGTTCAAAAAGACACGGTACAACGATGACATTTATAAATTCCACGGAAGGCGGCTAGAAATGCTTTGAAGGGATTAGAAAGTTAGTGTTTCCAGAGTTTAGTTTAATTTAAAAAAAACAAATATATTAGAATTTATTGGTTTATTTAGCTAGTTCTTGGCGTTTATCCTCTTTGAGAAAGAGCTCTGGCGTATAAGAATAAAAATAATAAACTCGCTTTGTTCTTTCTGTTTGTTGCTTTAATCCCTGGTTTCGTTTTTCTTCATCCCATGTCCTGTAAGATACATAGTAAAATATTATGTCTTTTTTTTTATAACGATTAGACCTGCTTCGGTGGCAGAATGGTCTTAGACGTCACACTCGTGTTAGATTAGACTGCTGATGACAGGGAGATCGGGGTTCAAATCCCGGTCGAGTGTATTGAGGGTGTTTTCCAAAATGGTTTTCTACTCTTCTCCACGCAAATGCGGGTACATTTCCATTAAATTCAACCTTTCTCATCCTTAACTCATAAGCTTAATCAGCTCATACCCGCCTAGGAGGCGTATTAGCTAACGCGCTTGTTTCGTGTTGAGCTAGTCCTCCGCCAAAGACGGGGAGATCGAGGTTCAAATCTGTCAGGTGAACTGGGGGTAGTTTTTCCTAAATGGTTTTCCACTCTCCCTTCTCGCAAATGCGGGTTCATTTTATCTAAATTAAACTTTACTATTACTAACCCATTAGAGTAATTAGCACTTAAGCGTACAACCCGAACGGGTAGTGAGACGCGATGCTAAAATAAATAATTAGTTCATATGCGTATAGACTGAACAGGTAGTAAGACGTGGTGCTAAATATATATATATATATTCCTTCCCTTTTGAGTTGCAAGTTTCTACCACTGACAGCGAAATAGAAGATTATAAAACTTACATTTTGGTGTTATTATCTTAAAGAGTACACACTAAAAGGTGAAGTTAGCTATTTTCCAACGATGTTCCGAATGAAATTTTGAAGCTCCGTGTTCAAAGTAGCGTCTAGAAACAAATATATCTTCTCTCAAACAAATACATTTTTTAATAAGGTCATAATACAAAATTCGAGTAAAATATTGAGGATATTTTCAGTGTTTTGAAACTTCATAAAAGCCATTCCCATAAGAAATACATATTTAGAGGATATTTCCCATAAAGTGGGTGGTGCCTTTAAGAAACTGTTTATTGATTGATATTGTAGGGAAAAATGAGTATTTTCAAGCTCTAAAATGAATAATTTCTGTGATTTTTTTTATAATATTTAGTACAATAACGGATCAAATAGCCAAGCTATTATAGTTGTTAATTACAGTTATAGTAGTATCTAAATATCATAATCTTTAAATCGAAAAATGACACCTGAACATTGAAATTGAACCCGGGACCTTTAGTTTAATACGCCAATGCTCTAAGCACTAAGTCATCCAGGAACTATCTCATGTCAAGAGTAATTCTCCATTCATATTTTAAGGCAGAATCTGTTATGGATGTGCGGAAATCTTAGGGTACAAATGTGTGATCAATTAAGACCACGATCTCCAAGATAACGCAGCCATCTTCTACTCAGTAGTAAGCCTTTTGCCGCCAAAAGTACAATTATATTTGTAGCTCATGAATTTAATTGATCACACATTTGTAACTCGTGAATTTAATTGATCACACATTTGTAAGCGAAGATTTACGCACGTCCATCATAGACTCTACCTTAAAATATGAGTGGAGAATGACCCTGGGTATGAGACGTTTCCTGGATAGCTCATTGGGTATAGCATTGGCACACTAAGCCAAAGGTCCCGACTTCAATACCCGTGTCCAGGTGTTTTTCTTTTTAAATACTATAATATAGTAAAATAGTTTTATATTCATAGCCATTTGTTTATTTTATGTTTATCAAATTAGAAATTATATATTATTCATATTTTAAAATGGTTTAATTTTCATAAATTTATGTATGAAAAAATTATTTCTTATTTCCAATTCAAAAATATCATTAGCTCGTGAATTTAAGAAAAATTTTAACGTTTAGAAACTTGATTAGAACATAATAATTTATAATAAAGGTTTCTAACCCCATACCAGTAGTCACATGGTATAAGGCGTTACTCTCGTATAATAAACTGGATTATTTAAATGACTGGGAATTTGGGTATCTAATCCTGGCCTTGTGTACTAACACGGTGCACTTAAGAAATGACTTAAATTTAGGTTTAAAGATTTTGCTTGAAAACAAAAGATGAAACATCTCATTATGAAAGTGAATTTAATATTAGTCAAATTCATGTTGTTACATTTGTAACTTATTAATTAATTTTTTTTTTAAATATCCAATAAAGGATGATGGGGGATTCCTAATCTGAATCTCAACTTAAATTTTAATAAAAATATTTTCCTGGGGGCAAATTTCGGCGTTTTGTACTAAATTTTAATTTCGACCTCCTCCACCACCGATCAATACTCATCCCCAAAACACTTTTCCCTCTCCTTAAACCCTCTTTTACCCAAAACATAATCCAGCGATTAATCATTATGAACACCCAGCACTTATCAGCTTAATCATTCCCTGATTAAGAAAGATTATCCAGACTTACTTAAGGTAAATCCTTTATGTTAACGTAGATTAAATTAACAGAAATCAAAATTGATTTTCTGCTTTTAACTTACTATAAATATCTTCTGTTGTTGAAGGTTTGAATCCTCTCACTCTAGTATGGATTTTTAAAATTATAAAATAATTGAACGTATGTATTTATATTAATTAAAAAAATCTACTCGATACAAGATAAAGTCCATAACTATTGTGACATAACAGATCTTACCTCTGGTTATTAAAAGATTTCATTACTTTAAGTGTAAATTGTATTCATATACAAGCACGCGGAGTTTAGAAAGTGAGCCAAGAATACCATATTTATATTACGTTTATCTTATAAAATTAAACAATACATCTGCGCTCTACGAATCTAAGAGGACATGGAAATATATTATAAATAAACAACGGGCGGTAATATATTGGACACTTTTACCAGTGTGCGTTAGTTAATCCTTTCAATTTTCGTATAGATGGACAATATTTACAAAGTGTTTTTCACTTACAGAGAGGCCTGTTGTCTTTGTTATGTTCAAGCTGGCACCCCTAGTAGCAATCAAGAGAACTAACGTGTGATAAAGAAGCTTGAGACCAAACACGAGAGAGAAAGAGAATCTTGTTGACATTTTAAAAACCGTGAGCTTCGAATTTCGTGATCCGTGAATTTAAAAAGAAAAGTTAATATATTATATCGATTCTATTAAATTTTCAAACTCTCTTCGCTTTTACATTATTATTTCTTACATTTACATTTTAATTTCATCAGTTTAAATCAACATTTTGGGAAATGTAATTATTTGGCAGGAACTAACCTCTTCAACTTCAGTATGGAACGTTTTTGAACTGTCCCAATATAAATTTTGATCTTTTTTTTTTGCGCAATTTTAATTAACTGTAATAAAATCCGCAGTTGTAAATTTTACCACAAGAGTAAATATTAACACAATCTAACTAAAGTTATTTAATGTGTCAATAGTTAACCATGTATCCTAACTAAGACTGGGAGTGCTATGGAGAATTTCATTTTCGAGTAAATTTCTACAAGATCTTTTTGCAACAAAGGACAAACTCAATGGGTGGGATGTTTCTATTTATATCTGAGATGTATGCCTCCCAATTTCAATCCATACAAGAACATCTATTAGTCTGAAATATTCTACAAAACTGAACTACCATCATTACAGCTATTTTTCAATAAAATGATACTAACAAGTTGATATTTTTAATTATTTCCTTTTTTGTCAACCCTTATTGTCATTATTAATTTGTATTTAATATTTTTAGTAGGTATGCGTGTTTATGTATATGCATGTGGATGCTGGCTTATTTATATATGTGTGTGTATAAGTGTATCAATGTGTGTGATGTGTGGCCAATACATTTGACCAGCTATATGAGAGAAGTGAGTATGTTCCATCGTTCGTAAAACTATATACTCTTACACGACATTCGTTACGAGTCTACTACATCACATTACTTCCTTGTTTCACTGGTCATCCTCTAAACCTCACGTGACCTTTTTGTGTGTCGGGGTGTGTATAGAGGACAATGTAATGCTTTATAAAACATTTCACTTCTATACGCTAGTGCCGTTAAACTTTTTTTTTTTTTATATATTTTCCTTATATAAAAAGAAAGTATTACAATCGTGAAAATTTTCAACCTTTATATTATGTAGAATTTTTACGTTTTTTGCTCCCAAACGCAAAAAACAAAAAGTGTGTTATGTTTGTCTCCATGTATTTCTGTCTGCCTGTCTATCTTTCTGTCACTGGCCACATATCTGAAACAGTTTGATCTGTTAAAACTTGATTTTTTAATGTTATAGAGCAATACCTGAGGATTTTTTTCCAACCTAGCTCCTCAAATTAAGGGTAGTCTACCTACTGATGAGAGTTTTTTTTATTTAATTCAAAAATTTTCAAAATTGGCTGTAACAATTTTATTTAAAATTCATACCTATATATTTATAACGTTTTATACTTCTATTTTACTAAATGGTAGTTTATTTATCCAAAAATATGAAATTGTTATATCGATTTTGTTTAAAATGTATGTCTGGTGAGTATTTGAAATGACAAACTAAACTGAATACTTGTTTTTGGGGGGAAATTCGTTTTAAAGGTTGTTTACGAAATTATATATTTTTAAATATTAATTATTTTAATAAATAGATATAATGATTTGATCTAAAATAGGCGTATGTTAAGATTTTTATAAGATAAATGGTTATATATATATATATATATATTTATTTATTTTTATTTTAAAATTTCATTTAATAGTAGTTCATTGATAACCTATTTTGAAAAACAATTAATCTTATTTAAAATAGCTCTAGTTTTGTTCACAATTGGTATTTGCAGACTATTTTACATAATTATAAATAATTTTGTTGGTTTTTAAAAAATAATTAATTTAACGATACTTTGTTTATGACAAATAAAAAAAAATTGAAACCTTTTTAAAATGCCCAGTAAAATTAAGTTCAAAATGGGTATCTGGGGGTAATTTTTCATGATAAGTCAGAATATATTTTTAGTTATTATAAATATAGATCATTTGAAGGTGGTTTACAAATAATATTTGAATTTCCCCCTCCCCTTCCCAAGATTCAATACACTTACTAATATGAGAAAGTATGTGTGATTGTGTCGTATTACATATTTTTAAGAGTCGCCCTGATTTCCCGTTAGGAGGATCATAAACATTGTCAGATTCAGTATTAATCTGCAACTAGATAGTAAATAAAATTGAATAAAATATGTCTTGGTTTTCAAAACATACCAAGTATTTTATTGCATATTATGTGTCATATAATTTCTTGCTAATTTGGACGTATGTTTTTTATAAATTTTGACATTTCCCAACACATTAGTTATCGACCTGGGCATGTAGGAAAATGTGCCTTCAATGATTTAAACCACGACCTCTTCGTAAACTAGAGTAAAGTTTAAAAGCAAGTATAATGACTTGGACCACTGAGTCACCATCACGGTGTTTGAGACCTGGGACAAGAATAGATACCAATTACTTTAATACTAATGAAGAAGATCATATTAATGATTTATCAGGATTTGAAGGTCATACACGGTGTCATATTAACATGCAGTATACAAAGTAGGTGTATTTTCTAATGCTCGCGTGTAGTGTCTGTAGTTTTAAAATAGTTTGTTACTCAAATTAAATTAATCATATTGGCCGCGCAAAAAGCTGTAAATAGTTTTCCTGTGAATTAAAGATATAAAAATACGAACGCGTCGCTTTAATTGTCAATAACATTAAAATATGGAATTGAAGTGTTGTTTTTTTTAAGCACGTAAAATAAAAATCCCTGTTTTTTTATTTTTTATTATTTAACCAAAATAAAGTGATTTTATCTGTGACCTCTCAGGTTTTGGTCACTTCCTCTCGAGTAATGTATCTTCCTAGGTTTCCTAACTCGTGGCATCTCGTGTTGTTGATCTTTCTTCTGAAACATATATCCTCCTAGGTCTCCTAGCTCGTGACATCTCGTGTTGTTGTCCCTCCTCCTGAAACATATATCCTCCTAGGTCTCCTAGCTCGTGGCATCTCGTGTTGTTGACCTTTCTTCTGAAACATATATCCTCCTAGGTCTCCTAGCTCGTGGCATTTCGTGTTGTTGTCCCTCCTTCTGAAACATATATCCCCCTAGGTCTCCTAGCTCGTGACATCTCGTGTTGTTGTCCCTCCTCCTGAAACATATATCCTCCTAGGTCTCCTAGCTCGTGGCATCTCGTGTTGTTGACCTTTCTTCTGAAACATATATCCTCCTAGGTCTCCTAGCTCGTGGCATCTCGTGTTGTTGTCCCTTCTTCTGAAACATATATCCTCCTAGGTCTCCTAGCTCGTGGCATCTCGTGTTGTTGACCCTTCTTCTGAAACATATATCCTCCTAGGTCTCCTAGCTCGTGGCATCTCGTGTTGTTGTCCCTCCATCTGAAACATATATCCTCCTAGATCTCCTAGCTCGTGGCATCTCGTGTTGTTGTCCCTCCTCCTGAAACATATATCCTCCTAGGTTTCCTAACTCGTGGCATCTCGTGTTGTTGTCCCTCCTCCTGAAACATATATCCTCCTAGGTCTCCTAGCTCGTGGCATTTCGTGTTGTTGTCCCTCCTTCTGAAACATATATCCTCCTAGATCTCCTAGCTCGTGGCATCTCGTGTTGTTGTCCCTCCTCCTGAAACATATATCCTCCTAGGTTTCCTAACTCGTGGCATCTCGTGTTGTTGTCCCTCCTCCTGAAACATATATCCTCCTAGGTTTCCTAACTCGTGGCATCTCGTGTTGTTGTCCCTCCTCCTGAAACATATATCCTCCTAGGTTTCCTGGATCTATTTTTATCCCTCCCTCTCTCTCATCTTCTAGCAAAGTGTTTCTCCTCTCCTTACTCGTGTGTTCACGCTGTTTGTTCTTGGTCTTGTTCTGATCCTTATTGTTTCGCAGGGCCCCGAGTATATTCTCAGGGTGGAGGTTTGTTTATATAGCTCTGGACGGCGGTCGTATCGACGGTTGGGGCCCCATCAAACTGGCGGATGAATCAAGTTCCTCTCCGACCATCAAGCGCCACAAAAAGGGGTTGTTGTTGTTTTGTTTTTTTCGGGCTTCTTCCTTATAGTCGAGCTTGTGTCGTAAATTTAAATTACCCCGTAAGGGTAAAAAGTGTGCGAGTGGTTTTTCTAACTCCAAACAAGTTTTAGGTCTGCAATTTTGTCTGAGTGGTCTAAGGCGCTAGATTCATGTTTAACTTGGTCGTCGTTGACTGGAAGGTCAAGGTTCAAGTCCCGGTCGGATGCATTTGTGATTACTTATCAAGGTGGTTTTCAAGGTCATGCATTTTAGCTAAGCCACTTTCCTACCCACTAACCCTTATATTAGGACTTTTTTTTTTGCACCCCATCTTACTACCCATCTGAGCTATATACATACGTATTAATTACGCTAATGTATTAGGAATAGGGAAAGTTGAATTTAGGTTAAGTGTACCTGCATTTTCTTGGAAGAAGAGTGGAAAACCTTCTTCTTTATTGGATTTTGGCCCGTTCCTTTCCAAGGGTTCTAAAGGCTATCCTTCCATCTTTGCATCGGTCTTCAAGGTCTTCTCCTTCCTAGAGGTCTTTCGTCTCTCGCTATTTTGACAATTCTGTCTTCTTGCATCCTTTCAATATGTTGGTTCCATTCTCTCTTACGTGAAGCTACCCATTCAGTGATGGGGTTAATTGGACAAGATTATCTTATGTTCTAATTTCTTCCTCTGTATAGTCGAGATTTTATTAGTGATTTTTCTCAATACTCGAATTTGTGCTCTCTCCAGTTCTTGTTGGGTACATTTAGTTTCAATTCGTGCCTCTTTGCGGCATATGCGAGTATTGTTCTTACCACTGACTTATACATTCTTGTCTTTGAATCTTGTTGTAGAAATTTGCAGTACCATATTGAGTAATTAAGGCAGCCGGTGATTCTGTTACCTTTTGTTATTTTATTTATTTCACTGTTAATACTGAGTTTATTTTTGTTATTGGTGACCTGGCGGTCTAGGGGTAAGGTGTCAGACTTCTGTACTGGCGGCCGGGGTTCAATCCTCGGTCCCGGCAAAGATTTATCTGATTACCAAACCCTTCCTTCACCTCTGACAAGACATCTTGTGAATGTGAGGAATGCCAGGCCTACACCGTGGTTCGGATTCCACGTTAAACTGTAGGTCCTTCATTTCATCTCACAATCACCCTACCATTACACATTAGCGTAAGTGAGTATAACCCGAACGGGTAGTAAGACGCGGTGCTAATAATAATATAATAAATAATAATAATAATAATAATAATAATAATAATAATAATAATAATAATAATATTTTTGTTATTCTCAGATATTTTGTCTCAGATACTTGTTCAATTATCTGGTTATCGACCACCAATTTGCAGTTTACCGGTTTTTTTGCAATCATAATAGAGAGATTCTAAACATTTATCAAAAATAACTATTAGTTAATCTGTAGTAACGATAAGAACATGGAGGGGGAAAGAGGTCTACTGTTCATAGAATTACTAGATATAGCAATTTGTTTCTATTTACGATTTACACTAGACCACATTCAAATAAAATACACACGCACGCACGCATGTACGTGAAGGCCACTGCTTTCAAATATCCCCCTAAACACACATTGGAACCTCTTAACAGACTCAGACAGCGAGTGGACCCATTACATGCCAAACAGCGTTTATCACTGAATTCCGATCGCGACTAAACCATGTGTGATGTCTCAAGCTGTGATAGAATTGGTCGTAAGCTTGTTCAGAGGTAAACCAGTAGTCTTGTCACTCCGGACCTGTTCATGTGACCACAACATTGGTGTGCCTCTCGCTCAGGGGAGACTGTTCAAATTAACATGTTCCAACATCCGATGTCGTGGCCGAAAGTCTTAAGGTGGGGATGTAAGGAGACGCGAGAAAATGTCAGTGCTTTTACAGATTTATAGTAAAAAATTTTTTGGCAAAATTAATAAATAAAATATTGTTCTAGTATAAATATATAGTATTGTTTTCTGGGGAAGTTAAATAAAGCTTCATTGTATTCGTTATAACGTTAAAACATCGATTATATGAAGTCAGAAACGTAAACTTTAGTGATCTTGCACGAGGATAGGACAGTCAAGGAAATGCACAAGCGTTCACATAGTTTTTATTTAAAAAAAACCTAGATTGATGAAATAAAACAATCTAGTATCGCCCTTTTTGGGAATTGATAGGCATAGTGGCACGTTCTAAACCATCAGGGTCGCAGTGCCTTGGTTGTCAGTGTCATGAAATTTATGTTTGAATCTCGGCCGAATGCTCAGAGGGGTGGTTTTACCCCATCCCTTCTCCACACTAAAGTGGGTGCATTTCCTCTAAGTTACCCTTTATACCCCTTAAAATTACGTCGCTGATAACTTTGTTGTCGATTAAGCTAATTAAATTAATCTGAATTTATATTCTGAAAATTGACACCTGGACACAGGAATCGAACCCGGGACCTTTGGTTTAGTACGCCAATGCTCTTACCACTATAGCTATCCAGGAATCGTCCCGTGCCCAGGGTCATTCTTCACTCATACTTTAAGGCAGAGACCATGATGGACGTGCGAAAATCATCGGTTACAAATGTGTGATTTTATTAAGATCACGAGCTATCAGATAACGCAGCCACCCTCAACTCGTAGTTGGTTTATTGCTGCCACTTGTACAATTGATATAATTGTAAGGGATTGCATATTAATGAATCAAATTATCAAAGCTATTATTTATGCTTTTAGGGAGGATTACTTCATCTAGATATCATATTCTGAAAATTGAAAAATGACACCTGAACACGGGAATATGATGTATAAATGGAGTAATCCTCATAAAAGAATAAATAATAGCTTTGGCTATCTGATTCTTAATCTGAATTTAGTTAAAATATTACTTGAAACATATATTTTGGTGTACTGTCTTTTCCAAAATGTTGCATATAGGGGACGTAATGTAGTTCAATTTCATAGGAAGTGCCTTTGATAGAAAACAAACATTTTTCTGCCAAAATTGATTTTATTTTATTTTATAAATGATATCCTATAAGTATTAACAATAATCAAAAGTGATAGCTGCACGTTACATGACTTGACGTATTAATACTTTAAAGAGTAGATCTGGTAACTCTCCTAAATGTCAATAAAATCTTTCCTAGAAAATTGGACTGTATGAATGAAGGTCAGGTGTAAATTAAGCACTAATTATGAAAGTGTGGAATAATATCACTACTAATTAGATGCTAACTTATGAAACATGTTTCATAATTAAGTGTTTCACAAGGCCTGTAAAACCATTTAAAAAAATTCTTCTTGGAATTCTCGACCGTCAAAGAACTGCTTTATTTTATTTTATTAATTTGTTTTTAATAGTAAAAAAAAAAGGTCATATAATGATATAAATGTCCGTTCTTGCAGTACCATTGTTTGTTTTTTTTTTCTTGTGGTGCGCTTTAGTCACAAAAGCGACACCCACATCATAATACCAACTCGTGTTTTGGCCGATGCTAATCTCGTGTATCGCATCCCACGCTAGATTCCCGCCTTGCTAGGCCACGACTCTAGATATGATGGATGAGTAATTGGTCCGAGCTTATGGTTTGGCAATCACGCACGGACCCGTCAGTTATTGTTTCAATTTTTGAACCCGCCCCACTCGTTTATAGTTGGCTCATAAAGCTGGAGGAAGCGGGCTTTACCTAATTTAAATATACTAATTACGATTATTATTATTATTTATTATTATATTATTAGCACCTCGTCTTACTACCCGTTCGGGTTATACGCACTTACGCTAATTGTAATGGTAGGGTGATTGTGAGATGAAATGAAGGACCTACAGTTTAACGTGGAATCCGAACCACGGTGGAGGCCTGGCATTCCCCACATTCACAAGATGTCTTGTTAGAGGTGAAGGAAGGGTTTGGAAATCAGATAAATCTGTGCCGGGACCGAGGATTGAACCCCGGCCCCAGCACAGAAGTCTGACACCTTACCTTTAGACCGCCAGGTCACCGACTATACTATTATTATTTTAAGTTTAAAATACACTTACCACTGCGTCTTGCTAGCCGTTCGGGTTATACGCTTTTGTAATAATTACGCTAATTAATGGTTTTAGCAATAAGTAAGGTTATATTTAGCGGAAGTGTACCCGCATTTGCGTGGAGAGAAAATGTAAAACCATTTTGGAAAAAAATCGCCTTCATAAACTCGACTGAGATTCGAACCTCTATTACCCCATCATCGTCAGGTTAGTCTACTGCGAGAGTAGCGCGTTAGAACACGCGGCCACCTAAGTGGATGACATTTACTTAAAACTTGTAAAATATATTAAATAAGTAATATAAGTTTTTTGGAAAAGATAAGGGGGGGGGGGGGGAGGAAGTATCATATTCCACCAAAGATTATTATTAATACCCACCCTGGCTATTCTAAATTTTGAGTGATGAAGGTAGAATATAGAGCAAGTGTACCAGCATTTACGTGGTGTGAGAGTTGAAAATTATATTATGAAAATCCATCACTGTACACCTGACCTGGATTAAATAAGCCACGACCCGTTTATTGGTAAATAAACAAATACTAGAATGGCGCCACCTCTTATCCCCCATGCCCACCAATACTGACTTTTTTTTTTATTATTATTCTGCAGTCGGTGACCTGGTGGTCTAGGGGTAAGGTGTCAGACTTCTGTGCTGGGGCCGGGTTCAATCCTCTGTCCCGGCACAGATTTATCGATTTCCAAACCCTTCCTTCACCTCTGAACAAGACATCTTGTGAATGTGGGGAATGCCAGGCCTCCACCGTGGTTCGGATTCCACGTTAAACTGTAGGTCCTCCATTTCATCTCACAATCACCCTACCATTACACATTAGCGTAAGTGCGTATAACCCGAATGGGTAGTAAGACGCGGTGCTAATAATAATAATAATAATATAATTAATTTATTCTGCAGCCATTTTTATCTCAATGTTTTTAGAATAGGAAGGTGGTGGACATCCCTAGAAAGAGAGAGAGAGGAAAAAAAGTGTAGGTCACCTCTGAAATAGTCGGGACAAGTGCGACGCCTTCAACTGTCTCCCGTGTGGCTTTTGTTCGGCTGGGTCACCGTGATCGATGAGAGATTACTACTGGACATGGGTGTGGCTCACTCCTGGACCATTGTTCAACTTCAGAACGATAAGTACACATGCAGGGGGGGGGGGGGGGGGTAGAGACGATCCAGCCGACATGGATAAACAGGGAGGGGGATAGTAAAAAAAAAATAGAGATGTGTTTCAATCTTAATCTTAATTTTACCTGAATGTCAAATCCGAAATCTTCCTACAGATCTAAAAAGGGTTACCAGGTTCACTTTTCGGTATGGTCAAAACTAGTATCATCGATGAAATTTGAGTTCCCCCTCCTCAAAACCACCCCTCCCCGCTCTCGTAGTTATGGATTAACAGTCGAAGGGCTGGGTTTTGTGTCTCGTTTTTTTTAGAATTTAAGTTAGTTTAATAGTCGTGTGTTGATATTTGTTTAGAAAGTATTTTATAAATCTAATAGGTTACTGTCACAATTTGGTATAATTTTATATTTTTTTATTGACAATTTTGTTCACGTTAAATGATAAATTAATGGTCTTGAGTCTGGTTGTTTATTTTACTATACAATTATGTTAGGCTAAACCATTAGTAAGCATGATAGACTCCTAAAAATAATAATCCATATTCAAATTTAGGAGTAGGGGGGGCGGGTGAATGAATGTGCTTCTTATCTCGAGTCTATAAGCTTAGATCTCTAATCCTCATTAAGGATTCGATAACGCAAAGGACTCGTACCACAGTTAGAAATCTATGGTATGAGGAGCCGTATTTGTGAGTGAAAAAACCACTGTTAATAGATTAATTTACAAAATAAATCTTGAAGCTTTAAGGTTTTCAACCCTGCGTTTAATTAATAGTTAATTAATTATAATTTGTCATATTAATTTATTATGTTTTTAGCGTAAGAACATTCTATCACTTGTGCCTTTATCACCGTTATTTATTTTATTTTATGCTCAAACCTCAATACTTTTTTATCCGCGTCAGTAAGCACGTCTTAAATATTATATGTGTGTGTGTGTGTATATATATATATATATATATATATATATAAAATATTTATCAGTGCGTGCTTCAACTGGTTTAGTTTATACGCATATGATGGAATAGATATGAGGAAGAAAGCGTTTTAGAGGTAGTCTACCCGCATTGCGTGGAAGGAGAGTTGGAAAACGTGTATTAAAACCCACCTGACCAGAATCCGAACCTCCATCTCCGCGTCATCGGCAGTCTATTCTATTGCTAGAGTGATACATTAGGTGATCGACTATCGAAGTGGGTAAGAAATTAATTAATTAAAGGGTATGCAGATCAGTTTTTTTAAATAAGTTAATGGATTAACTCAATGGCGCAGTGATAAGTTTTTTTTAAACTTATGTCTGAACCCATAGATCAATTTATTATAAGTTTTTTATGGGGGGGGGGGGGCATATTTTTTTTATTCTTAGCGAGGATTGAAAACATCGACGAGCCTTGGGTTCATCCTGACGGTATTCGACATTCAGACATCAGCCAATTCCCTACGTTGACCTTGTAAACCCAAGCTCTAGATATTAGAGGGATTCAATACAAAAAAAAAATAATAATTTTATTAAATAATTTAGAAAAAATAGGAGTGCGAAGTGTAAACAATATTATGTTTTTTTGTTGTGAAATATATTAGGGTACACAACCCATCTCCTAGAAGGAGGGTAATCTCACTGTTCTCCTTCAGTGACCAATTTAGTTTTAATACGACGAGGACGAAGGCTAAGTTAAAAAGGACAACAAATTACATGTATCTAAACCTAAGGATAAATGGCATAATTATAATAGTAAAAAAAATTATGTCTTAATGAAACTTTGCTTTTATTTCATTTAGTCTCATATTCAAGAACATATCACTTCTTCCAAGAATCTAAGCATATTCTTTTTTTTTTTTTATACAATATCTGTACAAGCTGAATAATAACAATCTATTATTATTGTTTTTTACAAGACTTTCTATTAAAGTACGTGTATTAAATTTTAATGTCTAGCATTATAAACATGGCGTATAACAATATAAAAAACTTAAATGAGAATTTTAGCAATGACTTATTTTAGTGCAAGTCAAAATTGTAACTAACAGTATTATAGTTCCGTGATTGCCCCATTAAAGATCAGCCTACGCATGACGTCTCCACAAATTACGGAATCCTCCAAAATTTGAAGTAATACAGAATAAACTTAGAAATTCTCACATTACACGTTAAGGATAATTCCTAACTTTATCATAAAAAAAAATTATTATTACCATTCTGCCACGTTCAATAACTATGCAAAATAATTCCTAAGTTAGATACATAACGTTAACTATACAAGAATAATTATTAACGTCCCGCATTCCAACAACTAAATCATTAAGGCCTAATATTATAAAACTTCTTAATATGGATATTAAGACAACACGCTTTGAAAACATAATTTTAAAGTTAAATAACTGAATCCAAGTTGATAAACAAGATTTGGCTAACATTAGAAAAAATTCAAAACTCGCCTTAAAAACTTCCCCACATTACTTTGTATTATAAGTAAAGTCCTATTTATCATGCGTAACATAAGTGAAGTTATTTTAATATTTAGTAAAATAAATGAATATTCATCTATGACGGTAAATAACAATAAATATACGTAAAGCCAAAAGGAATTTTAGAAAATTACATAATATTTATTTTTAAGCCGAAAAAGAATTTCTCCTTACATTATATGAGTCTGCCTTTGAAGCCTAAGCTTCGTCAATGTCCGAGCCTAATCCAAGAGTGGCTGCTATCTTGGTGAACAGTCTCTTATATGGCGCAACTATCGAACACTCGAGACGGAATTACACCAAGGAGGGGATCACCGATTATAAACACATGGAAAGGGGGAGATGCGTGGTACTAGGTGCGTTGAGAACATTCTATCAAGGCCTAGGCTCTTCCACGCTGTTCTCGGCGTCCATGTTCTTGAGACAAGTGGTGGTGCGTAGCGGCAAAATGCAGCACTAGGATCATCGCTCTTAGATGTTGCACTGTTGTTATCGTGTGTGGACGTCCTTTTCCGCTCGCTCGTCCGGTCGGTGAAATTGGGTAAGCGCTGTTCTTGTTGACTCTCCCTTTTTTAGACGCCTTGTAGCAATAATTGCTACAACCTGAACTGCTTGTTATTTGTAGACATGGCTATTGGTTGACTCTCGAGACTTCAACTATGGCCCTCAAAAGTCCTACGCTAGTTAACCCTTCCGGTAAAGCACCAGATTGATATTCGCTTGGTGGCGCTTAGAATTTGCTGACTTTACTCCCCATCTGACGTTTGCTGTCCACACGTCGTTTCCGTTCATTAATTACTGATGATTATTGTTTCACACTTTGTTAACACATTTGATCGGACCATAGAACCGCAGATTGCTCTTGTTCATTGTGCAATAATGCACGGTACTGAGGAACTATTTGCTTTGCGCACGCGCACGCGTGTTTGTGTGTGTTTCCGGTGAATGGACGCTTAATAACGGTGGAAATTAACATCAATTGAACCGTTTTGATTGCTTCCGCTATCTCTGTTTGTATACTGAATAGATTATTACTATAAATATCCTGATATAGGCTCAACAATATTTCCTTTTATTATAAATAGGTCAAATCCATTGTTTTACGAATCTCGAATATCAAATCATCATTATTTTACTTACGAGTCCCGAATCCATATATTTTTTTTATAGCACCGCGTCTTACTATCTGTTCTGGTTACACGCCTATGAACTGGGTGGAAAACTATTTTGGAATAACCACTCTCAATACACCCAACCGGGATTCGAACCCCTATATCCTTATCATCGGCAGTCTAGTCTATTGCGAAAGTGGTGCCTTAGACCATGGGGCCACCGAAGCAGGTAATCCAGATATTAGAAAATCTGCTAAATACAGAGTGATCCAAAATCACGCATGCCGAATTGATGGCACAAAATATAAGTTTTTTTCTTTGAGTTGCGTGACTTTTGGATCGTTCTGTATAGAGAGGTTTGCTTTGATTTACAAATTCTTAAATTATCATTTATAAAATAAAAATTTAAACTGAATGTTAACCTTTTTTTTGCTATAATTCATTGATTATATATGACATACATCATTGAAGTGATAAATTTATGGTGTTGGATCTGGTATTCAAGTCTGAGAACTAGTATTTAAGAGGGCTGTATGATAGATCACTGAGACGCGGTGCAGACGTTTAGAATTCCCACATTATTTAAGAAGTTGTTTGATATTTTTTAATATTGTTTTCAACAAAATGTAGGTGGAAACTATCAGCAGGTCTCTGGCATGTTAAAACTTTTTAAATAACGACGATTTACGTTAAAGTTTGTAATTCTGAGATTTAAAGCAAATTTATATCCTTCCTCAATCAAATAAAGTATGTTTTGATAGTGTCACAACAGAAGATTTTAAGATAACCCATTTTAAAAATCGATTTAGACTTTTTAACTAGTCAGAACTTTAGCCTACATTTTGGCGTAAATAATTTTACAAAATATCAAACCACTTCACAAATAATCTGGGATTTCTAAACGTCTTCAACATTTTTCACTGTTCTATTAAACAGCTCTCTTAAGTTCAACATATAGGCTGGACTAAACCACCAAAAAGCAGTTTAAGAGCTGGTTTTTGGAAAATCAATTCTAATTAAATTTATATCAATAAATATTACTATTTTCGAGTTTAGAATTCGATATTTTCTCGAATTCCTAAATATCATATATAGCCTATTTAAGGATTCGATATATTCGAAGGTCCTAGTCTTACTATTTGTTTTATAAAATCACTTCTTGTCTAGTAGGGCACTTAGCTAAACGAATGGTATAGTTTTGTAATTTGCTAGTTAAAATTTGTCTAAGGGTTTTACCAAAACAATTTAACGACGTTACCCACTTGGAAATTTCTAAATTATTTTGCTAAGCGAATTGCATCCTAACTTGAAGCATCCAAGCAGTCTAAGCAATACTATATTTAGAAGCTAATCTACAAAATAGAAAGAAGGGGAATAAAATGAACAGTTCACCCAGTGAGACTTCTTGTTTATATACTGATAACCCTTACCCTCTTCCTCTGACAAGTTTACATACTCACTATATACTATTTTCGCCCTGAACACATTGGCTTACTCTTTAAAATTACCCTTTTCTTGTGCCGTATTCTAGACAAACATATATTAACATGGGCTTTTTAAGCTACATCCTGGGAGTAAATCTTATACAGGCCATTTTTGTAAATAAGCCAAATAGCCTAAGTATTAGATTATTTACAGTAGCCCCGTGGCTTCTTTGGTGCTGACTGACAGATCATAGTTGACTGTCAGAAGTGACAGCTGCTAAACACATGTTTTTGCAGATCATATGGTTCGGCGTAGGGATACATAATTTGGTCTGGTAACTTTTCAAAGCCGTCAGCTGTGAGCTGTCAGTCAGCACCAAAGAAGCCATGGGGCTACTGTATTAAAAAAATGTTTATAAAAAACTGCTTCGGGATAAAAATAATAATGTTGTGATAATGTAAGAATATTCTTAGAATTATTTAATAAATTATAATTTTTGTTTCAGAATTATATTTTTTGTATAACTCGTTGGATTAAACGTGCATTACTATAGGAAATCCTATCTTGACCTGCCGTGGCATCATAAATAGTCAATGTTCATTTAATGAAGATCAAAGTAGTGTGGTCAGAGGGGAAGTAGGGGTGAAACAGTTATTTTTATATAATGTGCTCTTTATTTAGTATCTTCCGCCTACTTTTCACCGGTATAGACAAAGATGGTATTTCGGATACCTACATATTAAAAAATAATATTAATTTAAATATTCCTTTTTAATACTTTTGGATTTTACATTAAAAATATATTTACAATTGTAATTTTTCTATAAGACACGAAGTTTTTATGAGATTTATTCGTTCTGCTTTCAAGTTTTAAGATCCACCAATCTCATAGTATAGTAAGATTTTGATAGGAAGAGAATTTTAGATAATAAAATAAGTTTTTGTTGTTTTTGCCACAAAAAAAAAGACTTTGAAAAACATGTTACTAATTTACAATTTAATTTTATAGGTGTTTATAATGTTAATCAAAAGTGACAGCTATGTAGACTATAAAATTACTTGTCTTATGAATACGTTAAGATCATTCGACAACTAACATTTTATTGCGAAGTTTAAATAATATATAATTAATTAGCTATAAGCTATAAACGATAATGTAATGATTTCAAATCATTACAGTTCACAAGTTATAAAGGGACCAAACTTGGTAAGTTATGGTTTTTACGTACCAGTGTTAAGGTGGAGTGCTAGTAAGCGCGAGTTTAGTGCATTAATTTTGCAGTTTTTATAGCACAAACATCTTTTGGCCAAAATAAATCAAATATTTCTTCAATAGAATCATAGATATTTGTTTTCTGCACATGCTAATCTCAACAATTGTTGAATATCTGTCATGAGAATGGCGACATTTGGTGACAAACTTTTTAAATAAAGAGAAAAGTTTGTCACCAAATGCCGTCATGCTCATGACAGATATTCAACAACTGTTGAGATTAGCATGTGCAGAAAACAAAACTCTAGGATTCTATAGAAGAAATATTTGATTTATTTTGGCCAAAAGATGTTTGTGCTATAAAAACTGCAAAAATACTGCCCTAAACTCATGCTCACTAGCACTCCACCTTAAGGAAGATTAATTAATCTATGGGGTTGAAACTTAATGTTACTGGACATTCATTTGATATGTACACAATTAAATATTTATAGTAACAATATCAATATTATAAATATTTCATTGTATACACCTCATAATTATAGTACATTTCAGTCCTATATAACAATTACTTATCTTTAACAATGGTGCACAATAAGAATAAAATATCACGTCTGGCCTCTTATAACTCGTGAAATGTAATGATTTGAAATCATTAATTATAACTTATAATTAATGACATACTTGTACAACTGTTCAATACTATTTTTATGGTTGAATGACTTTAAAGTGGATCTATCAACTTTCCTAGCTCTCAGATCAGGGCTCTTCCTATGCAAATCGGACTGTACTGTAGATACTGTCGTGTAAAGATATTTCCTTTAAGGAATGAGGGAAAATGTAAAGTTTATTACCGAGCTTTAAACGTTCTAATTCTAATATCCCTTTAATTTCTTATATGTGTAACTTTGCTGGTGTATACTCAAGATTACGTGTCTTCTTGTTAGTCCTTGGACCCCGCCTCAAATTACCTGTATCCTCCCGCTGAGGGTTGAGGATGAGGAAGGAAATGAAACAAGAGGGAGGGAGGAGGTTGTTCCATGGGTCTTAGTTTGTTTGTTTGGTGGAAGAGTAAGGTGGAGAGAGTGAGAGAGAGAGAGAGGGAGGTTTAAGGGGGCTATGATCAATACTCTATGGACCGAGAGGCAAGTTTAGGCAATCCCCTTTGACTCTAGAGGTCTTCAACGGACTGCAGATGTTAGTATGTCAATGTTCTTCTGTCTCTCCTTCCCTTTGAAACCTTAGACACTCATAATTACTTATCTGGTGGAATAACCGGATAGCTCACTCTATGATTTAAAAAAAAAAACTAGTTTAGAATTTATTTAAAGACCATCTCTGTGGTCTAGTGGTGATAGATCCTGGTTTCAGATCTACATGTTTCGGGTTCGATTCCGGGTCCTTTCAGATTTTTTCTGTGAAGCAGTGGGTCTGGAATGGAGTCAACTAAGCTTCATAAGGACAACTGAGGAGCTACTTGAATAAAGAAAGAGCGTCCCTGGTCTAAAAAAAAAACTGAGATTAACGGCTGGAGGATCATTATAGCTCGCTCTAACGACGAAGTTTTTTTTAGAATATTAAAATTGTAAGTTATCAGCTTCGTGACGCAATCTGTCTTTCTTCTTGCCGACTATTCGTATTTTATGTTGCTCCAGCAAATCATATCTCTCTTATTTAACATATTCAATTAAATATAAAAATAATATTTTTTATTTTGTTTTTCACTTGGTATGACTTGCCACTGTTTATTCATTTACAAAAAAAAATATTTTTAAACTTTAGATCTCTCGAAGATAGAATTATTGTGATCGTCCAAAAAAAAAAAATTCAACTCGAGAATTTGATAAATTTCGACGTTTCATGACCCCTGAAACCGAAAGAGTTGTTTTCAATATGCCTTATCTTTTTATATATCTTGGGTTAGAGCCAAAACATTTTACCAATTTACCTTAAACTTGGTATTTCTGGTTTCCATAATGTTCCCCGAGGAGTTTTTGGAATTAGATATCCAACCCTAAAATTAAGGGTTGTTTTCGATGGGGATAAAGAAAGAAAATCTATTTTCTCCAAATACGCTCTAATGAGTTTGATAACATTTAGTTTCTAGTCATTTTTTTAACATAACAAAAAAGGCTATTTTTGTTTCCCGTGAAAATGAATAAAGGGTACTTAATATAAGCATAAATTCCCAATTTCGAACATATTTCCGCAACTATTTTAGGTAAGAAATAACTTTTCATGGTAAAGCTGTAGTAGCATTGAAATTAAACAACTTTTATCTGAAATATATTTTATAAAATCAACATTTTCTGAGCTCTAAGCATACATATACATTTCTTTAACTGCCTTAATATATCAGAATATAGTATTTCCAATTAACTTTCAGATGAAATAACTTCATTAAAGATGGTACGCCCAACTAGTCCTAATAGTTATCAATTAACTGGCGTAAGTTAATTTGCCGTAAACATAATTTAAAACCAGCCTAAACTCTACCAAACGCGCACGTAGTACATCAAAGTGTGCCTTTATAAATGTAGTCCTTTATAGTCCTTTGTTTATACATTGAACTAACTCTGGTAGTTTGTTACAGTTGACTGTAAACTTGGGAATTATTCCAGCGGAAACTTTTAGCTGTCAACTTGGCTAGCACGCCAAACGTGTACGTCTTTAGAGTTGCATAACTCACAGGAGGTAGAGAAATGATAAAATCCATTTTGTACTAAAGGTCGTGGGAGTTTGGTAGGAAGAAATTTTTAAAACTACAAACTTTTTCTTTATGTGTTGTCAGCGATGATAAAATTTAACTATATTATACTTATTAGTGTGTGTTTTAGCACCGCGTCTTAATACCCGTTCGGTTTACACGCTGTCCAGCCGCATTTGCGTGGAGGGAGATTGAAAAATAATTTTGTAAAAAATCACCCTCAGTATACCCGACCGAGATCTCCCGTCATTGGCAGTCTAGTCTACAGTGAGAGTAGCACGTTAGACCTTGCGGTCACCAAAGCGGGTGTTTATTAGTGTGGCTTTATAGGTATTAATATTTATTTTATTTATTTGAGGTATTTTAACGTACAACCGACACACAACCCAATCTCCCGACCGTTAATTCATCACTGCGAAAGATTAAACCCACATTTCTCCAATGAGTAGTAGGCTTTTAATCACGAATAAAATTATTGATATAGAGAGCTCCAACTAAAACATATTCATTTTATGTGTATCTAATGTAATATGCAAGCAGAACCATATATAACTTAACTCAATAAATAAGGTTAATATACATAATCACCGGATTGTATGCATAGAAACCAACAGTTTTGGTGAGTGTGATAAAAATGTTTATGTTGTAGTCAAATTATTCACATTAACATGTTATTATGTATACTAAACAGCACCCTCTGGTTAAAGTGATAAATCTCACGTTTGTGCAAGTTTGAGTCCTTGTATGAGTCATAACCCTGACCTTCCATTCCTCCAGCAAACCAGATTAGATGAGCTTGACCTTTAGTCCGCGTGGCCACCGTTGCAGTAAATGCAAACAATCTAATCGGAAATGCTTGTGTTAATGTAAATATGATTTATCTATGAATGTAAAATGTGATTTGCATCTGCCTCTTTATTCAACAAAAAAAAAACCCCCGCTTCAGTGGCCGCGTGATATAACGCGCTACTTTCGTGTTATACTAGATTGGCAAAGACAGGGAGATCGGGGTTCGATCCCGGGTTGAGTGCACTAAGGGTGGTGCTCCTAAAAAAAATTCTACTCTCTCACCACGCAAATTCGAGTGCATTTTCTCAAAATTGAACCTTAATAATCCCTAACGCATTAGTGTAATTAGTACATAGTCGTATAACATGAACGGTTAGTAAGACGCGTTGCTAAAAAAAATAGTGACATGTTTTATCATTGTATATAATTGCGTATTATAAATATGTTTTACGTTGGCTATAAAGTTAGTAACGTATAAGCTTTATTAATTGCGATCAATAGCTTACTTATACATACGTTTGTAACGTTAATCTTAATATGCCTTAAATAAAATAGAAATCTTTTTAATTCACTTTATGGCGAACTGTGCTTTTAATGACTCGTAAATAATTATAGCTATTAAAAACTAAGTAAAACAGGAGCCGTGGGCAGCTATACAATACCTACATAGAGAGCAGTTTGGCCGCGAATGTACTTACGATATTGACTATAGTGGAATTACGATAGGAAGGTATGATCAGAACATATATCTGCTCACTTACAAGATGGACAAATTGTTTTATTATTATTATATTATTATTATTATTATTATTATTATTATTATTATTATTATTATTATTATTAGCACCGCGTCTTACTACCCGTTCGGGTTATACGCACTTACGCTAATGTGTAATGGTAGGATGATTGTGAGATGAAATGAAGGACCTACAGTTTAACGTGGAATCCGAACCACGGTGGCGACCTGGCATTCCCCACATTCACAAGATGTCTTGTCAGAGGTGAAGGAAGGGTTTAGTGATCAGATAAATCTGTGCCGGGACCGAGGATTGAAAAAATTGTTATGTTAGTGTAATTACTTTGTCAGCATCGATACGATTCCTCAAAAGTGATGATTCCAAACCATTTGATTTTACTTACAATGAATGTGTAAAACTAGTTTTAGTAACTTTTGTAACTGTCAGATACAGTCCAATTTTCATAAGAAGTTTTTTTTAGAAAATAAAGAACATTTTTGTGACCAAAATTAATCATCTTTTTCAATTCCCCCCCCCCTCCCCCCACCCTTAGCATCTTATCTGATTTTATTAACTGTTCGGGTTGTACGCATATAAAATTTACTCGTTACGCTAATATGTTAGGTATGAATGAGGAAAGATGAATTTAAGGAAGTGTACCCGCATTCGCGTGAACCTAGATTGTATAAAAATTTATGAAAAAAAAAATCATCCTCAGTATACTTCAAATGCAAAAAAAATCAATTGGGAGGAGGGTATGGAGGAAAGCAGAAGGTGGGGGAGCTTTTTTACCCATAGTATTAAAAAAAAATTAATTTGAGCTATTCTTATCATTTCTTCAACTTTGAATAGCCTTATAAAGTAAAAAAAAAAAAAAAAAAGAGAAGTTTATCTCAATTTACCTTTTTCATGTTTTAATATAAGGTAAGTTTTAAGAGAAATATTTTTCTCAATTTGTTTAACTTCGTGTAAAAGATCCCCTTAATACTTTATAAATGTTGCTCATTAATGACTATTACTACAGCCTTCATAAAAATACCGGCTTTCTCACATAATGGGAACGATACTTATGACGTAATATGTTTGAAATCTAGTGGTTCCACATCCTTCTCTCTCTCTCTCTTTCTCTATTTCGGCCACCCGGGCAAAATTTTCTCCGAAAGCAACAAAGGGGGGGACGCATGGCATGGTTGCATCCCTTTACTAAAGGAATGTTCTAGAAGCTAAGACTTCGTAGATACACCTTTTGGCAAGCGTAGGTTTCTTCACTATCTTGGTAGTCGCTGAGATGTCTTGGTGTTAGTCCGTCATAAGGATACAGATTTTCATAAAGATCGCCCTAATCTTAGTTGGGAATTTAAACACAACGCGCCGGGCACAATCTAAGATCAATCATGATCCAAAAATTTTAGTCAGTACAGCATCTCATAAAGGGAATCAGCAACACTTGTGATATCTGATCGTTGATCCCAATTGTTCAGGCTCATAACAACAGTGAATTAAGCTAATCAATTACACTTATGAATTATAATTAAAATCAATAATGAAAATGACTCACTTCGGTGGCCACGTGATCTAACGCGCTACTCTCGCAATAAACTAGACTGCTGATAACAGGGAGATAGATGTTCAAATCTACAGTAACCCAGGTGACCTGGTGGTCTAGGGGTAAGGTGTCAGACTTCTATGCTGGCGGCCGGGGTTCGATCCTCGGTCCCGGCAAAGATTTATCTGATTACCAAACCCTTCCTTCACCTCTGACAAGACATCTTGTGAATGTGAGGAATGCCAGGCCTCCACCGTGGTTCGGATTCCACGTTAAACTGTAGGTCCTTCATTTCATCTCACTATCACCCTACCATTACACATTAGCGTAAGTGCGTATAACCCGAACGGGTAGTAAGACGCGGTGCTAATAATAATAATAATAATACAGTAACCTCATGGCTTCTTTGGTGCTGACTGACAGTTCACAGTTGACTTTTGACAGTCAACATTTAGGTATATACCTAAATGTTGACTGTCAGAAGTGACAGCTGCTAAAAATATGTTTTTGCAGATCATATGGTTCGGCGTAGGGATACAAAATTTGGTCTGGTATCTTTTCAAAGTCGTCAGCTGTGAGCTGTCAGTCAGCACCAAAGAAACCATGGGGCTATTCTAGGTCGGGCGTACTAAGGGTGGTTTTTACAAAATTGTTTTCCTTTCTCCCTCCACAAAAAGGTGGGTATATTTCCTGTAAATATAACCTTCCTCATCCCTAAAATCCCTAGGGTATTTAGTACATAAGCGTATAACCCGAACAGGTAATAAGACGTGGTGCTAAACATATATATACAATCCTAAATAAAAAGATACCTCGAAATAAAATACATTGTTATCGTAGTGACAACTGAACGTTTTAACATTATTTTTCATTTTTACCCACTCGTAGGGAAAGTGCACCTTAAAATATAGAATGATGGTTTGGAACCAGTTAAAACTTAACCCAACTTAAACCTGACTAACTAAAGCCTGGTGATCTTGAGATAACTCCCCTTTCGGGAAAATATATATAGTACCAGCTTGGAACCAAACCTGGGACTCCCAGGTTGGTATTCAAGGGCACTGACCACTACACAAATTAAATGAGCTGGCTGGTTAGGGAACTAAACAGACAGACACAAAAATTCGTTGACTATACTAGGCCAGATTGGTCTTGGAAAAAATCTACAAACATAGCACATTAATACGATATTTGTCTGCCCTTTCAGGGATTTTTCTCTCACTTCATGTTATCGTATAAAGATCTGAAATTTGTAATGGACTCTATGGGGCATGCCATTTTTATAAGAAAGATCCGAAACTTGAAAATATCCTAGATTGAGGATGAAATTTATAAATTGAGTTGTTTTTTTCCATACATCCCGATCCATGGATACAAATCGCATTACCTTCTGTTATTAAACATTTTAAAATAGACAAATACAAGAGACTTGGCACTTGTCGAAGATAGGCTTAAACAATATTTATCATAATATAATAGTTTTATTTTATCACCACGTCTTACTACCTGTCCAGGTTATACGCGTGTATGATAATTACTCTAATAGGGTAGGGATGAGGAAGGAAACATTTTAGAGGTGATCACCCGCATTTGCGTGGTAGGAGAGAGGGAGACCATTTTAGAGAAAGAAAAAAAAACCACTTTCAGTAGACCCGACCGGGATTTGAACCCAGATCTCACCATCTTCAGCAGAACATAATAGTGGCACGCTCTATAGCTCTAGCCAAATATTATGTTATAATTGTCGTGTCTAAACACCCATTTAGCTCATAAGCAGTCATCAGTGTCACATCTTGTAAGCTGCGAGACGGACGTTAGAGAAATATACTCTTTTTTAGGGATGTGAGAAAAGTATCGATACTTTACTAATATCGATATTTTCCTTTTGATACAAGCTTTTTTTTAAACTTGATATTTTTTTTCTCGATGTTTTTACTGATATTATTATTCATACTCCGGTATCGGATCGGTATTGAAACAACTTTTTTTTTTGTTATTTCACTCATGCTGAGATCATATGTTTACTAGGGTGGACTTTGGAGGAAGAACAAATCACTAGTTCTCAATTCTCACTCATTGTCTTTATGACAAGCAAGAGCAACTCTAGCTGGTATTGTAAAACCTTTTATAATATCGATCATAGAATACCATATATCACATTTTACAATTTCCAACACATAACATAAACGCGACATACCTAAGTATACTATAATATGGTCAAATCATTATAATTTCCAGTGTTTAAATAAATATTAAAATACAATTTGATGCAAAAGTTTGGATTATTATCACTAGATAAAAAAAAATTTCTTACAGATTAAATTCATATCAATATTTACAGTTATCGATACTTATCTTTCGATACTAGTACGGTATCGATATTTTTTCCCCCGATACTTTTCTTTCGATACCACATCCCTACTCTTGTGCTTGCGATAACAGCCACACAGTGTTGCCAACGACCATATAAGTGTTGTAGCTAGATTAGTACTAGAAAGTCGCTAATTGTCGCTAAACGAAAACTAAAAGTCTTCATATTTGTCGCCAAACCAAAAACGCATACATTAATCTGAACTGAATGTAAGATACATCAGTGGACCGATGTGAACCCCGGATCCGGAACGATGTCACTGTGACTTGTGAATGACAGCTAGATAGCTAGATGTATTGCAGTGCGGTATTTCAAAAATAAAAATTTTACAGCATTAAAATTTAAAATAATGAAGATAACTTGACAGAAAATTAAGGAAAATCGCCAGTCGCCAGATTAGTCTCTAGGCGCAGATAATGAAAATTAGTTGTTTCATACCCGTAAAAGTCTCTAAGTTGGCAAAACTGCGGCCACATGACTGAATGATCCATAGCCCGGTGTAGCACCAAATGTGCAGACTTTGTTGATCGCTCGTATAAAAGGTGGGTTCAATCTAGTGTAGCTATGACAAGGTGCATGTCTTCTGTCCGTGGCTATTACCGCCTCTTTGTTCTCTTTTTTTTTCCTAGGCTGGCACCCATCATCAAAAAAATAGGTACCCGCCCGGTGGGGTTGGGTGCGAGAATCGTGGAAGTCCTTAGACAACCGTGCCAGTAGAAGCGTGGACAAAGGCGTTGGTCTTTGTCAAGGTTCGAATCCCGGGCAAGTGTATTAATGATGTTGCTTTTTTTTCTTTTTTTTTTTACCATCCTCCTTCCATTCAAATACGGCTACATTTACTCGCGATTGAAGGGTATAGGGGGGAAAGTGGTGTAGTCCCATTTCAACTCTAATTGATAAAGTGCTGCCATCTGTTAGACAATATTGATACCTTTCTAATGCACTAAGGATTATAGTTAAAAGAGGTATTTGTCCTATTTATATTAATTTAAAAAAAAAGTATTTGACGAGGCCTTAATGTTGTTTGAGATATACAAGTTGGTCCTGGAAAATGTGTGTAATGGGTCTTTCCCCCTTTTCCCCCCGTATCCTTCAATTCTATCTTCCTTATACCCCATTTGTGGAAATGATGAATTAATATCAAGATGTTCTAGTCGGGTTTGTTGGTGACTGTAAGGTTGTAGGTTTGGTTAGAATCCCGACTGGGTGCACTGATTAAAAAAAATTGTTTCTAAAAGTCCTTCCACGCAAATACTTGTATGTTTCTTCTAAATTCTCCCGTCCTCATCCTTAGTAAATTTGTTTATTAAAATGCATTAAGTCTGTCCAGACATGGAGCAAAAAAAAAACACACTGAAATGATAGTGTATCGAATTACAGTCCAATTTTCATAGTAAGACAACTAGAAAAGATATTAGATCTATTTTCTCGTAGACTATTCATACAAGTCATGTGATCTGCAGATGTTACTAATGATAAATATCATTAATACCTATAAAATAACACTAGTAATATATTAAAACATTATCGTTACTGATCACAACAATTTTTTTTTTTTTGTAATTCTTTTTTAACTTTCTTTCCTATGAAAATGGGACTGTAGTTGGTTCTTGCAGTGATCCAAGCGGTGTACTTTTCATCTTCATCCCCCCCTTCCCCCTCCCCTTGGTCACTAGGACACGCCGTATAACCTTTCCCCTCCTTCCAATCTCATTGAATTCTCCCAGGAGTGTTTTGGACTAGTATTGTCTTTGGACTGAATGAACCGCTAGGGCGTGTTTTCCTTGAGTCCGAAGAAGTAAACAGCAGAAGGAGAGTAAGGGGTGTAAAAGAGTTGTTTGTTTGTTGTATGTGTGTGTGTGTGTGTGACACGCCATCTTGTCGGGAACACCCCGCAAACACGACATGTCACGCTCACACTCTCGCATGATCACTTCATTCCTGGCCGAACGTTCTGTTGTCTGCTCTCCCAATGGTGATAAGACTCCTTATATACCACGTGTATCAACAAACTTAAACTTATAGACATAGCCTCTGTCTTTATCAACTAATAAACGGCAACATGAGTGAGTATTGTCGGGTTTGTTGGTAAGTGCACGACTATTATCTTTGACGAGTAAAATGATGACACCCTTTTTGAAATAAATGACTGATCTGGTGGTCTAGGGGTAAGGTGTCAGCGACTTCTGTGCTGGGGTCCGGGGTTCAATCCTCGGTCCCGACACAGATTTTTCTGATTACCAAACCCTTCTTTCGCCTCTGACAAGAGTGTATTAATCACACCTTGTGAATGTGTGGAGTGCCAGGCCTCCACCGTGGTTCGGATCCACGTTAACTGTAGGTCCTTCATTTCATCTTCACAATCACCCTACCATTACACATTAGCGTAAGTGCGTATAACCCGAACGGGTATAAGACGCGGTGCTAATAATAATTTCAAATAAATGGTATGGTGCACCGCACACATTTCCATTTTATCCTTAAATAGAGATAGATATACACCAAAAATTCCTAAGATTTGTGAGACAAAATATGCAAAATGTTACAGAAATACTGCACAAAAGAGCATAAATGAAATAATACACACTTTACAGAACCTTTGAGAAAATATAAGCATGTATGTCCACAAAAGAACATAACAATCAGTTTTATATTCCAAAGATATCTGTAATAAATAAATAAATATATATATATGTAATACTAATAAAAATAAGAATCTTTTATTTCAAATACATTTTTATAAAACCAATACTTTCTTAGATATAAGCAAAAAAAAATATATAATTATATATAACTTAACAATGATAAATTATTTCGTATCTTAAGTAGTTGCGGATATATAATCAAAATTGGAAATTTTCAACTTAGTCCTAAAAGTAATTTGCATGGGAAAATAAATGTTTAAATTTGGTTTGTAATGTTAATGTTTAATGGATACAAAATTTAATCAAAATCGTTGTAGTGAATTTCGAGAAAGTAATTTTTTTTCCTTTTTTTCTTTATGTAAACAACCCAAAATTTTAAGGTTAAAACTCTTAATTTCAAAAAACTCCCCTGGGGGAAACTTAGAAACCTATAAATACCAAGTTTTAGCCCGTTGATAAAATTGTTTCGGCTCTATTCCGACATATAAACACACTGACAGACAGATGGCATCGTGAAAACCACGTTTTTTGTTTAAGCGCGTTATGAAACGTGAACATAAAAAAAAAAAAATATTTTAATCACAATAGGCGTTATTTCTTTCTCTAAGATGTCAAGAGAAAGTAAAAGGGAGTATTTCTAACTTTTTATATAACACCTCGTCTTACTACCCACTCGGGTTATACGCTTAAGTACTAATTACGCTAATGGGTTAGGAATTGGTAAGGCTAAATTTAGATTAAGTGAACTCCGCATTTGCGTGGAGAAAGAGTGGGAAACCGTTTAGGAAAAACCATCCCCCAGTTCACCCAACTGAGATTCGGACCTCGATCTCCCTGTCCTCGTCAGTCTAGCTCAACATGAATTACGCGTTAGCTAACTACGTCACCGAGGCGGGTTATTTATAACTAAAAATAAGTAAATGAAAGTACATTTTGACTTAGTATTTAGAAATTAGTCGATATATATTAAACTTAATAAAAATAATGAACTATTGAAAACAATCTGCGGTATATTATTATATTATTATTATTTTAGCACCACGTCTTACTACCCGTTCGGGTTATACGCACTTACGCTAATGTGTAATGGTAGGGTGATTGTGAGATGAAATGAAGGACCTACAGTTTAACGTGGAATCCGAACCACGGTGGCGGCCTGGCATTCCCCACATAATCTGCGGATTGTTTTTATATCACGTCTTATTAACCGTCCTGGATTTCCGCATTTAATTACACTGATGGGCTAAGAATGAGTAAGGTAAAATTAAATCAAATGCATATGCATTAGCGTGGAGTACGCTACCATCAATTACACCTGGATGGGATTTGGTCCCGTTATTACTGTCGCCAGCAAATTAGATTTAATGAGCTTGACGTCCAGTTCGTGGGCCCACCATAGTGGTTTTAATGTTTATTTAGTTTCAGATTCAAATTTGTAATTATTAAATGGATTAGACAAACATTTTAGAATAAATTCAGTTTTTGGCTAATTGGTTGGTGGATTTGTTTCAATAAAAAAAGCAACAGTTTTGAAAAAAAAACTACACTCTTTTGGTCGTTTGAGCAATTTGTAAAATAACTTTTTTTCGTTATTATTAAATAAAGAGAATGTTTTACCACACTTAATAAATTTGAACCATCGCAAAGGGATTTTTTTTTTACTTAGTTTGTATATTTACCGTTTGAAGTTGCCCCTTACTTTGTTAAATAAGATTAAATAAACCCTTTCGTTTCAGCTTTTTGTGAAAGTTTCAAACAAAATCCCATCACCAATGTCATACAATGACAAAAGAAAGCGGTTCGATCCAGTTGTCCTCTGTGTACGCTCAAACACCTACAAAAAGAAAATCAGGTTTCCCTCCTTCGAAAAAAAGTCTAAGCTTTTGATAAAATTTTAAGCTATGTGTGAAAAGACAAACACAATCATTGGAGTGGAGAAAGAAATTTATAAAGCATTAAAGAAGAAAATAAAGTATGTAAAACTAAAATAAATATAAAAGAAAAGCTAAAATAAATATAAAAGAAAACTAGAGTTGGAGTAGAAGGCTCAGTAACCATTTTCATGGTGTTATGAAGAGAATAATTTAAGATCGGTTTATTTGAATTATTATACTGTATATTGTTATTGTAATACTGTGTATTTAAACGTAGTATTTAATTATTTTTTTAAAGTGAAAATATTATTTTGAAATTATTACTTTTATTTTTAGCGCCATGTCTTATTACCCGTTAGGGTTGCGCGCTTGTTCACTGCTTAAGTTGATAGTTTTAGGAATTAAGAAGGCTATATTTAGACGAAGTGTACCCAAATTTGTGTGGTGGGAGAGTGTAAAACCATTTTGGAGAAACTTACCTCAGTACACCCGAACCGAGACTCGAACCCTTGATCTCCCCGTCGTCGGCAGTATAGTCTACCGCGATAGTAGTGCTCTAGACCATGCGACCACCGAAGTGGTTATATGATAACTTGCGACAAGTGTAAATCAAGTTAAGATTGCTGACACCTTTAATGGTAAACTTAAATTATTATATAATTTCTATTCAGATAAATCTTTCTTTTGTATCAGATGAAGTATACACTTTCGCTAGGTGTTTCAAAATATTAAGATGTAACAATTCTTTAATCAAATTTTATTTAAATATAGACCATCAAAACTATACAGGAACGTGAAGAGACATTATCATAAATAACTTCAAGGAATTAAGTACCTAAAAATAAAGAAAAGTGAAGGCTTTGATTTTTCAACTTGGTTGACAATGAATCATCTGTTAGGGTTTGTTGATGATGGTTACAAATCCCGGACAGATGGGACCTGCGATTGGTGAGATTTGCAGTCGTCAAAAATAACTTTGTGGGAATTACGTCTACTGCATTAAAATTTGTTAAACTAAACACGTCTCAATACGATCATATTTTAGAACATTTTTATCCGTGACCTTAAGTCTGATTTTGGCAATGCACTAACATTTAAAATGCCACTTTTGAGTTTTGAACTTTTATTTTATGCTTAAGTTTTGTACTGGTTTTTTAAACCGTTTTGTATCACAAAGAAAAAGTTTTGTACCCGTACGCATTTTGAGTAATTACATATCAAAGTAGCCATTACAGGTTAATGGAATTTTAATACTTTTGAAGGACAAGGACATTCAACGCGAAATGTGTTTTGCCTTTCCCTAATCCCACCTAAGCGCGTTGGAGATAGGTGGGTGGCCTATCATCCTGGCGAACTCTACATCAAACGAAAAACTTTCCGCAGCCGCAAATCCCACTGTATTATTACGGCGGATGCAAATATCCCTCAGAAAAATGCCTGACTGCAAATTCCATGAATATATATCCCACGCTACCGATGTGAGGTTTTTTATTCATTCCCTTCTAGTTCGGAAACAATTTTCTCTAAATCAATCCTTCCTTTAACTCACTCCGTTTGTGTGAACATACGGATAGCTCGGGCAGGTAGTAAGACGTGGAGTGGAAAAAAGTAGTGCTCTAATCTAACTTTACAATAATTTGTAAGTAGTAGGAACATCATTACAATTAGAATAACGTTCACAATTTATAGTATAAAAAATACAACAAAAATTGCATATTATTCTAAAAATATCTTGGGGGGGGGGGAATATTTTGATAAAGCTTTTCTGTGTGCTTGAAAACGGTTTATTTAATAAAAGGTTGACCTCTTAGTTTACATTTATAGTGAATTTTTTGTATAATTCTGGTATAACATTAAAAAAAGGAGTACTTCTTTATATTTATATACTTTTATTTTATCTAAACAAATATTTTATTTCCTGTTTTTTCTGATTCTTTATATTTTTCTTGTATATAGAAATAAAAAGGAGAGACCAATATTTTTTAGCAAAATAAAAAAAAAGGATGATTAGCTTTCTTTTGGATCTCTTTCTGTTTTCTGAAGTATATGAAAATGTTCCTGTTGACATTTTTTTTAAAATTCAGATTTAATTAGTTGCTAAGATACCTAAAGGTATTAAATCACTCTTTATTTCTATAAAATATTCTGGTAATTTAAAATTACTTTTAGCTTTTCTAAATACCAAATGTTTTAACACTATCACTCATTTCAATATACTTCTAGCTGCAAGTAACCGGCGTTGCATGAATCAACATTTATGTTGACAACTGCAATCCAGTAGATGTAGAGGGCAATAATTTAAGGCGCCAGGCTCGAAATAGATGTAAATGTACAAATAAATAAGTTTTAAATGAGGTAAAAATAACAAAGTACACATAATAAGGTCAGTTTTAACGTCACTGATTAGCCCCCTAAATACATAGTTCGTTGCTCAATATATTTTTTTTTATGTGAAAATGTTACATACTATAAAGTTTCGACCAACTCAATTTATTGTTTCTCTCTTTATAATCAAACCTACATAGTCACATAAACTCTCTTATATATACATGCAACGTAATACGCGGCGCAGTTGGCATACATTGCAAACAACATTTAAAAAACTGAAGCTTCAGTACCCACAGAAAAATATATATAGCCTTTGTCCGTTCTGAGAGTAAAGGTAGCGCTTTAATGAAAAGTCTTATGTAAATTGGTTCAGTAGTTTTTATTTGATTTTTGTTCCCGTGCATTAAAACCCACAAACTCACAAAATAACCTCTTTATATCCGTTTAAAGAGATGCAGAGGCGTAGATATCTTACTAAGGAACGTTTTGGTATTTTTCCTATTATTAAAAGATTAGTTGAATAAAATATTTTTCCTCTTAACTATCACCAAAATACTACTATAAAAATATCAAAAGGAATACATTGTAGTATAAGCCTTCTATGAAATTATCTTAAATATAAACTAGTTATCAATTAAAAAAATACTTAACTAATTTGGGCTGGCGGCCGGGGTTCAATCCTCGGTCCCGGCAAAGATTTATCTGATTACCAAACCCACAAGACATCTTGTGAATGTGAGGAATGCCAGGCCTCCACCGTGGTTCGGATTCCACGTTAAAATGTAGGTCCTTCATTTCATCTCACAATCACCCTACCATTACACATTAGCGTAAGTGCGTATAACCCGAATGGGTAGTAAGACGCGGTGCTAATAATAATAATAATAATAATAGCTAATTTGGGAATTTTGGAATACGAACGAAAGATACTCAAGTGTATTTTTATTGTTATTTTAAGTGTTTTCGCATAATTTCTTTACATCCAAAGGATTTTCGTATAGTTGTCATTAAAATAGTTTTTCCTTGTATTTTGTATAAAAGTTCAATTGTCTTTTTTTTTATTTTTTTTTTGGTAAAGGGAGTATTTTAACTGTATAAGTCTAGTAGGCCTAAATATGTCAACTTTTATTTTTTCACTCAAGCTTGCAGATGATTAAACCGTGACTTTCTTCCCCTTTTAATATACAAACTTCCGCTTCGGTGGCCGCGTGGTCTAACGTGCTTAACTCTTATAGGACTAGACTGCCAAAGATGGGGAGATCGGGGTTCGATCCTGGTCGGGTGTACTGAGGGTGGTTTTTCATAAAAGATTTTCCACTCTCTCTCCACGCAAAGTGATACAAACATAATTAGTTGAAACAAATTAGCACTTATATTTAAATAGTAGACTACTAGGGGTCAATAATACCAGATTAGATAAATTAAATTAAATAGATACAAGAAAATTGAGCAATTAACGTTTGTATAAAAATAGGACTCAGGTTAAAATTGCTAGAAACTGAAACTGAGTCAAATAGTCATGAAAAAAAAATGCGGGTGTATCTCCTCCAAATTAATCTTTCTTAATCCCTAACCCATTAATGTGATTAGAACATAGGCATATAACCTGAAAAGGTAGTAAGATGTGGTGCTACAAAAAATTAATTACAAACAGTTTTATATTTGCTATGGTAAAAATTAACCGTAAAAAGATAAGATATAAAGTTTTAAGATTAACATTTTTACTGTTGAAATACAACAAATTATAAAAACTGAAAGGAGACATTGTAAAACAATATAAATGTACAAATGTCAACTAGGCCTTACGTATCTTATTCCTTTCAGATATTTTTTTCTTTTTCGGGTGAGTTGTCTTTTTAATTAAATTCTTTTTTTTATATTCTTTTGTTTTTGTGTGACGAACGTGTCTGTCGTTACAACAGCCCCTAGCCAGCTTAGTAAATTATACTTCTGTGTAAAGAGAATAAAACCGCTCTCTAGAGCTCTTCTTCTAATTTAAATAAATGTCGACTAAAATTCGTGTATTTTTTTGGCCCATGAGAGTGGAATGTCTAAAGAGGTACTTTCAAGTATCCGTAAGTTTAAGCGACGCGCTGATTACGAATAGGTCTACATCACAAACCTGTTTAAGTACATAGCATATACACTCGGTTTACTCTGAAAATTAACAGTCTTACCTTGACTGATTGAACTATGGTCCTGTACACTCGGTTTACTCTGAAAATTAACAGTCTTACCTTGACTGATTGAACTATGGTCCTGTACATTCAATTTACTCTGAAAGCTAGCAGTCTTACCTTTACTGATTGAACTATGGTCCTATACACTCAATCTACTCTGAAAGCTAGCAGTCTTACCTTGACTGATTGAACTATGGTCCTATACACTCAATCTACTCTGAAAGCTAGCAGTCTTACCTTTACTGATTGAACTATGGTCCTGTACACTCTGTTTACTCTGAAAGCTAGCAGTCTTACCTTGACTGATTGAACTATGGTCCTGTACACTCTGTTTACTCTGAAAGCTAGCAGTCTTACCTTGACTGATTGAACTATGGTCCTGTACATTCAATCTACTCTGAAAGCTAGCAGTCTTACCTTGACTGATTGAACTATGGTCCTATATACTCAATCTACTCTGAAAGCTAGCAGTCTTACCTTTACTGATTGAACTATGGTCCTGTACACTCTGTTTACTCTGAAAGCTAGCAGTCTTACCTTGACTGATTGAACTATGGTCCTGTACACTCTGTTTACTCTGAAAGCTAGCAGTCTTACCTTGACTGATTGAACTATGGTCCTGTACATTCAATCTACTCTGAAAGCTAGCAGTCTTACCTTTACTGATTGAACTATGGTCCTGTACACTCTGTTTACTCTGAAAGCTAGCAGTCTTACCTTGACTGATTGAACTATGGTCCTGTACACTCTGTTTACTCTGAAAGCTAGCAGTCTTACCTTGACTGATTGAACTATGGTCCTGTACATTCAATCTACTCTGAAAGCTAGCAGTCTTACCTTTACTGATTGAACTATGGTCCTGTACACTCTGTTTACTCTGAAAGCTAGCAGTCTTACCTTGACTGATTGAACTATGGTCCTGTACACTCTGTTTACTCTAAAAGCTAGCAGTCTTACCTTGACTGATTGAACTATGGTCCTGTACACTCGGTTTACTCTGAAAATTAACAGTCTTACCTTGACTGATTGAACTATGGTCCTGTACATTCAATCTACTCTGAAAGCTAGCAGTCTTACCTTTACTGATTGAACTATGGTCCTGTACACTCTGTTTACTCTGAAAGCTAGCAGTCTTACCTTGACTGATTGAACTATGGTCCTGTACACTCTGTTTACTCTGAAAGCTAGCAGTCTTACCTCGACTGACTACAAAAACACACACACATACATACATACATACATACATACATACATACATACATACATACATATATATATATATATATATATATATATATATATATATATATATATATATATAATCGTTTAACACTGCGTCTTACAACTCACATGTGTACTTATTAAAAGTTACTAAATCTACTTTCACGTAAACCCTGATTTTCTTACGAACAGTATCTGGTAATTACTAAAGTTACTAAAACCATTTTAATAAATTAATACATCAAGTATTGTTTTATGCAGCTGTTACTTTTGATACATATTATCTATACCTTACTAATAATATGTTACAATATTATTAATGTTTGACGCAAATAAAAAACATGTTGGTACCCATGAGACCCTCACCAACATTTAGAGGAAGTGAACTATAATATAATTAATAAGAGCGTTGGACCCGCCTCGGTGGCGTAGTTGGCTAACGCGCCAGTCGTCTTTAGCTCGACTGCTGAGGACGGGAGATCGAGGTTCGAATCTCGGTCGGGTGAACTGGGGGTGGTTTTTCCTAAATGGTTTTCCACTCTCCCTCCACGCAAATGCGGGTTTACTTCCTCTAAACTCAACCTTCCCAATTCCTAAATCCATTAGCGTATTCAGTACTTAGGCGTATAATCCGAGCGGGTGGTAAGACGCGGTGCTAAATTTAGAAAATATATAAAGGCTGTTCATAAAACCAACGCCTAAATTGCACCTATAGTTTGTTTGAACCAAAAGTAATACAAAATCCCTTTACACTTACATCCGGAAACCTATGCTAATAACATTAAATTGTGTTCAAAGGTTCGGTGTACAACGCCGGGAGAGCAAAGCTGTTCAAGCATGCGTGTACAACAGGTTGCATAGGATAAAGGCGCGTGGTACTGCACACCTCGACATCTTGGAGCACGTCAGCAGAACATACAACAATATTAATAGTAAACGACACAACAATGCATCTAGAAATGGGAATTGCCGTGCGCCTAATTCTCATGCAACTTGCTGTACACGCATGCTTGCCCGGCTTTGCTCTCCCGGCGTTGTAAGCTGAAACTTTGAACACAATTTAATGGTATTACCATAGCTTACCGGATGTAAGTTTATAGGGATTGTCTATTTTTTTTGTTCAAACAAACTATATCTTTAGTTTGAGCGTTGATTTTCCGAACACTCTGTACATATAAAGCATTTATAACTATTAAGTTAAAGAATTTTTTTCAAAACTAAACGTTTATCCAAAAGTTTCTTTTTATAAAACATTGAATAATTTTATTATACATGTCTTAACAGCTTGGGGTTACACAATCTATTTTTCCTAATCAACGCCATTGAAAATGTTATCAAAACTATATAGCTGTGCTGACAATAACTACTATCAAATATGGATAACCTTGGGGAAAATAGTTGGAAGTGTATCCTGGACATGGATATGAATAATCTATTTGGTAAAATATGTTGGGCCTTTTTGCCAATTTCTATTTACTTCTTCTTATCTTAAAACTATTCTAGAAGGCACTTGAAGAATCTAATAGGAGCATTTGGTGAAGATACATACATGGCTCTTAGTCCAATTGAGCTCTTCTTATTTTAAAACTACTCTATATGGCACTTGAAGAAGAGTTAGAAGCTCACAATATAATTTGGTGACGAGACATGGTTGCTGGTCTAATCAAGTTCTTCTCATCTTAAAACTACTCTAGAAGGTACTTGAAGAAGAGTCAGAATCTAACAATAGCATTTGGTGACGAGACATGGTTGCTGGTCTAATCAAGTTCTTCTCATCTTAAAACTACTATAGAAGGCACTTGGAGAAGAGTCAGAATCTAACAATAGCATTTGGTGACGAGACATGGTTGGTGGTCTAATCGAGTTCTTCTCATCATAAAACTACTCTAGAAGGTACTTGAAGAAGAGTCAGAATCTAACAATAGCATTTGGTGACGAGACATGGTTGGTGGTCTAATCGAGTTCTTCTCATCATAAAACTACTCTAGAAGGTACTTGAAGAAGAGTCAGAATCTAACAATAGCATTTGGTGACGAGAGATACATGGCTGCTATTCCGCGATAAGTACAGTTACACTTGACTAGGTCCGTGAAGAATAGAGTATGGGTAAAGCTTGGAATGACACGTCAACGAAGCAAGTCTGGGGGAAGGAGACGACTTTATCAACTTTTGGTTGAAATATTTGAAAAAAAAAAGTAACAGTCCCGAGTCTGTTGTAATCCTCTCCACAACTGTTGATTCCTTCTGTGCCATTTCACTTAGTTTATATATATATATATATATATAATGATGGAAATGGGTATGCTGGTAAAAGAAATTCAAAGAATTTAGTTTGCCATTTCTGGTCACCCTTGATTTTTGAGTGCTTTCACAAAATATCAATATTTTTCAAGTGTTTACAACTAATAGACCAGTTGAAAGTAATTGCTCTAAATAATTTCTGATACTAAAATATTTGATTTGAATTATGTAGAATATATTTTAAAATTTTGTCAACTTAAAAATACCTATAGATATGACAGAATTAAAAACGAATGACCAACAAAAATAGTCAAAACAAACATTAGCAAAATGAGTCCAAAACAACTTATTTGCATCTTCTTCGTAAAACAACTGACCATCAACAGTCCAACTTTCATAGGAAGAGCCTTTTAGAAAATACAAACATATTATTTTGGGTCCAATATTAATAACATTAGTTTTATTTTATCGGTAATGATGATAATATATATTTATAAATATTGACTACTGCAGACCAACTCGTATCGGTGGCCGCGTGGTCTAGCACGCTTCTCTTGCAGTAGACTAGACTGCCAATGACGAAGAGATAGAGGTTTGAATCTCGGTCGAGTGTACTGAGGGTGATTTTTAAAATGTTTTACCACGCTCCCTTCACGCAAATGCAGGTACACTTCCTATAAATATAACCTTCCTAATCCCTAAAACCAATAGCGTAATTAGTAAATAAGCGTATAATCCGAACGGGTAGGAGCTCGAATTGTTAAATAAAACTGCAGATCACAAAGCGTAGCTTATGAATATATTAAAGTATAAATAGTAACTTCTAGCTGTATTTCGTACGATAAGTGGACTGTAGAAAATCAACAAAAAATAAAATATCCTTAGATAAAGATAAGATATCGTTCTCGCTATCTAAGAGCATTTTCCTTATCTTATCGACTTCTCGAAATTATCTCTTTAAGATCTGTAAATGAGTAGAATATCAGTTATTTGAAAACTCACTTTTCTTGCGATAATTTTCTCTTATTAATAAATATTATCTATTGTGTTCATGGGTTCAAACCCAGCCCAGCTTACTGGATTTTTACTGAGGGATAAAAAAAATCCGTAGCACAACTTCCTTCGAAGGGGAAGTAAAGCCGTTGGTCCCATACCGATTGTGGTCTCTGGAAGAAATATGAAAGTACCTTTCTGGCAAAAATGTGTAGGCTCTTTCCCACTTTCTCGCAGAAATTCATAGGGTGGGTAAGCTGACTACCCACTACACCCAAAATTAACCTATCACAGAAAGTGAAACTAGGAATATCCGAAGTAGTAAAGCTTTGTTCCTGCTCTATTCACCACATAGGGTGTTAAAAGAATTAATAATAAAACAAATCTGTAAAATATCAAAATTATATTTCCATACAAATATATACATTATTCTCTAATATTATTATTGTTATTATTATTATTATTATTATTATTATTTATGCACCCGTCTTACTCCCGTTCGGGTTATACCACTTACGCTAATGTGTAATGGTAGGGTGATTGTGAGATGAAATGAAGGACCTACAATTTAACGTGGAATCCGAACCACGGTGGAGGCCTGGCATTCCCCACATTCACAAGATGTCTTGTCAGAGGTGAAGGAAGGGTTTGGTAATCAGATAAATCTGTGCCGGGACCGAGGATTGAACCCCGGCCTCCAGCACAGAAGTTTGACACCTTACCCCTAGACCACCAGGTCACCCTTATTCTCTAATTAGATCTGGCCCCCTCTAAAACAACCAAAGCGTATGTGTCGGTATTAAATTAGTCAAAGGCATCAATGGAAACATTTAGTAGATACGAGCATTCATTTTTATATGGGGTTTTAAACTTGATGAGATATTTCTTAAGTTTAAAGGTGTATATTTTGTTATGAAAGAGATTGTAACCATTTTCATCTCTCATTTATGATACACTAGCATGAAGTAGCAAGCTTTGCATGGGATAATAGCTTGGGGTAAAAATAGTAAATAGGTTATAAAGGGTAAAAAGTAAAAGTAATCGATTTTTTTAAGAAAAAGTTTAAGATAAATAGGTAAAAAGGATTAAAATATGCAAAAACTGTTAAAACGTGCAAAAGGAAGGGAAAAAGATTGAAATGTAAATTTAGTCAATTTTTTACCACTCTTTAAGCTACCTCGTTAAGCCTGTTAACCCCTTTTAGCTTTTTTTTTAAACTATGCGCCCTTTTGACACGTATTGCACTTTTTACCCATTTTGCGTTTTTATGTTTTTTGCACTTTTTAAATACACCTTCTCCATTAAGTACCCCAGCTTTAGCCGGAAGAAATATTTTGGAGTAAAAAAGATCATAAAGAGTACAAATTAGATCAAAATACTTTTTGATAAAGGTAATTAATAAATCATAAAGAATGACAGAGTTAGAAATTGATTTTTTTTAATGGCAGAAAGTAAATATAGTAAAAATATAAGAGGTATAAAAATTAAAGGGATTAAAGGGGGTAAAACCTACACAGAAAAGTAGTAATTTATAAAAGCTGTATCTTCCATTTTCGGGCTTAGATTTTGAAATTCGATATGTTCAGATGTTCAGACGACATAGGCTCTCCGAGAATGTCTATTGTTGAACTTCTATTTCATAGCACACCAAATAGTGTTTTTATATTAGTTTTAGGAATCTTATACTTGCCTGACAAATTTAAATCTTCTACTAAGCTGAAAAGTAATTTAACTATTTTAGTTTTGTAAAAAAAAAAAAAACATTTCACCAGCCCCCTCTCTAAATAATAAATATTTAAAATGTATTATTTATAGGAGTAATCCCTTTACATTCCTGGCAAATGTGTTTTGACTCATCTAAAACTTTTTTTTTTCTATCCAACCCTCCTTTACCTTCGGCCTTGTTTTCTCTATTTAAAACTGTAGGTACTTTTATGACTATTGGAGTGTTCTTTATACCTTCTTGCCGATTTTAAATTTCATACCACGCGGGTAAAGTAGTTGTTTCTATTAGTTTTGAAAGTTTTAGTTTGTTGACGTCCATTCCCCGCTTTCCATTTAAACAACTTCTACTTGAAATTTATATTTTCTGTTGAGGTCTTCCCTCCCCCTTTTCCCAAAGTTCCGATTAAAACTTTGCCATTTTTCCGCACTTGATATTTATTTGGAGTGGTCTTTTTACCTGCCTGCCAAATTTCAGTATTCTACTCTGCTGAGAAGTAGTTATTTTTTAAAAAGCCCCCGCCCCCTCACAATTCTCTTTAGCTCTATTTCTAAATTTCCCGATTTTAGAATTTTTGTTGTTGTGTAGGGAAATCCCACTACCTCCCTGTTAAACAAAATTTCAGTTTTCCAGGCCCTGGGTTTGAGAAAATACTGTTATCATGGAATCAATGCGTCACATACCTTTCTGCACCCTCCCCACCCTCAGAGGAAACAAAATTTGAAAAACCCTCAAGAACATCTAGCCCAATTCTAGAAGGGAATCTTAATTTCAAATTTCAAACCTCTATATGCACTGGTTCTAAAGATACATTAGTGAATTTTGAAAACTTGTATTAGTGAATTTTGAAATATTTCAACCCCCTTTATCCCCTTCCCACGCTCTTAGGGGATAAAAATCTTAAAAACCTTCAAAAAATGCTAATCTCAACCCTAGAAATAACCTTTATTTTAAATGTAAAGTATCTGCGTATACTGGTTTAAAAAACACATTACTGAATTTTGGAAATTTTTAACCCCCCTCCCCTTTTCCCTTTTAGTGGTCAAATTTCGCAAAATTCCGTCTTATCTCTTATCTAGAACCTAAAAGGAACCTTCACACAAAATTTCATATGTTTCCAGCTCCAGGGGATGGGGAGGTGAGTGGGTATTGCCTTGTTATATAATTATATTCTGAACAGTGCTTCCAAATAGAATATGCAAATCATGTAATTACATCCACTATACATGCCTTTTAAAACAAATTAAACATCAGAAATGTTTAGCTGTTGTAGAAATAGAGTTGTTTCTTATGTACTGTGTAACAACGTGTAAACAGAACCTATATTACACGTATGGGAATATTATGTCACTAAAGCTCTCTAATTACCTTTGTACATAGACTTTGAATAATTATATAACTTCATACTGATATTTTAAACCACTTCAAACTACTAATTTAAAAAAGATAACCTCCACGAAAATGGCTTTAAAATTAATTACTTAAAAATATTTCTGTGTATAGTTGAAGCTCCATAAAATTTACTTTCTAAAACCCTTGAGAAGTTATCAAAATGATTTAATATGTTCACACATGAAGCCAGTTTCGCCGCAGCTGTCACTTATGAAATTACCCATAAGATAAATAGAGTGACCTTTTGTTAATGATGACTACGCCACATTTAATTATTATTTGTTCGTTCAACCGTATAATTTCTTCCAATCTTACCGTATTAGGGTGTAAACTATTTACAATCCCGTGGGCAGTATATTCACTTGAGCAACGCGTCAAAAAAATAGACAAGTAGTAGAGATGAGAGGCGGGGAAAAATCATGATTACTACTGTAGATTACTTAGTAGGTTTATATACTTTAGGTAATGGCCTGTACATTGTTCTTGGACGTACGAAAGAACATGGCGGCGAGGCGTAAGTTATCGCATGAGTGCTTCTGTAAAATATTTCAATTAACTCACAAGACTTCCAACCACGGTGTGTTTTTGTTCGATTACACTCGACCCTCATTACAAGGTCAGATTAAAAAAAACAGGGCGGTCGTCAGACATGATTCAAGGGAAAATGTTGGTGATTGGTTAAACCATGGCGGCTCTTGATTAAACAAGTAAATGGGATCAAAGTAGAAGGTAAATCAATGCCATAATAATTAATATTGAATAAAAAGATGTAGTAAATAGGTTTTCTTTATTTTGATAACTAACCTTCGGTTTCTTAATCCCAGAGCCATTTGTATATCTGTCAATCGGAATATTATTTTCTTTACCCATTTATTTATATTATATTCAAATTCTAATGCATTGATAATTGTATATAGGAATTTAATTAGCAGGCCATCTTACTACCCGTTTATATATTATACGCATATCTACTAATTATGTTAGTGTGTTACGTAAGAGGAAGGTCAGATTTAAAGGAAGTGTACCCATATTTGTTTCTATAGATAGTGATAAACCATGTATGAAATATCGGCCTCGGTACACCCGAACGGGATTCGAACCTTGATTTCCTTGTCGTCGGCAGTCCATTATGTTGCGAGACCATGCGGTCACCGTAGCAGATATATATATTATTAAAGCCAGGAACTATCTAATTTAAGAAAAATAATAAGCACAAATTTTAAGTAAATGCACCATAATTCTCCTCCGAAGATTTTGAAAACCACATTGTGTAAAAAAAACTGAGCTAATGAATCAAATAGATTCGAAAGTCGACCTTCCATCACCAGAAAACCATTTTTTTAAGTACCCGATGCCCTAGAACGATTTAGATCACATATAATTTAAGTGAATTGTCTATGATCCACACTTGTGAAAATGTTGTTAACCCCTGATGAACAAACCAAACTGTCTTCGTTGGCATGTACAGCCCTATTTCATGACGAACAGGACGGTAACGAGGGACTTTCAGTAGTAAAACAAAATAACACGAATAAGCATAGGGGTTTTATGACTTTCAACTGAGAAATAAGGACATTTATTCTTCTGTTCTCCCCAAAGTCCAATATTTTACGTCTTTTCAAAACACACACACACATAAAAATAAACAAGACAGAGTAAACTAGATACGAGGCAGAAATATCATTTCAAACATACAAGTGACATTGTTATACTGTGAGGAGGAATATATTTGATTCAGGGAAAGATAAACCTTCAACGGTTTTGACTGAAATATCTTCTTCTTTTTTTTTGTGGGGGAGTTGGAGGGGAGGAGGTATAAAGCCAAGTTATTATAGGGTGTCCGCACTGGAACTCCACTTAATTGAGCTGTATTTGCTTAAAATGTTTTATTCTCATGCTAGACATCCTGTATAGTTAAGTACGATTATGGCCTCGTCTAAATATCATTCTTTAAATTGAAAAATGACACCTGGTCAAATGTTCTCAGGTTTGATTCTCGTGTCCAGGTGTTATTTTCCAATTTAATTTTTTTTTCGAATAATTGTATTTCTACATATCTACCATTGGGCATGATAACATTACGAGGAACCCTATTCAAAGATAAAACTTTTATATGCTCAACTCTTTTTCATGGTTGTTGTTATTATTATTATAATTATTAATAAAGGAAATTGAAATTGAAATTATTATCATCATAATTATTATTATTATTATTTATTATTATTATAATTATTTGTAACCTCTTTTGGCTCTAAAATCTCTTCTCACTTAGACTATATTGCAATATCCTTTTAGTTTTTAATATTTTTAATAAAAACATTTCTTGTTAAATGTCCTTGAAATGTAAGCAGTCATGTAACTTCTCAGTCATCTTTGATGTCAAAATATTTTTCTCTCAGCAACTTTTAATAAACTCAGCTGCCTTGGCGGTTGAATTTGTAGCGACAACTCTTGATTGGTCAAAATTTGACTTTATAATAAAATAAGAGCCTAAGTTCTTAAACATTGAGGGCTTAATTTTTTTTATTATTTCTTAGCACCGCGTCTTACTATCCGTTCGGATATACGCTTTAAGTACTAACTAAGCTAATGGAATGGCAATTGGGAAGGTTGAATTAGAGGAAGTGAACCCGCTTTGCGTGGTGGGAGAGTGGAAAACCATTTAGGAAACCCCCCCCCAGTTCACCCGACCGAGATTCGAACCTCGATCTCCCCGTCCTCAGCAGTCGAGCTCAACACGACTAGCGCGTTAGCCAACTACGCCACCGAGGGGGTCTTAATATTTAATTTGGCAAAAAATATTTAAAAATATTTTCTCTTCTACTGTGAATTTAAAATATTCCTGTTTAATAATTTTGTACTGTACTTCCTCTATTGCATTGCTTTACTAATCTAATAGTTTCTTGCTATAATTTATTCATTTAAAGGATACAAGGGAAAAGGGGGAAAGTCCAATTTTAGCTCAAATTATGTTAGTGCTGTCATCTGTTAACAATCATGAGACATTTCTACTGTACTTTAGATTGTTGTTAAAATTAGTATTGTCATATTTAAATTAATTTTATTTTTTAATTGTTCGCGTTCTAATGCAGTTTGAAGTAACTATCCTGAAAAATGTGTGTAAAGTGACTCTTCTCCTTTTTCCCTTGTACCTTTGAGATGTATTGTTTCCATCTGTTACTGCCTTTTTATATATCTATCAATTGTGGCCTATTATAATTCTTGTGGTTGTTGGTAACAATATAATAAGTACATTTTTAAAATTTAAATTATTATTTTTATTATTTTATTATTTATTATTATTATTATTATTATACTGAATGTCATTTCCATGATTTATATTGTCATACGAGTTTTTCCACATAAATTTCTTAGATATCAATCAACTCATATAAACAATAATTTAATAATAATGATAGGATCAAAGAATAGTTTGTCTGACTGTGTCATTCGGAAGGTCAAGATTTGAATCTTGGCAGGGTGGTTTTTCCGTTTAACTCGATGCCGTTGTATCCATTCATCGTCTACTAAATAGTTCTGAGGAGTAGGTTGTTTTTTTATTTGATATATGTACTGTGTACTTTCTGAACTGAATCATTATAATAATATTTAGCACCGTGTCTTACTACCCGTTCGGGTTATACGCTTTAAGTACTAATTACGCTAATGGATTAGGAAATGGGAAGGTTGATTTAGAGGAAGTGAACCCACATTTGCGTGGAGAAGAGTGGAAAACCATTTAGGAAAAACCACCCAGTTCACCCGACCGAGATTCGAACCTCTATCTCCCCGTCCTCAGCAGTCGAGCCAACACGACATGCGCGTTAGCCAACTACGCCACCGAGGCGGGTGACTCATTATATCAACACACGAGAGTTTTTATGAGTGAAAGCGAAAGTACCTACCAATTTTGGCCGGAAAGTTAGTTTCACATCGATCCAAGGTTTCTGCAATCAATATGGGACCTATGCTCTTATTTGCCCTCCGAAGGAAGTTGTGCTACGGATTTTTATCACTCCGTTAAAAATCCGTCTACTTCGGCTAGGTTTGAACCAACGAACATCGAGTTTTGAGGCAAGCACTTTACCCCAAAACCCCAGAGGTCGACAAGAGGTTCTTACTAACCTAATTAGTCCTTCCCTATATTTTGCAGAAAATAATGATTTTTTTTTAATTAAATAATATCACATATATATAGATCATCGACAAAAAAAGGTTTTTAAATATAATTATATCTCTAGAAATTATTCATATATATATATATATATATTACTCTTAGTTCAGTTTATACTGAAGTATGTACAGTTAAATTGCATCCATACACGGGTTAAATTATCTTTTTTGTGTGTCAATTTTTAGCTATAATATATATATGTTTGTACACGATCCCAACAACAAAGTTTTTTTAGCACCACGTCTTACTACCTGTTCAGTTATACACCTATGTACAAATTACACTAATGGGTTAGGGATTAGGAAGGTTTAATTTAGAGGTAATCCACCCGCATTTTTGTGGAGTGAGAGTAGAAAACCATTTAAGGAAAAAAGCCTAGGTGTGCCCAACCGGGATCGAACCCCGACCTCCCCGTTATCGGCAGTCAAGTCCAACACGAAAGTAGCGCGTTAAACCATGGATCCATTGAAGGCGGTCAACAACAAAGTTAACCGCTCATTAAAATCATCAAGCAGCAATGACTACGCGGACAAGACTTGACTCATCTTCTTTGGTTTCCGATGAAGGTTCGAGTCCTTGCTGGGTAGACTGAGGGTGTTTTTTTTTATTAAATGGTTTTCCCACTCTACCTCCACGCAAATGTGGTAAAATTTTATCTAAATTCTGCCTTTTCTACATTCTTTCCCAATGAGTGTACTCAAATGCGTAAAACTTATAGCCCAGACGAGTAGGTTGACGCGAAACAAAATAAAAACTACCCTCCATTGTCGTTGCTCCATGTGATTGAACAATATTGTGGGGTTTTTTTTTTTAAAGGAAGATCCCCACATATTCAATTGGTTTTTACCCCCTAGATTCTAACATCTAAATACAATTAGTTTTTGTATTAGACTTAAATTTAATATATAACCGTACAACTGAAATATAGATCAATTTAGCGTCCCCCCCTTTTTTTTTACTGTTGTATGTGACCCGCAAAACATTGGTGTAGCATAAATAGTTTAGTCTTGCTTTTCCAAGACACTTTTTATTAGTATGGAGTACATGATGGCTACATACAAGGAAAACTTCGTAAAATCAGGCAATAGTTTGATGTTGGGGAAAACATGGGAATATCAGGGAGATTAATACAAAAAGATAAGGAAACTTCAGGTAGTTTAAATACGTGCTATTTCTATATTATGTTACTCAATGCTAACGAAATGTATTGCCTAGATACGGCCGCCTCGGCCAGCGAGAAAGTATCAATCTATGTAGCTTAAAAATACCATGGTTTTTATCTTTTGAGTGACTACTTCTCTAGTATACCCAAGCTTATACTCTCTTTCGCCCTTCACTTACAATCACCCTTTGTCATGTCAATAAGAAAGCTGGGATAGTAAACTACGAAACTTCTTATTTCTAGGTAAAGAGGAAAACTATGTTAGTTCTTATATCTTAAAATTTTCTGTTGTGATCCTATATATAAAAAAAGGCTATTTGTTAGAGAAAGGTTAAATCTACAGCCCTTTATCATCAAGCCTGGTTTCACAGATCGTCCTTAAATATGCTTAAAAAGTCGTTGAAAATAAGCTAATGTCACATTTTCACACAATTGTTTATATTAATAAAATTTAGATTAAAGGGTTTTTGAGGTAAAATAGTCCTAATCTTAAGATTTTTATCTTGGCATGAATCATATTTTGAAATAACACCTCGTATAATTAAATATTGCGTTAGAGCTGAACGTATGCGTGGCAATTTTCACTTACCTAGACGGTCCCCTTAGTCACTGTAATCATGTAATCATTAACATTGATATACCTCTAACAATAATTTGTGTACGCAATCCAAATACTATATTTAACTATACTCCTAGTTTTCTCATTCTATAACACATTTACACAAGGCCACAAATAATATATTGAAAAACATTAGTCCGGTAATTAAAAAGTAACTTTTAATAATCTTGGTTTTTAGTTGCCATTAAGATTATATTCGATAATTTTTAATCAACGTAATAAACGTAATTTTTGCCATTCACCAAGAAAAACTGTTAAAAGGTTAAGGGCGGAAAAAATACAACTTTATGTGTAAGTTTTTTTCATATTATAATTTTTTTTATGGGATAGGTACTTTGTAGCCACTTTCTAAACACACAAATTCTTATTACGATAATAAATATAAATATTATTTGGATTTTTATTAGCATCACGTCTTATTACTCATTCGGGCTATACGCATAAGTACTAACTACATGAATGTGTTAGGCATGAGGATTGTTGAATTTAGATTAAGTATACAGGAATGTTCGTGCAGAGAGAGAGAGAGAGACAGAGTAGAAAATGACTAAGGGAATATTATCTTTAGTACCACTCGACCGGGATTTGAACCCCGGTCTTGCCGTCATCGTCAGTCCAGTATATTACAAGAGTGACGCAAAAGACCATTCGGTCACCGAAATAGGTATTATTATCTTAATCTAATATACAAATATTATTATTAGCACCGCGTCTTACTACCCGTTCGGGTTATACGCACTTACGCTAATGTGTAATGGTAGGGTGATTGTGAGATGAAATGGAGGACCTACAGTTTAACGTGGAATCCGAACCACGGTGGAGGCCTGGCACTCCACACATTCACAAGATGTCTTGTCAGAGGTGAAGGAAGGGTTTGGAAATCAGATAAATCTTTGCCGGGACCGAGGATTGAACCCCGGCCATCAGCTCAGAAGTCTGACACCTTACCCCTAGACCACCAGGTCACCAATATACAAATAGTTAATATCTTTTATAGAACAAAAAGAACCTCAAATGTTTCTTAAACATGTGGTTGACTACTTAACACATATCAAGGAGGAGTTTTGGCTCCTTTTACGCGCTAATGATTATGTTTGCTGCCTTACACCCCCATCTGTAGTATATTCCAAGCCACTCGTACTATATCCCTGTCGAGAATTTAAAAATCTCAATCCATCTTGAGTTCAAACCAGCAACATCTTTAAGAGATAAGGGTGACCTGGTGGTCTAGGGGTAAGGTGTCAAAATTCTGTTTTGGGGGTCCAGGGTTCAATCCTCGGTCCCGGCACAGATTTATCTGATTACCAAACCCTTCCTTCACCTCTGTATTAGTCACAACTTTCGCATGTGGGGAATGCCAGGCCTCCACCGTGGTTCGTATCCCACGTTAAACTGTAGGTCCTTCATTTCATCTCACAATCACCCTACCATTACACATTAGCGTAAGTGCGTATAACCCGAACGGGTAGTAAGACGCGGTGCTAATAATAATAATAATAATAATAATTTAAGAGATAAAAAATAGCTTAAAACAAGCGGGATCTTTATCCGGAAATCAATGGTTAAATCTGTAACATTTGTAACCATTAGATGCTTGCCCATAAATTTCAAATGTTATCCCACTACAAGTGAATTATGAAGGATTTTTATGATATTCCCACCTTATATTTATTTAAATTAGTTTTATTTATCTACAATAATTATCAATAATTATTTCTTTCACTATTAATAATGGACTAAAAAAATTACGGGAAGGGTTAGCCATGAAATGATAATTTTTGACTCCATAAAACATTCACTACACTTTCTATTATTTTTACTTTATATTATATAGTTTAAGGATTTTAAAAGTTCATTTTTTTTAAAGTTCAAGACAGGGAGAAAGTAAGAGAATAATAGATAGAAACGTTTTCAAGCGTTCAGAAACATTAGGATTACATCTCCCACAGAATTTAAATATATTTTTTTAAGTTATATCATTCCTATCAATGAATGTCACATGTGCGGTTTTTCCCCTCCAAGCCACCCTCCTACCTTATCATCTCCTTATCCACTAATCTCCGTCTTAATCCCTTCACATCCTTACAGTTTATAAGTAGACAATCATTTTGAGAAGTAAAGTATTAAGTGCAGGTGAGCACACTTTAGTCAAATAAGATCAGCTGTGTTTGAACACGGCCCGATTTACTCTACTGTAATTCTCGTAATTGTATCAGCCAGTGTGTAATTCGCGCTTAGAGCCAGGTGCCATGACAGGATCACAGTCACGCCTGGTTCCATAATTACTTACTCTGTCTACTTCATGGATATTAGTAATAATTATGATGATGATGATGATGATGATGATGATGAACTTAGTATGCATTTTATAAATTGTATGGGGTGACCTGGTGGTCTAGAGGTAAGGTGTTGGACTTCTGTGCTGAGGTCCGGGGTTCAATCCTCGGTCCTGGCACAGATTTATCTTATTGCCAAACCCCTTCCCTCACCTCTGACAAGACGTGTATTAATCACAACTTGTGAATGTGTGGAATGCCAGGCCTCCACCGTGGTTCGGATTCCACGTTAAACTGTAGGTCCTTCATTTCATCTCACAATCACCCTACCATTACACATTATCGTAAGTGCGTATAACCCGAACGGGTAGTAAGACGCGGTGCTAATAATAATAATATACACTTTAAAGAGCCCGTGTCGCACCCCTTAATAACTCTTAGCTTAGGTTGTTAATACAGTTCGAACAAGACAGACATCGCATCGTAGTGTGGTATTCGGTTTTCTACTTCTTCTTTTTTTTAAATCAGTGAAATTGATACAAGTAAACGGTTTGGTTTTACCTTACTTTTTTTAAATACAACCAAATTGAAAAAATTCTAAATGATAAAAGCAACTTTTAAGTTGATCCCAAGTTTTCTTTTATCAACTGAAGCATACATAAAGCCACGCACTTCTATATAATTTATGTTTTAAGTTTAATCTTATATTTAATTATTAGGTTTATCTGCCTTGGGAGTGTAGAAAACGCAAGAAAGGTCAGTATATTTTGTGGATTTTATAGCAAAACCTTTTGGTCATAATAAATTAAAGATTTCTACAGTAGAAACAAGGTTTAATTTTCTTCACACGATGACATCAACAGTTATCTAATATCTGTCATGGTTGTCCTGGAATTTAATGACAACTTTTTCTCTTCATTTAAAAAGTTTCTGATCTGATGTCGTTATGTTCATGACAGACCATTTCAGATATGTGGCCAAAGTTTGACAGACAGAATTTTAAAATCCAATTTTTGGGTTTCGGACGCAAAAAAAAACTTAAAAATTCTTCATAATCTCAAGTTAGAAACTTTTTAAGAGTACAATATTTTCCCATCCACATCGGTGATCGTATAGTCTAAGGTGCTACTATTGTAATATACTAGACTGCCGATGACGGGGAGATTTATGTTTGAGTCTTGAGTGGATGTAATGAAGGAAGTTTACAAAAAAAAAATATTTTTCACTCTCCTTCCACATAAATGCGGATACAAATCCAATAAATATAACCTTTCTAATCCTTAAAACCACTACCATAGTAAGTAAATAAGCGTAAAACCTGAACTGATAGTAGGATGCGTCGCTAAACAAAAATACTTTTATCTTGCTATCAAGAAGTAAAAAAATCTATCTTTTTGTAAATGGATGACTTTCAGAAGGAGTCTTCCGTATATGAAACAAGACACCAATGGCATATAAAGAGAATCTATAAATAATCTTATTTAAATGTAAAAACATCACAGAAACTATAATATCGAATTATACCCTCCAAATGATTAAGAAATTCCAATCACACGTTGAAGTCCCCTCGAAGAAATATCTTACGCCTTCCCAAATGTTCTTCACCTCTGAGGAATCTGATTAAAAACTCGACAGCGCGCCTCTTCTTTGGAAATATGGAGGAGCGTCACACCAATTCCCTTTGATATATATATTTTGCAACCCCAACTTCTCCCGGTTTTTATCCTTAGCCGCCCCGAGTTTTCAACTCTAAATTTTATTTATATATTTATTAGTCGTGTATCTCCTCCTTAGTCGAGTCTTCATTTTCTCGTTTCATTGCATTTTGAACAATATATGAACAGGGTATATTATTATTATTATTATTATTATTATTATTATTATTATTATTATTATTACTATTATTACTATTATTACTATTATTATTATTGTTGTTGTTGTTGTTAGCACCACGTCCTACTAACCGTTCGGGTTATACGCACTTACGATAATGTGTAATGGTAGGGTGATTGTGAGATGAAATGGAGGACCTACAGTTTAACGTGGAATCCGAACCACCGCGAAGGCCTGGCATTCCCCACATCCAGTCTATTAGCTTGTTCGCTTTTGTTCTCAATGTTGTCACTACCCTGCCCTTTTTTTTAAATACATATTTAAATTATTCTCACTTTTTTTTTTTTTTTACTCTTGAGATTATTTTTCGTTCATTTTCCTCTCTTTGAATTAAAAAAGCTTGTGATACCCATTTTGTTTAGGTGAGTGCTATTTATTGATTTTGGATTATTCGAATCTGTGCTCAACATCAAGCACGTCTAATCTGGATTAGCGATAATGGAAAGGTCGGGTTTGAATCCCTGCCGAGTGTACTAAAGGTGTTGCCCCCCCCCCCCCCCCCCACTCACACCCTAAATAGTGTTTTCTCATAGCTTACTCTCCACAAAAATGTGGATTCCTTTTCTTTATATTAAAATGACCTAATCTTTGTATTATTAACGTAATTTACTGTGGACATACCAGCCGAGTTTCAGAATGCGGTTGTATTTCCGTAGGGAGATCCTTATTTGACATTTGAAAGGTTCTGGAAAGGTCATTATCTGCAGATATAAAATACATAATTATATAGACCTGATGACCTTTTGTCAAATATTTAAAGTAATTAATAAAATTGATTTTAACAATCTCAATTTTTTTTTTGACACTACATCGACAAAACCTATAAACCTAGCTTGTAATCCATTTTCTGCATCGACGGCGAAAATAATTTTTCATCTATTTATCCTTCCTTCAACTCACATCCACTTCACTTATATTTTCTCTTTTAGACTACATTCTCTATCCCCCCTCACACACACACACACACACACACACACCCTGAGTAAAACCCGCATCCCAAAAGCGTCACTCGTTCTAATCGGATCCATCGTAGGGGAGGCTTTGTATTCTATTAAATTTCCCCACCGGTGCTCTTGTTTCTCTCAACTCCCTTCCACTCCATTCTCATCTGACAAACCTACCCCATTCTCCTTTCACCCCTTTAGACTCCACAACCCCATTTCATGGTTGTGGCTTTGTCTTAGGTCAAATTAGTTCATAGAATGTGACCTGAAATAGAAGGAATAACTCTGAGGTAAAGTCAAATGTTTCTTAAAGAGGATTTTTTTTTTTAGGTTTTAAAAAAATTTGCACAAAATTATATCTATTTCTATACTTTATTTAAATATTGTAAAATATGTTTTATCTTATCTGCAGATTTTAGTAATTTGCTAATGTGCTATACACAGGGCTAGGAGGGAGGAAGGTAGAATTTATAGGAAGTGTACTCGCATTTACGTGGCGGGAGAGAGGAAGACTATTTTGTAAAAACATTCTTAAGCATAACCAGCTTGAATTCGAACCCCGATCTCCCTGTTATCGGCCGTTTAGTCTAGTTTGTCTTTGTCCAGAGCTTCACAAATATGTTTAGACCGAAAGAGCCCTTGCATAGGAAAAATATCAATGCTAGATCCCTAATTAAGAGTGTTTACACAAATATTATGAACATTCAATAACGACTGTTAAATTTTACAAGCATAAATGTATCAAACAAACGGGGGGGGGGGGATATCACATGTTCTGATTCTTACCGTTGGCAAATATATCCATCCGGATATGAAAAAGTTAAAAATCCTAATTACTGATTATATTCTATAGTGTGAAAAACAAATAAAGAATAATCTAAAATTTCCTTCTGAATCGATTGATTATAGCAGCACACGGTTTAGACTTACTTATAAACTAACTTAAACCTAAAACAGACACAACATCCAGCCCCCGGCCTTTAATTCATCACTGCGAAAGGGGAAACCCATATTTCACCAATGTTAAATTTTTCGGCCATTCCAAGAATCGAACCTGTGACACCTAAGTTCAGTAGAAATGACACGCTACCGACTGGGATAAGGTGTCGTGACAGTGTTTTGTATGAAGATGTATCGCATACCTGGGGAACTCGCAGTGGGTGTAATCGGTGTTGTATTTTGTTCACAGTGGCCAGTCCTCCTGATCGAAGAGTCACCAAAGATGACAGTTCGATAGTTCGCACCACCCCCACCAGTCCTACGACACCGGGGAGGAACGGTCAACTAGCCAGTGAGTAGCGTTTCAATTCACATTCTTTCAGGTTAGATGCCGGATACATCCGTTCTACACATCTTTATTATTATTACCCGCCTCGGTGACGTAGTTGGCTAACGCGCTTGTCGTGTTGAAGCTCGACTGCTGAGGATGGGCAGATCGAGGTTCGAATCTCGGTCGGGTGAACTGAGGGTGGTTTTTCCAAAATGGTTTTCCACTCTTCCTCCACGCAAATGCGGGTTCACTTCCTCTAATTTAACCTTACCAATTCCTAATTTATTAGCGTAATTAGTACTTAAAGCGTATAACCCGAACGGGTAGTAAGACGCGGTGCTAAATATTATTATTATTATTATTATTATTATTATTATTATTATTATTATTATTATTATTATTATTATTATTAGTGTCAGGGCAGGTCCGCTAGGTGAACTTCTGTGGTCGTCTAAGGTGCAACGATTTTAGGGTCGCATTCCAACAAAATGCATATTTTTTAGTGTTTATAAAAACAAACATTTAAATCAAATAAGCTAATAATTATTTCTAATTAATGAAATAACATCTGAATATTTGATCTAATACTTAGAATATTTATTTTTAAAGATTGATTAACAAACACAATCACGGTTATTGTTTTATGACATTCATGGTATCTCTGTCGACGAATCACTTTTAATATTAAACAATAAAATAAATAATCGAAGTAACACATTATAACACTTTTTTTTAGCATCGCATCTTACTACCTGTTTGAGTTATACGCTTATGTCTTTAAAGATTTGGAAGGTTATATCTCGAGGAAGTGTGCCAGAATTAGTGTGGAGGGAGAGTGGAAAACCATTTTGGGGGAAAAAACATCCTTGGTACACCCGACTGAGATTCGAACCTAGATCTCCCCGTCATCGGCTGTCTAGTCTAAAGCGAGAGTAGCGCTTTGGGCCATGTGGCCACCGAAGCGGCTTAGAACCCTTTTATTAAGGGGAATGGGACGCCACTTATTATTTTATTTATATGTTTATTATTATTTATCATTTTTCTGGACGGTACTTTGGTACCCTATTATTATTATTATTATTATTATTATTATTATTATTATTATTATTATTATTATTATTATTTTTATAATATATATATTTTTTTTTTTTTTTTTGCGTCACGCAGGGGGTGTGGTGTAGGATTAATTTAGTTCACTCTCACTCTAATCCACTTTTACGTAATAGCTGGTTGAAAGATTATTATTTATTTTTTTAACTAAGCCGTGGCTTCCATACGCTTATCCAATGAAGATTAGTTTTTGTTATATTGGCTAATATTATAATCAACCTTTCGTAGACTGGCTTAAAATCTAATAATCTAATAAAATTCGTCTTAAAGGGCTATCATTATCGCATTTGGGTGACCTGATGGTCTAGGGGTAAGGTGTCAGACTTCTGTGCTGTGGGTCCGGGGTTCAATCCTTGGTCCTGGCACATATTTATCTGATTGCCAAACCCTTCCTTCACCTCTGACAAGAAGTGTATTAATCACAACTTGTGAATGTGTGGAATGTCAGGCCTCCACCGTGGTTCGGATTCCACGTTAAACTGTAGGTCCTCCATTCCATATCATTATCACCCTACAATTACAAATGAGCGTAATTGCGTACAACCCGAACGGGTAGTAAGACGCGGTGCTAATAATAATAAAAATTATCCCATATTTGTAACATATAAATATGGGTCTTAATATTAGAACCCCCCTCAGTTTTCAAAACCCACGGTTTTCAGTACCAATATCTACTGTTTTGGTTTGGAGAAGACGGAAAGGTCGAGATTCTAGCCCCGGATAAGTGGACTGAGGTCTTTTTACTAAATAGTTTAGCTTATTAATCTCCCCCAGCGTTATTACGGACATATTTCCTCTAAATTGTACCTTATTCACTCAAACTTACTAGTATGCATATATGGATAGCCTGGATGGGTTGTCACATGTGATACATAAATGTCTTAGAAAATATATTTATCTGAACCCGTATTGGCCATTTAAATAACATGCCTCAAATTTTAATATTAGTTTAATCATCTGCACACGCCATACATGGTATTTTGATAAATTTATGGTTAGTTTATCCTATAAAAGGTTACAATAGCTTTGATGTAATCAATTAACTCTATGATGACAGGTATATTAATATCTTTTGAGTTTCCATCCTATAATATGGTCATATAAAGAACTTTTTATAAGAGGTACTTTTTACATGTCATAATAATATTACTAAAATAAATGGCACGGTGCACCACACAAACTTTCTCCCGATTGTATCTTTATATATATATATATATATATATATATATATATATATATATACACACACTAAAAACTCGGAAGATTTGTTAAACGAAATAATAGCTCTATACATTGTTGTGTTGAATCATTACACCAAAGATCATAAATTAAATAGTAAACACTGAGACTTGCTTATTCTATGGCATTAGAAACTAGAAACACTGTTACAGAAAAATTGAGAAATGATAAACATCTTTGTACACCAAATAGAATAAGAATCAAATTCATATATATATTTGCTTATAGTTTCAGAAATTATTGGCTTATATTTCAAATAAAAGATGTACATGTTTAATAGTACTATAATTTAAAATGTTAAGTTATTACGGATATCAAACGGTCGAAGATAAATTATGAAAATTGAAAACTTTCCCCCATGTTCCCTCGGTCATTTTCATGAGAAAATGATAATTACCCTCTTGTTTATAATAATAAACAGTGTAGAGATAAAAAATTTGATCAAAATCGTTGGAGTGAATTTTGATAAAATCTTTTTTATTTCTCTTTTTGCCTTTTAGTAAAATAACCTTAATTTTATGGTTGGATATTTAATACTAAAAACCCTCAGGGGAGCTTTTGAAAACCCCAAATACCAAGTTTTAGCCCAATTGGTAAAATAGTTTCGGCTCTAGCCCGAGGTACAGACACGCGGGGAAAAAACTTTTTTTCTTTATTTCAGAATTCACCCGCCTCGGTGGCGTAGTTGGCTAACGCGCTAGTCGTGTTGAAGCTCGACTTCTGAGGACGGAGAGATCGAGGTTCGAATCTCGGTCGGGTGAACTGGGAGTGGTTTTTCCTAAATGGTTTTCCACTCTTCCTCCACGCAAATTCGGGTTCACTTCCTCTAATTCCATCTTCCCAATTCCTAATCCATTAGCGTAAATTGTACTTAAAGCGTATAACCCGAACGGGTAGTAAGACGCGGTTCTAAATATTATTATTATTATTATTATTTATTTCAGGGAGTAATGAAACGTCTGATTTTGTTTTTTATGATCACAACACACTCTCTCCGAGGGGTCAAGAGAAAGTAGAACCATTTATGGAGTTTCCTTTTCGTGGCTGAAACACACACTCTCTCCGAGGGGTCAAGAGAAAGTAGAACCATTTATGGAGTTTCCTTTTCGTGGCTGAAACACACACTCTCTCCGAGGGGTCAAGAGAAAGTAGAACCATTTATGGAGTTTCCTTTTCGTGGCTGAAACACACACTCTCTCCGAGGGGTCAAGAGAAAGTAGAACCATTTATGGAGTTTCCTTTTCGTGGCTGAAACACACACTCTTTCCGAGGGGTCAAGAGAAAGTAGAACCATTTATGGAGTTTCCTTTTCGTGGCTGAAACACACACTCTCTCCGAGGGGTCAAGAGAAAGTAGAACCATTTATGGAGTTTCCTTTTCGTGGCTGAAACACACACTCTCTCCGAGGGGTCAAGAGAAAGTAGAACCATTTATGGAGTTTCCTTTTCGTGGCTGAAACACAGGCTAATATAATGTTGCATGAATTGTGCCGGATGTTGGTAAACGATGGGAGGTGCTTTCGTAAATGGATTCGTGAGTGTTGCAAAAGATAACCTTTTACATAGAAGGAAATGGATCTAAAATAGTCCGCAATTATTTCGGTATGGTAGTTGAACATAAAATTAATGGTTACGACTCAATCGTACATACTTTATCATATGGTATATAATGTACTCCTTTCCTTATTTTTTTTATTGTTTGTAGTTTGTTACAAAATTTTCAAAAATCTTGTAAATCAGTAAACTACCCGCTAGTAAGCTTTCCTCAGAAAATAAATATAGTATTTTGATAATCTTATGAAATACACTTATAATTTAAATTTTGAATAAAAATGTACTATGTCTAGCCTTGGACAAATTTTTAATTTTCAAAAATCAATAATTTGTGAACTACACTTAATTTTAAATGAAGAATTAAAATCACATTTCCCATGAGGTAAGACACAAAAACATCTAAATATCAAGTTTGAGCTATATCTATCAAACCAATTGTGTTACACCCTCAATCACAAACAGGTAGATATGGGGATAAATAGAATTGTAAAAAACGCTCTTTACTGTCTCGTGAACCCTCGGATGGAGAAGGTATTGTGATCTTCAAATAGGCCTATATTGAATTCTAGATGTTGATAGATGTTGACGTTTTATTACACCATGAACGCGAAAAGGTGTTATATATGTCATGTATGTTATTTATGTACCCGGGGCTACAGCTGAAACGTTTTAAGGTGGGGTTAGAGGAAATGCGAGGAAAGTGAATTTTTTTTGAAATTTTTTATAGTAAAACTTGTTTTGGCCTAAATAAATTAAATATTGCTTCAGTAGAAACATAGTTAAACTTTCTACGCCTAGTGATATCAACAGTTGAATATCTACCATGAGCATAGTGGCATAAGATGACAAACATTTTGAATGAAGAGAAAAAGTTGTCATTAAATTCCAGGACACCCTTGACACATATTCAAGAACTGTTGATATCTACGTGTGAGGAAAATTAAACTCTTATGTGTCTACAAAAGAAATATTTGTTTTATTTTGACCAAAAAAAAAAATTATATAAAACTGTAAAAAAACACTTACTTTTTCTCACTGTGAATCACTCCCCAACAAAGTTTAACAACAGTAAAGCCTTAGGCCAACATCTATAGACACGTGGTCTGGATGTCAAGTTTCTATATAGTCGGGGTGACCTGGCGGTCTAGGGGTAAGGTGTCAGACTTCTGTGCTTGCGGCCGGGGTTCAATCCTCGGTCCCGGCACAGATTTATCTGATTACCAAACCCTTCCTTCACCTCTGACAAGACATCTTGTGAATGTGGGGAATGCCAGGCCTCCACCGTGGTTCGGATTCCACGTTAAACTGTAGGTCCTTCATTTCATCTCACATTCACCCTACCATTACACATTAGCGTAAGTGCGTGTAACCCGAACGGGTAGTAAGACGCGGTGCTAATAATAATATATAGTCGGATTTGCCTGTGATTGAGAGGCTATGGTTCGAGTCCTGACCAGTTGAACTGAGAGTGTTCTTTCTTTAATAGTTTATCTCTTTCCCTTCAAAGAAATGCCGGGACACACTGTTCACCCTGAAAGGTAGCAGTCTTATTATTAGGTGTTCTGTCTTACGACAGGTCCATTCGTTTTATCATTTAACTTAGACCGCCAATGCGCCCTGTACTCTGTCTCCTCCTTCAGGAGTCTTATCTTGACGTAGTACACTATGACCATGCGCCATAGTGGAACCATGCAAGGTAAGTTTGTTATTTTTTTAGGATAAACGAAGATTACTTTTCCTCTTAATCCTACTTTATTCATCCCTAACCTATTAATCAAATTTGAGTGCCTCATTCGGATAACAATACGCGTAAATCAACTAAAAAAACAAAGGCAGTCAAAACTTTCACAATTATGACATTAAAACTCTTGACAGATTGTTTACCGTAGGTAAGTAAAAATATATAAGAATAGGCTATTTAACTGAAATCAGTAGTGAAAAAGACCTTAACCCGAATTGTATCTGATTACCTACATAATAGCTTCGACATAATTACAGCCTTACAAAACATGTTGGTGGTATCAGGTGCTCCAAGCTTTGTGACGTAATTGAAGGGGTCATTAAAGGCGGGCCTTTCAAACACCCTGTGGCGGGTGGGTCAGCCTTTAATAGTTATTGTAGCCCCGTTAATGGCCGACAGCAATTAAAAAAAGGAACTGTCCATCCAAGGCATTAATTCTATGTCCACACTCGTGTGTGTTTGTGTGTGTGTGTATGTGTGTGTGTGTGTGTGAAAAGAGAGAAGGCTTTGTGGAAACAACATACTAGCGGTTTGTACACACACGACGTGGATAAGGGTTAGGGGAAGGGGGGTATCAATTCCCCACTCCCCAGACCACTCTTCTATAGCACACATCCCGTTTTTCTTTCACTCCCTTCTATAGCACGGTGTTACCACCCCCCCCCCCTCTCCCCCATTTCCAACATAGCGCTTCTCCTCCATTTTCCAATCAGAACATTGTGTCCACCCCCTTCCCCCTCAAAAAGCCCTCTCCTTTCTTGTATAAGGACATCTACTCCCCCTGTTCCCAACCCCGAAACTACCCCCTCCTTCCCCTTGATGGTGTCGGAGTGTGTAATCAGCGCGTTCTTATCAGTAGAGCACGACGTTACATTATGGCATTATTAGCCTTGGTAGACTATAACCTGGACGCTTTACATCTCCCGTAGGCGTAATACAAGTGTTTGCACTTGGGAACCGAGAGGAAGGTAAAAGGTGAAAGTTCGTTGAGGAGAGGAGGGGAATACCAAGTGACGTCGCGACGCCATCTGTTATCTTTCGTGACGTCACGGAAAATAGGGTGCGGCCCGGCGTCTCGACTATTGATGAACCTCGTGGTCGACCTCATTTGTTTTTTTCCACCCTCTCTCTTTTCTATCTCTTTCTTTGTCACCACGTTTATTGAATTATGATTAAAAAAATTATGTTCTTTTTGTTCTTTTATTTCAAGCTTTCAAAGTCTTAAGATTGATTTTGCTGGTAATTAAATAATTAAGTGATAACAGGTTTTTTTTTTTTTTACAAATCGTTAAAGATGATGACATTATTGGAATATTACTTACTTCGCCGACGGTTCATTAAAATTTCTTTTACATATAATAGAGAGTTGAAAATTCGGACTATTTGGGGATTATTAATTTGTCTGGTTTTTTTTTAAAGTGCCTATAAAAAATAAGCATAGACGAAATACTTACGAAAACTCAATGTTAAGGTAGAAACATTTTTACTTTATTTAAACAATGAATTTTACATTTTTTTTATGCTAAATATCACAAATTCTGAAGGAATATAATAAGGCAAAAATCTAACGACGAAAAAAGTATTATACTTTTAGTCTGAACAAGGGTTGAGGTTCTTTTTTTGACGGCCATGTCTCTAATATTGATACTAATGTGGTTATTTTTAGAAATAATATTTTTTCTTTGCGATCAGGATATTTACTTTCGAAATATCGATGCTTTAATCTAATACAATCCTCATTTAATTGTTGATCTTAAGGTAAATTTTTAAGATAAACCTTTAGATTTAACTAACTTATGCAGTTGAGCATGCTGTGTGACTTTGTAAATCGTCGCTTTTTAATGTTTGATAAAATTGGTAGACTTTTATCATTAATTATTATTATTTATTATTAGCACCGCGTCTTACTACCCGTTCGGGTTATACGCACTTACGCTAATGTGTAATGGTAGGGTGATTGTGAGATTAAAATGGAGGACCTACAGTTTAACGTGGAATTCGAACCACGGTGGAGGCCTGGCATTCCCCACATTCACAAGATGTCTTGTCAGAGGTGAAGGAAGGGTTTGGTAATCAGATAAATCTGTGCCGTGACCGAGGATTGAACCCCGGCCGCCAGCATAGAAGTCTGACACCTTAACCCTAGACCACCAGGTCACCGACGACTTTTATCAAACTTATTGCATACTATTTTAGAGATACAGGCTTAAAATTGTTGTTGTGTGTGGTGTTGTTGTTGTTTTGTTGTTGTTGTGGCTCTCGAAATGTAAGAGTTTAGCTGCAAACATAGTGTGACCCTATTCAAGATGACACACAGATTCACACGGGGCAGTTTTGAAAAGGTGTATGCTTGCGTATAAGGCCATCATTGGTCATGTCATGAATTTTACTTTAAATTTGTAGTACATTGCCCAAAGATTCTGAAATGTTGAAAATACAGATTAAAAGTTTGGTTGATGGTGCTCATTTGTGAAACAAAAGATTGAACCATACTTAGGAAAATCGGCAATTTTTTCAAAATAAGTGATTGCTTACACTATTAAAACAAAAGGTTGAAAATTAATGATATATTTAAAAGTGTACTTGGGGTAGTTAATCATGAGAGATGGTAACATTTAAAAACACCCAACTCCTTATTCTGTAAATAAAATGGTTCCTACATTTTTAATAAGTTTGTTCCTTCGCCTCTGACAAGACGTGTATTAATCACAACTTGTGAATGTGTGGAATTCCAGGCCTCCGCCGTGGTTCGGATACCACGTTAAACTGTGGGTCCTTCATTTCATCTCACAATCACCTACCATTACACATTAGCGTAAGTGCGTATAACCGAACGGTAGTAAGACGCGGTGTTATAATAATAATAATAATAATAATAATAATAATAATAATATAATAATAATATTGCTAAGGTAAAGTTATTATAATCTATGGGGTTGAAATTTAATATAACTAGATATTCATATGAGGTGTGCACAATGAAATATGTTTAGTGGTAATATAAATAGTGATAATATTTTAATGTGCACACCTCATATGAATATCTAGTTATACTACATTTCAGCCCCAAACATTAATTACTTTACCTTAACAATGGTACGCAAAAATCATAAAATATCAAGTTTGATTCCTTATAACTCGTGAAATATAATGATATGAAATCATTGAATAAACTATACCCTGATTTTGGTTGGAGAAACAGTAGAGGAAATTTAAACATATTTATTTGCAGCCAACATTGATAACATTTTTATGTATTATTTGTGTTTTTCTATAGCAATTGATAGTATCTATCAAAAATGACAGCTGCAGATATGACTTACTGTATGAACATATTAAAATTGTTTTAGTAACTTTAGTAAGTAACTTCTACCGTTATTTCTACCAAAATCATACAGTATTAAATAGCTTATATACACTTGTTAAATCTGTGCAATAAAATGTTGATGATTGAATGACAATAAAGGGCCAGTCTTATACTGGAGATGAGATGAACGTTTATTAGTACAGGCCCGTCAAGCGCAGGTAGTTCTGGAAACAACTACTAATGAATCGCCTTGATTGATTGATTGATTGATTGCATTGATTAAATTACTGTAGTTGTAAGTAGTACACAGGTTATAGCGTCAAACTCGTTTGGTCTGGACGGGGAAGTCGGGTTTCGAATCCCGGCTTAGGGAACTAAAGTTTTTTTTTCCCCCTAAATGATTATTGATTACACATTTTCAAACTACTCGTGAATTAGGTACACTCTCGATACATTTTTCCTTCCTCATCCTTAACTCGTTAGTATACATTGGACGATAGTTCGGACGGGTAGTAAGACGCGTTGCGCATAAATAAAGACACTTTTTCCTTTAGCCGAAAACTCAATAAAACATATCCATAAAATTTAATTGAATGAGTTATAGAAGGGACGCCTTCTCTTAGATCAGGGCCACTTCCAACTTAAAACTGTCAAAGGGCCACAATTGAATTCACGAGTCTAGTGGTGAGCCGCATCATAATCGGATATTTTTTGTCACGTTGAATAATAATTGTGAACGAAATAAGGAGTGAAAATTTAAACAAATGTAATAACTTATTTCACCGATTCAGATTGTACGCATATATAACTACTTTAATGGGGTAGGGATTAGGTAGGAATTATTTTATAGGTATTGTATCCGCCTTTGCGTGGAAGAGGAGTGGGAAACGATTTAGGCCCCAAAAAAAACTCTGTAGATCCAACCAGTATTCGAACCCTAATCTCCACGTAATCATCAAGCCAGTCTATCCATTAATAATGCAGCCATAGAAGAAGGTGATAACGTTTCAAACGAGATCTCTGACTTTGATGCGTCAATATAATACAGCTGATGTATGGAAGAAACTAAACATGAACATCATTTGGAGGTCTCGTGGATTTATTCCCTCGCTAGTCAAAACTTTCCGTTTCTTGAATAAAACATCAATATTACTACGTCAGATTACTTTCCCAAGAAAATAGGTGTGCCGCAAAAAAAAAAAAAAAAAGGCATCGTGGTTTGCCCTTTGAAAACCTTTGCCTCAGCTGAAACGCCATTGGTTATAAATAGTTAATTTGCCTTTTCTTCCCATAAAACATTGGCATTAGCTCATGTAGACCTACACTAAACATTATTATTATTATTATTATTATTATTATTAGCACCGCGTCTTACTACCCGTTCGGGTTATACGCACTTACGCTAATGTGTAATGGTAGGGTGATTGTGAGATGAAATGAAGGACCTACAGTTTAACGTGGAATCCGAACCACGGTGGAGGCCTGGCATTCCTCACATTCACAAGATGTCTTGTCATAGGTGAAGGAAGGGTTTGGTAATCAGATAAATCTGTGCCGGGACCGAGGATTGAACCCCGGCCGCCAGCATAGAAGTCTGACACCTTACCCCTAGACCACCAGGTCACCCCTAAACAACATTATTATTATTATTATTATTATTATTAGCACCGCGTCTTATTACCCGTTCGGGTTATACGCACTTACGTTGTGTAATGGTAGGGTGATTGTGAGATGAAATGGAGGACCTACAGTTTAACGTTGGATCCGAACCTCGGTGGAGGCCTGGCATTCCCCACATTCACAAGTAGTTGTGATTAATACACGTCTTGTCAGAGGTGAAGGAAGGGTTTGGTAATCAGATAAATCTGTGCCGAGACCGAGAATTGAGCCATGGACAACCAGGTCACCGACAACTTTTGTATTAATTACGCTAATGGTTTTGAGGATTAGTAAGGTTATATTTATAAGAAATCTACTCGAATTTTTATGTAGAGAGAAAGAGCGATATAGTGGAAAACCATTTTGTTAAAATTACCATCCGTACACCCGGCAGAGATTCGAACCTTGGATTTCATCATCATCATCGGCAGTCTAGTCTACTGCGAGAGTAACGCGAGTTAGTCTCCGTATTTTTATAGTTTTCTTATAGAAAAAAAAATTGTTTTTGTCTCAAAATATATCTAGTATCGCTTAATTAGATACATTTAGTTTAAGAATCTATAACCAATTTCAGTGGCCGGAAATCCATTCTAGAACAAGAATGATCCGTTAGACCATTCGATCACCAATACGTTCACCAGTTACTAACTCAATGTGTGTAATTCAACAAACCAGTATTTATAAACACATACAAAATTACACTCATGCATTTAATTTTACACAAAAAAAAATCCGGAAACGATAGTTCTACCTATCAACATCCCTTGATGGACTAAACCAAAACGTCTGTATCATATAATCTTCTATTAAATAAAATCCTGTTCTAAATCCACAATATAAATTCCAGTACAGGATAGAATTTTAATCAGTAGTCGCGTGACGAAGACAGAAAATAATAGGATTATCGGTATGGATTTTACGCCATTGTGGGAAAAATTTCAGGTGCTCATTTCCTGTCGCGTTGGGTATTATCGTTTCTATCATAAGGGCTTACATTCGTATGAGTCATCGAATTCTGACATGTTCGTGTCGTCTGTCATATTTTTATTGAGCGTTCATTTAATATTTTGTACACTACGTTAACCTGAAAAGTAGCAATCTTAAAAACTTGATGGTTTACACTTAGAAGCCAGATTCATATGCGAAACTGGCCCGTTCCGTTCGAGTTTAGGTAGATGTCGTCATGTGTTTAACGTAGCGCCGCACTAGAGGCGTATATTCCGTTCACGATAGGTTTTTACCTGGATGACAGTTCGAAAATCATATGTTTAGCTTTTGGGTTGCCATCACTTGTAAAAGATCACAGTTTTGTTATAAATGTAAAGATCTTTAATTACCTATTATATATTAAAATTAAAATAACGTAAACATTAAGTTTTCTCATACTATTTCATCTTTTTAATTAATGTATTTTTATCCAACTCGAAACAATATTTTAAACATAATTAAAAGTACTTATTTTTCGTTTTGGGACGTTACTGATTTTGTGTAATATAGTGCACACATCAATATATTTTAATACAGGCTTCGTATTTACTTGGAAAAGAGAAAATTGTTGTCATTTTTTACATACAATAAATGATTTTATGATTATTTTATCGTATTTTGAAATACTTAATTGAATAAAATATTTTCATCAACTGCGTGTCTGCGTCATTGTAAAAAACTTGTTTACCGTTATGTTCAACCACATGGTTTAGATTCGTCAGCCGCCATTTTGAAGCTATGTTCGTTAGAAGTTTTTTGTGAAAGTGGTGTTAATATATATTTTAAGTGGAATAAAACGATAAATAAACTTTGTGTTCGTCCTCAAATAAATATATAAATAATATTGGCCTAAATAACTGTGGGTAGCTATCACATTGATATATTACCATCTGTTTTCATTACAGTCATCCAAAGTGATAGATGTCAGCTGTTGGCGTAGTGATATATTAGGGATTACTTCTAGTAACATTTCGAGTAGTCATCCAGGTAAACTTAGCTCATGAATGACTTATACCAAGACTTGACAATGAAACTGGCCCTTAGTCCCTTCTGCCTCTATGAGCCCAAGTGAATGTTATACCGTACCGTAGACACCCTTCATGACCTGTGTGTATAAAAATGGCGGGAAGCTTATGAAAGAGGGGTTGGAGGTCGTAAAGCTTCAACAATTTACGAGGTTGGCATTAATTTAACTTGCGAGGAATAAAGTGAGAGGAGGGTTGCAGAGCGAGGGGAGAGGGTGGTTGAAATTTTGTGGGGTGTCGGATAGAGAGTACTCCGATATGAAATAAGAGACCATCAAAGATATAGTACGACCTTCATTTCACCCCATTATAATGCCTGCAGTGGCTGAATTACCTTTTGTTGCGATGTTATTGAAGTTGAGGTATTGCTTTTAAGTTTTTAGTGGAAATGTTTATGACCTGTCTTGGTATTTTAAAACAAGGAAACTGCATTATCCTTTAGTACGAGTAACTGTGTTCTTTGTTATCTTTAAAAATAAAAATATTCAATTGTGTCTGTGTGTGTCTGCTACAAACCTATTTTCATATGAAGAATCTTATCTAACAGTTAGAACAATTACTAGATATATTTTCATCTATTATTTTGTCAAGTAATGTGATCTGCTGCTGTAAATATTTATAGATAATATCAATAATTATATTAAATATCACTATTAAAATAGTAAAATGCTTTCAATATCGATCAAAAATAATTTTTATATTTTCTAAAAAGAGCCTTTACCATGAGATTTTGTCTTTGCGCTTTTAACTTCTTTCAAACCCAGTGTAACTGACATTAATCTACGAATAAAAAGAAGAGTTTTTTGGGTGTTCGCAGAAACATTAAACTTGATTGAAGATGGTAAAACCAAATTGGGTGTCACGATGTGTAAAATGCACCCTCCAGTGCAATCAACCAGAACTAGAACATAATTACAAGGTTCTCGATGTAATTAAAAAGGTGGTTGAACTCGAAAACCTTTTATCTCTAAAAACAAGTTCTTGATCTAAAGATATTTTTTTACAAAAATCACATGTCTTAAGCTCATTCGACCATAAAATTTTACTTCATAATTTTAACAAGTGTATAATTTTAACTTATAAGCTGTGAATAGTTATTAACTTATTTCAAAACATTACAGTTCAAGAGCTATAAGGGGTCAAACTTGATATTTTATGCATTTTGCATACCATTGTTAAGGTGGAACCCGCCTCGGTGGCGTAGTTGGCTAACGCGCTAGTCGTGTTAAGCTCGACTCTGAGGATGGGGAGATCGAGGTTCGAATCTCGGTAGGGTGAACTGGGGGGGGGGTTCCTAAATGGTTTTCCACTCTCCCTCCACGCAAATGCGGGTTCACTTCCTCTAATTCGACCTTCCCAATTCCTAATCCATTAGCGTAATTAGTACTTAAAGCTTATAACCCGATCGGGTAGTAAGACGTGGTGCTATTATATTATTATATTATTATTATTATTATTATTGTTAAGTTGGACTGGAAGGGTAGATCTAAGCGAAAAAAAGCCAGTTTTTCTTCAGTTTTTATTGAAAAACTTTTTTTTTGCCAAAATAAATAAAATATTGCTTCAGTACAAACATAAGAGTTTAATTTTCTTCGCGTGTTGATATCAACAGTTGTTGAATATCGGTCATAAGCATGGCGGAATTATCTAACAAACTTTTTAAATGAAGATAAAAAGTTGTTATTAAATTCCAGAACACGCTTGACAGATATTCAAGAAATGTTGAGGTCATCATGTGAACAAAATTAAATTCTATGTCTGTACTGAAGCAATTTTTTTTTTGCCATAAAAACTAGAAAAAAAAACACTGGCCCTTTTTTTTTCTCCCCTTTTATTCAACATTAAAGTAATGAATGTAAGTGACTGAAATATATTATAATCTTCTTGACGATGTTACCCCTTGTTCGTTTGTTTGTCACAGAGCAAGGATCGTTGACGATAGTCCGTCGCAGTAGTACCAAGAAGTCACAGCAGAATAACGGGGGTTCTGTGGTACCTTGCCCTTCTTCCTCGTCGCTAGCTGACGATGACACCTTGGACGCTGTGGATCTTGCCACAGACAACCTGCCCGCCGTTGACACACCCGATGCCTGTGACAAGGCTGCGATTAGGTGAGTCTTATCTGCTTGTATACGAGTTATACAGAGTTTCATTGCACCTGGATAGCGCGGAGAGCCGGTAAAACACTAGAAATAACTCTAATAATAATAATAAATAAAACTGTAATACTTCTGAATTTGACACATTTAAGATGGGACGGGGACACGAGCTAAGGTTCATATTTTTTGCAAGTTTTTTTTTTAAACAAAAAACATTTTTGTCAAAAATAAATAAAACATTTCTTCGGTAGGTAGACGTTTAGTTTAATTTTATGCATACATTAATCTTAACAATTTCTGAATATTTCTAATGAGCATAATGGCATTTAAATAAGACTTTTTTAAATTAGGAGAAATAAGTATTGGTTAAATTCTGCTACGCCTATGAAAGTTATTCAAAAACTGTTGATATCATTACGCTCAAAAAAAAACTGAACCTATCTACTGAAATACTTTTTTTATCAAGAATGTTTAGTATGTTCCAGAACATTTTTACTGCAAGCTTCAAATAAATGTGGATGGAATAAATATCAAACCAAAGAACTAAGCACATTAATTCAAACACATGTTTATCACTCACCCCAATCCCCACCCCCATGAAACACCAGTGTGTGACTCCACTATATACCAAATCAATCCTGTTTTAAACACCAATTCCATGAATTTACAATAGTAAATTCTATCAGAAATAAAGTTTTATTCATCTATACTTCAATATTTAAGTTGTGAGGGGGAAAATGGAAATTCCTTAAGGATAAAAACATTAGGTTATAGAAAGTAATTTCGACCCTGAAGTTTGTTTTCAAGGCATATATGCCTTATTTTTGAAGCTTTAATGTACAGCTGAGCGGTTATATCAATAATTAGTGTAATTTTTCACATTACCCATTTCTCACATTAATATCTTTTAAGCGCTAGTACAACTCCTCTTGTATTGTATTCCTATTTTCCTTATACCAAGACGTTAATGAATAATAATAATAATAATAATAATAATAATATATTTAGCACTGCATCTTACTAACCGTTCGGCTTATACGCTTTAAGTACTAATTACTTTAATGGATTTAGGAATTTAGAAAGTCGAATTAGAGGAAGTGAACCCGCATTTGCGTGGAGGAGAGTGGAAAACCATTTAGGAACACCCCCCAGTTCACCCGACCGAGATTCTAATCTCGATCTCCCCGTCCTCAGCAGTCGAGCTCAACACGACAAGCGCGTTAGCTAACTACACCACAGAGGCGGATACGTTAATGAACTTTCATCGATTTTTCCCGTCACGATTTCCTAGCAGATCGTTGTATACGCGTGTCATTTACACTAAGGTAAGAGGAAGGTGGACAGATGAGGAAATTTACCCACATTTTAGTAGAGGAGGAGTGAGAAACATTTAGAAAAAAAAAAATCCTATCAGGATTCGAACCTTTACTTTCCCGTCACTGGCAAACCAAACTAGACTGGCTTGTCATGTAGTCTGTTTTAAACCAGACATGGGCGGTAAAGTAAGTGTTTTTGAAATGTGTGATACTAGCCGTAAAATCCTTTCTATTCTATCAATATGAAATATTATTTTAGGAGGAGGAACGCAATTTGTCTTCTGGTAAGGCACAAGCGATCCGGTATGGAGACATTTCTCAACCGAGTAATCCTAATATCAGTTTTTAGTACCGTCTAACAAATTGTAGGATATAAAAGTTGGATTTTTGAAACTTGAGCCCCATTAATTATTGTATGTGATAAAACTACCTTAACGGAATTAGTTTCATATTTTTACTAGTTAATCAAATACTCCTATGTAATTTTATAAATATAATATATATTTTGATATAAATACGTTTGTGATATAACAACAGTCTATTTTTTTCCTAAAATAACCTGTCATAAAATACAAATATATTTGTTTCCTGTCAATAATTATTACATTTTACTATACCATGAGTGTTATTTTTGCACTTTTGTAAGTGTGCCAATAACTATCTAGTTAAAGCCCCTGGCCCTCTCGAGTGAAAGTCTAAAACTTATTTTGTGAGAAGGTGGGTGGATGAAAGGCGTACGTAGCTTCACAACTTACCAAAGTATCCTTCCGCGCCAACAAGAACAGATGGATCACGGAAACCGTAGATGGTGCTAGCAACCTTACAGGTCTTGCGGAAATATCAGTTTTCTCGATAACAAGTGAAATTTTTATTGTAATATTTTCTACATCTCTTCTATGATAATTATCGATGTTTATTAGTGGTTACTTTTTCTTATTTTTTGTTATGCAATCAGCCGCTTTCTATTGAAAGATGTCCTATTTTTTTATATTTGATCACTGTTTAAATTATAGATGAGGTGATATATAAAAAGTATAACTTAATAAGTAAGCATGCTTCTATTCTTGAACAACCCGTTCCCGAAAAGAAAATTGTAAAACAATAAAAATTCTTAAAAATTACAGTTTTTTCGATCGGCTCTGCATTTCCACGCCAAATAAAAAGGGCCAAACTTTTTAATGTATACCCCGAACGAGTAGTAAGACGCGGTGCTAAAAAAAAACATTTCGAGTGCCTAATGCCATATTGTAAGTAAGTATTAGTGTTATTTTTAAGTTATTGATCTATATATCAAAAGTAGCAGCTGCATATCGCATTATTTGTATTTATACGTTAAAGTAGATCCTGTTTCAGCTGCCGTATACGGCTCTTTCTATGAAAACTGGACTGTATCCTTCGTTTACGTTGTAAGGGCTTATCCCGCTATGGTATAATTTATAATATATGGTCATAGTGTCATACGTAAAGGTAAACCCACTACCCTTCAAGGTAAAGGAAGGGTACCTTAAAAAACCTCCCTAAGAAAAAGTACAAAATGGTGGGCCCTGATTATTTAATTAAATATTAATTTTCTTATATGAGATGGGACGCATACATTGAAATATAATTATTAAATTTCTTTGGGTCGTTTTATTTCGTAACTTCCCCATTTGGAAATACCCATTTGGGAGAAACCACAAAAGAATTGTAATAAAAACAGCATCTATTACCGAGACTTGGAGGGTTTTGTAAGTTCATCAGACAGCTTGATCTGAAACCAACCCTTAAATGTTATCAAAGTCACGGTAGAGCTTCTCAGCTAACCTACTCTCTCTTCTCTACTCCCTAGAGTCCAGACCCCCACCCCAGTCCTTTTTTTATTCTCTTTCATCAACCTAAAATCTACAGAGAGAGAGTTAAACTCTGTAGTGATTACACTTCAAAGTTATCCAATGAAAACTCGACAAAACCAAGTAAAGTCAGACCCTAACCCCCTTTTCACCCAAGGCAAATTATGGTTTAACTCGGCCCAAAATTTCCCTTTTGGTACCTCTGCCTTAACCCTTACCCAACTCTCCTCTACTACACCAAATTTCGGACAAGTTAGTCCGCTCTCATTGTTCTGGTGCTATGACGTCATAATATAGCAGTATTTTGTAAGTAAACACTCTGAATTGTTGGAAGCTTTTGTAATAAGTTGTGGTCTTGTGGGAGGTATCATGGAAGTGCTTATGTAAATATCACCATCTCTTTCGTCTGGTTCATTCCCCATCCAACTCTCTCTCTCTTTGTCTATCGTCTTCTCTTCTCTCTCTCTCTCTCTCTCTCTCTCTCTCTTTACAATACTCTTTCTGCAAAGGTCGACACCCATCTTCCCTTGCAAGAGAGATATTTTATTACTAACTAAGTGTGCACAGTTTAATTATCCCCTCGGATACCATATCGGCTCTCGCGCTAGTTATATAGCTATATCCGTCTTTGTGCTTTTATGAAATTGTTTTGGATTAGCTTCGTATGCTTTCAAGGCAGATCCATTATTAAACCATGATGATTATTGCAAAGGGCTCGTAAAACCAGAGAGATAATATAATATTGAAATTAAATTAGAAGAGAAGTGTATGTGTTATTTTAGCCGAAATGAAGGATCTAGTTATTATTAATTTGTTTTTAGCGGCGGTATAATGCTCACTATTCAAAGAAAAGCTTTATTAATAAAGTGCGGATTATATTTGTTTTGTGTAATAAAAGAGCTATAGCGCGTTATTTCTATTATAATTATAATAGTAATAATAATTATTATTATTTTATTTCTTTGGTGAAGGATGGAATTAAATACGTTTGGTGTAAACAAATATTTTCCCTCCTTCCCCCCCAAAAAACTCCAGAAAAAAATAGAACTTGACTTGATAAAATGATATTAATATGTACATAATAGCAGTTGTTTTCATACTTATGTTTCATTTTGCTATGGCAAACCTTAAATCGTGTTTTTTTTATGATGGTGGAGATAAAGTTTTTAATATTTCGAAAATGAGTATTAGGAAAACTATACTAATGAGGCTGTATACACATTAAAGTTAAACCGTTTATTAAGATAGTTTAATTTCTTTGTTTCCAACATTGTTTGTTAAATGGTTATAATATGTACTGGCTTAAATTAACGCAGCAATTTTTAAAATTACATATAAGGGATTTATTAAGTCTTTTAAAAAAAATTGATAAAATTCTTCTGACTCTTTAACACTTTCTAGAAACACAATTGTGGAGTATATTTTTCATATATAATAACATATTTAGAAATTTTAAAATCGTTTTAGAAAAATTCCTATGGTAGTTGCTTCACGATTTTTTGTCAAGAATATGTGGACAAATACGCTAGTTCTCTATTTGTATGATTTACCATTGCCATCGAGGTTTGTATCCCGTTTGGATGTATATCAAGATTTTTTTTCCTAAATTGTTTTCTCCGTGAAAATGCGTGTACATTTATTCGTTATTTTATCTTACTCATCTCTACACCATAGTTATAAATGTAAATATCCGGTTATTCCGGATGATTAATAAGACGTGGAGCATCGGAATAAATATATATGTATATATATATGTGTATATATAATATATATGTGTGTATATATATATAGTGTGTATATATGTGTGTATATATATGTGTGTATATATGTGTTATATATATGTGTATATATATATATATATATATATATATATATATATATATATAAAGTGTTGACTGCACAAATGGAAGTTATCTGACCGCTGTGGTCTCGTTCTGTCTGTCTCAGGTTGCGATGCTTGCTGCGGCAACTTCAAAGGGGGGAGATCTCGGCCGAACTACTCCAGAAGAATCTTCACTATGCAGCGAGGGTGCTTGAAGCAGTCTTCATCGATGAGACCAAGTAAGTAGCGAGTATTTGCTCAGGATACATACGCTTTTTTTTAAACTGTTTGACTAGATCTTTATTACGGGCACTCATTTCTAATTAAGTATAGATCTCAATTATTAAAAATGTCAAAATTCTTAATCTAAAAAAAAAATTGTTCCATACCATGACGTTTGCGTTTTCTGATGTTTCTATGTACACATATTAATTTTATAATTAACGTGATTGTGTTCTTAAATATATTTACTTGTAAATGTAAGATATTCATTTCGCTTGGAATAGTAAATGTTTCTTTGGGGCTTTTATCACAATCAAGCTTAGTTTTGAAATTGTTTTTGAATTCAAACTTTTGTGACACATAAATCTCAAATCGCACCTGGGTGTAATATACTTGTTTAACTTTGTCGTTTAAATATATATTTCTCATTTATAAAATAATAATAATTCTGATTAAAAATGTATCACTATTTGACAACGTGAGGTTGTTTGGATCCACAAATCAAGCTGTAAAGTTTTCTTGCTTTAAAATATAATTATTTTTTTCTAAATTATTCCAAACGAATCTTGTTTGTAAGGTCCATTACGAAAATATTATTTTAAAATAAAAATGTCATTTCATAGTGCATTAAAATCAGGAGTAAGTAATAAAGTTACTATACAATTTAGTAAATTGAATTTTTAGAGGTATTTATTTAGCTAGAACTGAGTGTACAGATTATATAAGAATTTACTCCCCGTTTGAGGCTTATGCATATCAACATTTTCGAAAGGGTTAGGGAGGGAAAATACGTAGCTCCTAGTCATCCTATAATATTTCGTGTAGGCAACCTGACATGGAGCTAAGCATAGATGTGTGTTGGTTTGCCTATATGATCTATATGTTACGGACAAAAGCCAAAATCAGACAGATCCCAATTTGCCCGGGTGAATCGCGATCTGCCTACCAGTTTGGGGCAAAGCCCGATTTTCCATTTCATGTCGGGATGTGGCTGGGTAAATCGTGATGTGACCATTTAACACAGGGGTTGAATTGCTTATTTCTGCACACTGTAATATCAGGGACGAGTGTATTATTATTATTATTGTTGTTATTATTATCAATTCTACTATGTGAATGTAACATTATATTAGACACTATCTGTACTTATAATAAAGTTACGCTATTAATTTATTTTGCATATTAATTATGAAAAGTGACCTCATACTTACGTAAATTTTACGTATACTTCCATCACGGTAGGAATTACTGTCTGAAAGGTCTTTTTTCCTACCAATATCCTACTATATAATAGACTAGATAGCTGTTGCCCGCGGCTTTGCTCGCGTGGAAGTTGATTATATACAAATACGAAAATATACATATGTATTTACAGATTAATTTAAAATATTACGTTACGGTGATGACCATAACTTGACCTCAGATCAAAAATAATGCAAGTCCGATACAAACTTTCACCCCCTTTTTCATCCCTTATTAAATAAAATTTCCAAAATTCCTGAAACACATATTTATTTGTTTTACGTCAATAACCGAAATACAAAATTTTGTTTATGTAACTTTCAAAATGACGGACTTTCATACATATTATCATACATATTATCATCCCCTATTTTGACCCCTTTGGGGTGGAATTTTCTAAAATCCTTTCTTAGTGGGTGCCTACATAACAAAATGAATATACAGTCCGAATTTCATGCTTGTAGCCTTGATAGTTTGCGCTCGGCGATGATGAATCAGTCAGTCAGTCCGATACAAACTTTCACCCCCTTTTTCATCCCTTATTAAATAAAATTTCCAAAATTCCTGAAACACGTATTTATTGGTTTTACGTCAATAACCGAAATACAAAATTTTATTTATGTAACTTTCAAAATGACGGACTTTCATACATATTATCATACATATAATCATCCCCTATTTTGACCCCTTTGGGGTGGAATTTTCTAAAATCCTTTCTTAGTGGGTGCCTACATAACAAAATGAATATACAGTCCGAATTTCATGCTTGTAGCCTTGATAGTTTGCGCTCGGCGATGATGAATCAGTCAGTCAGTCAGTCAGTCAGTCAGTCAATCAGGACATGTTATTTTATAAGTATAGATTTCTGGTAGGGGAAAAGGACTTTCAGAAAATAATTCCTACGCTGAACAGACTTTTGGTTTTCGTTCACGCTGAACACTAGTCAATAACGGAAATGTTTTTCCCCCACAAGTTTCTTATATTTATGTTTTGTATTAGGGTGAGTCAGAGATTAAGAAAAGGCGTGAAGTTAGAATCCAACCACTAGTCCTTTCGACCAAGCTGTCTCAAGGTCACGTGCCAGGTTACTCTAGCATAGGCGCGTCGTTGTTCATCCAGCTCTCGACAGTGTTAGAAGTAGTAATAAGTGTGTAGCAGTTAATTATTGCGTCGTGATATGATAGCACTGTTTCACGCGAAATTAGCTTAAATGAACAAACGTGATTCTATTGATTTTCTCAAAGAATAACAGTATAATGAACTAGTGAATGACTTTGAAGGGGGTGAAGAAAGTTTCAAATAAGTCGTTCAATGACTACAAGAGAATTTAAAAAATGTTTGTTGTTTTAACAATGAGACGAAACTAAGTGTCTTAAACACAAAGACTAAAGGTGAAATATATTATGTTCATGAGAGTGAAATTTTTTTATATCTTGCATTCATTTCCTTCAACTACTAGCCATTGTGGTCGAAATATTATGGAAAACAGTCTAAATTCAAAATATAAGAATAATTTCTGGAGATATCATAGTTATATATTTAAATCCGTGTGAACCCAGTTAGAAGAAGCTCATTCATGAAAAAAAAAAGGTTTAGTTATGAAACTTATAATTTTTAATGAAATTAATGCTCCGGGTCAAGAAGATCTTATTGCCATGCAGACCTATTTATATGGAGAATTTAAATTCTTAATGGTTTATCAATATCATTTCAATAAATTGGTTTGTCTACATTCTTTAAAAATGTAAACTGTAGCTGAAATGGCCTATAGTTTAATTAATGTGTTTTGTTTCTTCAGAGCTCCAAGTATGCTGTGGTCTGAAAATGGTATTGAGTTTCTAAATAATTTGATAAAATATTAACTTAAAAACATGCAGGAAGGGTTGAAGATTGTCCATGGTAAACCTCAATCATTCCCAAAGTCAAGGAAGTGTCGAGCGAGTCAACCCGAATGTAGAAAATATGCAGGAAGGGTTGAAGATTGTCCATGGTAAACCTCAATCATTCCCAAAGTCAAGGAAGTGTCGAGCGAGTCAACCCGAATGTAGAAAATATGCAGGAAGGGTTGAAGATTGTCCATGGTAAACCTCAATCATTCCCAAAGTCAAGGAAGTGTCGAGCGAGTCAACCCGAATGTAGAAAATATGCAGGAAGGATTGAAGATTGTCCATGGTAAACCTCAATCATTCCAAAGTCAAGGAAGTGTCGAGCGAGTCAACCCGAATGTAGAAAATATATTCACAGTAGAATCTCGATAACCCGACCTAAATGTGACCGACAGATGGTCGGATTATCGAAATGTCGGACAATACGGAAACATAAGAAGGAGGAGGGTGAAGGGCAGAGAAACAAATTCAAATTACTGTTAATAAAAGTGCAGAATAGGAATGAAATAGGGTTTGTTAATAATTATTCTTTTAAGGCTTGAAGTTTTTCCTCATTTGAAAGAAACTTTTTTTTTGTTCTCTCTTTTCACTTGCCAAATTACTTACACAGTGAAATTACATTATTGGGAAAATGCAAAACTCAAAGACAGTTTGAACGAGTGCGGTGCAAATATTCCACTAAGGCGGGCAAACAGAGCTATAATCACGAAAATATGTAACTCACTCGCTGACAAATAAACTACTACACAACAACGTTAATTGCACGTCATGAAGACATATCGGATTATCTAGATACTATTTTACTTGTATGAAAGAGAATAATTCAAAGCGGTGTAGTGAGGGACTGAGATTTTGCCAATTCTGAAACAACAGTTCATTGCATAGTGGAATACAGCAAACTTCGTTTGAAGCAATTTATGGACGTAAAGTTGCGTGTAACGTATGTTTTGAATCAGTTCTTGATACATGTGCAGTAAGAGAAGACAGCAAATTGTATTGCATGAGATGTTATAGTATAGAAACGATAAGGAAAATCAGAGACCAAAGCTCTTGAAAGTTTGAAAAAACAGGCAAAATTTTTAAAATTGTCAAGTGGAAAAGGCGTTTCCAAAACTGTCTATTGGAACAACAGTGAAAATTCTAATTTCTAGCTTAGAAAGAAGTAAAGCCAATTAAAATAATATTATGGGGCTGGTTTTAGAAGTGACTGATAACGGTTATTATAAATCAGTTACTTTAAACAGTACAATTAACTCTCTTTTCTAAATAAATCGAATAAGTGAGTGCAAAAAAAAATTTCTGAAAGTAGAGGACGATCCAAATAATGAAATAAGTCTAAGAGCAGCAAGCAGAAAAGAATCGTGAGCTGGTGGGGGAGGGGGGGGGTGTTCGTTCACTGTTCCTGCCAGCAGAAATGTTCAAATAAAAAATGTTAATGCAACACAAACAACATAAAATGCTATTCAAAATATCATTCATCTCTTCAGTGCACCAACAAACAAACTAACTGTGAGTCCGTTTATATTTTTTCATTCTGTCAATTTTTAATTTTTTATTATGTTAATCATTTATAATTTTTTGCTTTAACATATAAATATAATTATTTTACTTAAAATTATTTTAGTTTACCAAGTTTAACAGCTTTCTTATATAAGAAGCATTTAGTTCAGTAGTTTCTTAATTTTTTGATAAACTTTTTTTATGTTATTCATGTAGTCAAAGTGTAATGTTTTGGCAATACTTTTTTTTTTATTTGCATTATTATCGCGATTTACCCAAAGACAATCGGTCAGATCTTGATTTGCCCGGGCACATACCGAAATACATCGGGTTTTTCCCGAAACTGGTGGGCAGATCTAGATCTGCCTTGGACTCGACATTTGCCCCTAACATATACTAGGGCGCCTTAAAGCTGTCTTTACAGTCCTAACAGCGTTATCATCCTTTATTCGGCATAGTTGAATAATATATTTAGAATAAGAAATGGGCAAGGGCCTAAGGTATGCCATAACTCGGATGCTATGTTCCGTTTACAAATAACCAACACCTCCAATAAAACCTAATTTTGAAGATTTTCTTTTGATTAAATTGGTTTATACACATATTGTTGAAATCGAATCAAATTGTACAAATTTTAAAAAAAATTGAGCTGTGTTTTCTCACATATATCTATGTTTTTCTTTCTTTAATATTAAATAATGTACGTTCAAATTTGTTCAATCCCCACTCATTTATTTATTAATTTATTTATAAATCTATAAGAGTTGTTTTTTTCTCCAAAATTCTAAACTATTTTTTAAGTTATACTCAAAACTTTATACCACTAAATCATAATCCATGCTCAGTTCACTAGTCACTTTTTAAACTAAATGTAAAAGTTTTTCCCTTAGTCCTCAGCTGTCAGCTTGTACTGTGCTTTCTTCATATATCAACACTTTCAAAAAACTTGTGGACGTTGTATGATTCCTAACGTCAGAATATTGTAAAGTTAAGTCATAAATTTAATCAAACATGGCTTTTAAAAATAATATAATATATTCTAGTCAATTCTATGTTGATGTTGATGTTTTAATAATAAGTTAGTGTTAATTTTTATAAACGTACAATTATAAGCAATAGCTTACGATTATTATGTTATAGTACATTTTACCAAACCTTAGCCAGAATTTATTTTTGATTTTTTTTTTTGCGTGTTGTTTTGTTTATTAATAACATTATTTTTTTCTACTTAAAACTAAAGGTTTCGATTTGGTTTTTCTGAAATAAATAAAGACAATGAAAACAATACTTGTACATTAATGTGTTTGTCTCTTTGTAAATAAACTAGTTTTAATGTGCGTGGCCATGGGTAAGTTTAATTGTTTTGTTTTTAATCATGTGTCTTACAATAATTGTGTTACTATTAAAGTGAGTCTTTATAAAATTATAAAAAACATTATTTTCTAATAAAGTTGCATGATATCGTATGAAAAACTTTATACACGTCCAATTTTTATAAGTATGTTTTTTTCATTAAGATTTATAAATAATACTCAGACAATTTTCAAAGGATATACATTAATTCACATGTATAATTCTGGTGACGGAATCGTAAAAGCCAAACGGCAATGTGTCAAACCACCATGCATGAAAGAATGAACTAATTACATAAGAATGAACTAATTATTTAAGAACGAGTCCACATATGGACATTTGATATTCTTGGCTATTTCAATCAACAAAAACTCGGGAATGGTGTTGCGTGGTGGATTAATAAACTTCCGGTTGTATCATTTATATTTTTACAAAAATTTCGAATAAATTCAAAGAAAATTTAATTGGATTTTTTTTAAATAGAAATTTAAAAAAACACAATAACATAATATTTTTTGTCACCTAGAGGGTTTTAACTTAATGGTTTGTAAAATATTTATACATTTCAAAATTTAAATATATAATATATATATGTATAATTGTTAATAACGGCATATCATTTTGAACAAAAGCTGAAATTTGATTTTACTGAATTGGGAAATGTTTTATAAATGATTATTTTGAGTGTATTTTATGTAACTCTGAAGCACCTGGTTTTTTTTAAACGTTCTATATTTAACATTATTTTTAAACTAAAACTTTCTTGGCGTTATATATATATATATATATACACTCTACGGAGTTACTGACTTTTATTTCTTTTCGCCCCTTCCTTTTATCAATCTGGCGTGTTTGTGTTTTCTATAAAACATGTATGCTTGTAAACTCACAATTCACTAAATAGAATTCAGTTTTTCTTTTATTTTTTTCCCCGCTCTTCAGGGATTCTTTGTTTGTAAGGTCTACATCAAGTTTTATTTCGCTGATTCCTCGCAATTTTTGCACTCCAGGTGCACTCTTTCTCACAAACTATACATCTAATCCAACCTAGAGTTTAAAAAAAATGAAGGATTTATCGCCTTTCAAGAGTTTCACCTAAAAATCGGAAGGAAATCTTGATAGAAGGACCATATTGGTATTTTCCTTATTTTAGTGAAGGATTTTTTTCAAAACTTAGTTTGTGTTGCCCTCATAACTTGTGTGTGTATGTAATATTAATATATATATTATATATATATATATATATTATGTATATATATGTATATTATATATATATGTATTGTATGTATATATATGTTTATATTTATATATATATATATTATATTATATATATATATAAAAGCGCACTTTCTCATTTGATTAGTTAAAAAAATGTCCAGGCGTTAGCTTTCATCAAAATTAGTAAAAACCAATTAATAAAAACCTCATTTCAAAGAACGAGACATCGCACTTTAATTAAATAAATTTTATCCAAGAACAACATTGACATCAATTTTTAAAATTAAATATAGGTGTCAATATATTTGCAGATATTAAATTTTGTCAAGCGAAAACCTTTTAAAACAATTATTTATTTATTTGAATTAACTTTCACAATTTCTAATTTCAATATTTAGGGATTCGGTTCATCTCAAAGAGGTGATTTAAACAAAGTACATAAAATACAATATTTTTTTCTTTAAAATCTGGTTAATTTCATAGTGGTTCTTTTATATTACATAACAACTTATTTTGAATTTTTGAAATTTTTTCATTTTGAAATCCTATGACACAATCATTTAACCTGAATTTGCTTCTAAGTTATTTAATATACGTATATTTTTTATAATCGATATAAAAGTTTGTGTAGTGTTTAAAAGTTTTAAACAATGTTTATTCATTTTTCACTTTTATAATCGAAACAGTTTGATTGATAGAAGTAAGAAGAGGAGTTTCTGGTATTTCAAAAAAATTACTTTAATTAGGCCTCGGATATTAGTGATTTAACAATCTGAGACAAACTCATTAGTCACTATCAATTCTTTAGCAGCACCGCGGCTTTAATACATGTGGCTATTCTTTCAAGAAAAGAACACACATTTATCTAGAAAAAAATAACCCTATTTGGAACTGCGCCACGAATTTAGCGCTACAATTTAAACTTGAGAATTCCCCAAGGATATTTATATTTTATACATTTCGAACGGCTTGACTTCGTAAGGGAGGGATAAAAAAAAATATCACCACCATTCCTATTCAATCGTGTCGCTATATTTACCATCACATACATACTCGCGTTGCAACATTAAGATTTTTATTCATAGCTTTAGTATTTTTAGATCTACGTTGTATAAAATACTTTTTCTTAGCAAAAAAATAAACTACAAAGTATAAAATATAGGCTTTGGTAGGATTTATAGATTTAAAATATACAAGTATTTTTAAGAAGAATTAATGAAAAAATAAATATTTTATTGCAAAATATTATTTTTACAATATAAAGCCATAAGTATATTTTAGGTGACTTAAATGAGCTACAAGTTAAAACAAGATATCTAATATAATAATTGGTATACCGATTTGTTTAAGTAAATCAAATTTCAATATGTATTTATTTAATATATACAATATTTAGATTTTTTCCAAGCATCAAAAAATATGCTTAATATAATAATATAAAACATTAAAAAATAAATATTTGAAACTAAATATAATAAATATACTATGTATTCTAATAGAATTCCAACCATTTCTTTATATTGAATATGTTAAGTTGACACTGCTAACTTTATTTAGATTTCGACATTTACTTATCAGATCCTCAAATATTGAGTGTGGGTATGGAAATATCTTAGTCTGTTATAAGGAAGTTGTCATAAAAATTGTTTTATATTTGGTTCAGACAGTGCTGGATGTAAGTATCAAAACATAAATTCGAATTCAAAACGTCTGTTTTACGTTATTCTTCGTCTTGATGTGGGTTTTTACTATGGTTGTGTCGTTTTGTTGCATGGTTTATGACATCGTAAAGAGAATAACGTTTTTTTGCTGTTTTTATTCAGGATGTAATAAAATGTCAATATTTGTTCATGTATAATATCTTTTCTCTTTTTCAGGTCGAGTTCACCATATTCAGTTCTCTCTTTAATGTTTCACATGAATGTTTTAAAACATTTATTTATTCTTTGTATATACTTATTTTATATAGTTTAAAAATAAAACTTTAAGCAAGGATTTAAAAAAATAGTAAACATATTTAGCAATGGTTTATTTTAATAATTCTACTTAAATTTTTTAAACTTGGAGAGTTATTCTAAAGGTTATTCTTAATTGTATTTGGTTTTTTAAAAACCCTTCATTATTTAACTAATTAAATACAGTTCCAACAAAATCAACCAATTTAATATTATATAATTATAAAATAGTTAATACTATTATTCTTTGTTTAGGGATACAATGTTATTAGGATGAATAATAATCCGCAATAAAATTGTTTTCACTTTTCCAAAAACATGTTCTGAAACAAACAAGATTATTTAATATATATATATATCGTTCAAATATCAAGATCAGACTGATGATATCACTAGATAAGTTTATCACCTTGACATGTTTGAATAAAGTGAGTACAATTGAGAAATTATGTAAATACACCTAAATTCTTCCTAGAAAAATACAATCTTTTTTAACTATATAACTACATAAAATAAATTCACTTGATTATTTTTAAATTAATTTGTTACTAAACAATGGAAAAACTAATAATAAATCTGAATTGTTCTACTCATTAATGTGTATAACGTTAAGAAAAACTTTGTTCTATTTTATAGGAGCTGTTAGGAGTGAATAAACACTAGTATCTGCATTTTATAACAAGAAAACTGTCAACGTTGTAATGTTAGCACATTCAAACGTTATCTCTTCTTGAATAACAGTGTTTATTAGAATTCATAAAACGAAGTCGAACTTGAGAACATCACTAAAACTACCCTTGTGGCCGCAGGTGGTACTAAAAGAAACGGTCCAGTTTTCTCCCTTCAGGAAATAGTAGCATAAATCACAGGGGAAATGGATTTCTTGCTCAAACTTTTATTTTTATCGCTTGGCAATGAAAACTTGATAATTGTTTTTCGTGTCATGATGTCTTACTATAAATTAATGATCACATTTTGCTATAAATCTTAGGTATTAATTTTTAAGTAAAAATATTAGTGTATTATAGTGTTGGATCCATGAGGTCTGGGTGTTAATCCCCAGTACATTTTAACCAAGACAAATTTCCAACGTATCCCTTAAGAGTATTAACGCTATTGTTGACATTTTTTTACTATTTTTTTTTTGTCTGTTGATTTGGCTTCTTATACATTCTCAACTAATGTTTATCATAAAAATAAACATTATAATTATAGTCTTTCAATTAACAAATATGTGTCTTAAAGTAAACAATAAGCCTACCTGAAAATTTTCATTACTATAAAAACAGCTTAAATATATTTACTTTAATGTTATTAATAAATAGATACAACTTAATAATCTATATGTTGTACATAAAAATTAAAATAGTGAAGAAGTTCTCCAATATTGCTCATTTTAAGACAACGTTTGCTCATCAATAGCGTACAAATGATTTTTCCATCAACAACAACAACATGTTAAAATTAATTTAACTAACTTATAAAATATATATATATCAAATATTTAAGACTTTGAAACAAAATAATAATTTTATACAACATAAGCCTGGTTTTATTTCAGCTATCTTTGAACTGTTTAACCTTATTTCTTAACTAATCTTCTTTTCAGGACAAATTTCCAACTCTTTTACCCAACGTAGTGTTGTTGTTGGTTTTTTCATCAAGTGTGCATTTATTCTGTTTCTATTTATTCACATTAAGTTATCTTGAGTATTTTATATTCTAATAACTCCTTACACATTTAATTGTCAGCGTCTTCGTGCAAACGATCACAGTTATTATATATTTCTAGTATTTTCTTTCTCTATAATTAAAAATATATAAACACAAACATTAAATATAAATTAAGTGTTATAGTTAAGAAAATTGTAAGATCTAATACAACATCTCATTTATGTGTAACGTAGAATTTATTTGAAAATAAAAATATATATCTTTCTATAATACTCAAAAGGAGAATATTAACCTAGTTACTCATATAGCTGTGCATTGGGATTATATTTCATTCAAATTAAATATAATTGAAAAATTACTCCTCGTCCAAGGTTTGATTCTCGTGTCGAAAAGTCATTCTCTAATATTATTTCACTTATATTAAAATAAATAAGCTTATTGAAACGAGATCTAAAGTAAATCGAAAGAAACTTGTGCTATTTATTATGTTAGGTTGGTATTTGTAAAAAAAAAAAATTCAAAGGCAAATTATTGTCAAAACTGATAGGGGGATTTACTGATTACAGTGGATGACAAACCACTCTTAAATTGTTGTGTATATGCTCATTTAAAAAAATGTAAAAGTTACTCATATTTGTGTTTTCGTTTAATTACGTCGTCACTGTTAGTATGATAAAGCTACTTTGTTTAAAATAACTTAAGGGTGATTTACACGGTACTGCTTTTATCCGCTTTGAAAAAGCTTCTTTATAAACTGGTAAAAGATTCCAAAGACGCGGCTTCTTTTATTCTCTCGCGTCATAATTTTGAAGACCCAGCTAATAAAAGACACTATCTGACAAGTTGAACATGTCCAACTTTAACGCTCCCGCAAAGCGAATAACTGGCTACTTTTACTAGCAACGTCAGAAGAAGCAGCGTGTCAGCGCTATCAAGAGCGACCAGCGAATGGGGTCTTACTTAATGCGCATGCGCGAGACGGGCAGCTTGCTACAAACCTTGTTTGAGACGCACGTGCCAAGTGAATTATTTTGACGCCATGACACTCAAGACCGGCTAAACGCTGGTGACTTCCCACTTTTTGGAAACACTGTGTAAAAGTTTATCATCTAGCGAATTTTGCAGCCAGATATTTGCACAGTGAAACCGTCAATGTTTTGTCAAAAGAAGCCGGTGAATATTATCAAAAGCAGTACCGTGTAAATCACCCTTTAAACACAATTGTTTTGTGCCCGCCCTGTTGTTTCTTTCTGGACGCTCAAAGAAACGCCTGTAATCATATGCAACCACCTACTAATAAATGCTACACAGGTTTCATTCCCAGTATGTTAAGGCGTACTCAAAAGATCTTGTAGGTAGTTCAGAAGTGCCTTAAATCACGAACCATTCATTGATATATACTACATCAAAGGAAATAATTTTTATCTTCAAACAACTGATCTAGAAAGTTTACTAAGCATCAAAAGAATTAAGTACAAGCGACCAACTTTATTTCAAAAGAAGAAAGAAGTTGAAAATGTTTTCAAATTTTAGGAGCTATTTTTAATAATAAATTAGTTCAAAACTGTCCTATAGACCACAAAAATGTTAATCCTAAGATTAAATAAAATTGACCATAATTTAGGCTTTTTTCAAGTATTTAATATATTATATTTTCCAGGCATAAATAATAATATTATATTTGGATTTTATTAAAACATCTAGGCATTGTAATGTCAAGAGTTTGTATGTTTATATTTGTATCAAGGGATTAGCTTGCATCACCAATTTAAAAAGTTTTAAACAAATACCACACTCTTCTTGATAAATACTTTTTAAATTTTACCCTATTGTGCATCACATAATGGAGTTTCAAGATAACTTAATAATATAATTTTTGAAAATTCATCTAGGATAAGAAATTTAATTTAAGTAACTTAAATTTTAGCCTAAAACTTAATATCCATCTCCAGAAGACAAAATCACGACGCTATACTCCCATCTTTCTCTGTCAAGTTGGATGTACTGTATATGTTGTCTATTTATTCTCCGTGACAAAAGAATGTGCATTAGTCGAGACTCACATAAAGTCCCCATGTCAGCTTGTTTGACATGTGAAGTAAAAAACACCACCTTTCCCTGCCATTAGTTATCTCTGTCAAGAATACATGTGTATGTGTGTGTCTATATATATCTGTGCGAGTATGTATGTATCTGTATGTATGCATGTGTGTATGTATGTGTATGTATCTTACGTGTATGTGTGTTGTATCTCTATGATAGTATGTATATATTTATGTATCCATGCAAGTGTAAGTATGCATATGTGTGTGTGTATATATATTTTGTAAATTTGGATGTATACGCTTGTATGTGCGTATAATAAAGATGTGTGTGTGTGTGTGTTGTAATCAACAAACTTTATAAAATAATACACAGCCTATAGATCGTTAAAGGCAACACCAATCAGGCTACATCCTATTAATAAAGAACTATCATACAATATAAACCATACAATCAACTACGATGAAATTGGACGATGCGTACGAAAATGCTATTAACTTTGTATATTTGATGATTTTTGTGTTAATTCTGCTAGGTTCATGCACGTGATTTAAACATATATATAATAATAGGACAATGCGACAGCTGGTTATTACTCATTCAAGCTTGTTTAATGGAAGAGAGGCCACTAAATCTTGGGTTTAGAATCAAAGTGCATTATTTATCACTACTCTCACAGGACAAATGAATAAGTGAGGGTCTTGCTCGAACCGTAAAGCCCCTTCTACAGATACCGTAGTCCATAGTCCATAGAATTTCTATTCGCGTCCACACAGTCCGTATCCTTAATCACGTGACCGTGCCAACCAATGAGGTGTTTAGAGAATTTTTTTCCATTAAAATTCTTCGAAAGAAAATCGTCTACGGCAAGAATGAATACAGCTGATCAATAATTTATTATTAGCACCGCGTCTTACTACCCGTTCGGGTTATACGCACTTACGCTAATGTGTAATGGTACGGTGATTGTGAGATGAAATGGAGGACCTACAGTTTAACGTGGGATCCGAACCACGGTGGAGGCCTGGAATTCCCCACATTCACAAGATGTCTTGTCAGAGGTGAAGGAAGGGTTTGGTAATCAGATAAATCTGTGCCGGGACCGAGGATTGAACCCCGGACCCTCCAGCACAGAAGTCCGACACCTTACCCCTAGACCACCAGGTCAACCCTGATCAATAAAAGAAACTAAAACAACTTTTTTTTTTTTTAGAAATCTTCCAAGGATGTAGGTTAAGTAACTTACAGTCACAGTACATATATTATCCCCCTCGGTGGCCGCATGGTCTAAGGCGTCACTCCCGCAGTATACTGGGCTGCTGAGGATGGGGAGATCGAGGTTCGAATTTCGGCCGGGTGTGCCGAGGGTGGTTTTTCCCTAGAAGAGTTTTCACTCTCCCTCCACACAAATGTGGGTACACTTCCTATCAAATATAACCTTCCTCATTCCTAAAACCACTAGCTTAATTAGTACAAATGCGTCTAACTCGAACTGGTTGTAAGAAAAAACATATATAATTTTTAACACGATTTGAACCACAAAACTTATAATTAGCAACGGATCATTTTACTGCCATTGGTGTTTTTATTTAGATGCGCGCGCAACTATTAACTTCGCTGTATAAACTAGTACTTGGCGAGTTCAAAGCTGACCAAATTCTACGGAATAATAATATACAGATCAGTACTCTGTAGACAGAACCATTTTAATTCGTGCTATCGATTTCTTACGAACCGTGTACTAGGGACTATTTCTTACGGACCGTGTACTAGGGACTATTTCTTACGGACCGTGGACCACGGACTATGGACCCACGGATACGAAGCTGATTGAAGGGGCTTAGTCCTCTTTACCTCTGGAACTCTCTGACCCTTTTAGGTAGTCTCTACAAGGATACTGGTGAAAAGCTTTCAATTTGCTACTACAGAACAACCCTTTGAGAACTCTTTTATCCGTTGCCAGGATACTTTATTTTTCATTCAGGTAACAGGCGTAATGAACATCTTACAAAATAACTTTGTCAATAAAATGAGACCCACTTCGTTTTTCGAATGCTCTAAAAGGCGCCACACTCACAATAGACTCGACTGCCACTGACGGTAAGATTGAGGTTCGAGTCTTGGTTTGGTATACTGAGGGTGATTTTTCCCTAAATTGTTTTCCACTCACACTCCACACAAAGTTGGGTTCATTTCCCGTAAATTTGGCCTTTCTCATTCTTAGCACGTTAGCGAAATTAATGAATATGCATACGGGTAGTAAGACTTGTTATAAGAAAAAGTTCTAACTATATTAATGTTCTAGGGATGAGAAAGGTTGAATTTATAGGAAGTGTACCCTCATTCACATGTAGAGAGAGTGGGGAAACCATTAAGGAAAATAACCCTCAGTGCACCTAACTGGGATTTGAACCACTATCTCCCTGTCATTGGCAGTCCAGTCTATTGCGAACGTGAAGCCTTAGACCGTGTAGCCACCGAAGCAGATACGAACGAGCTAATATTGTTTTCTTTACTTAATTCGTGTGTACTGATCGACAAATATTCCGGGTTATTAAGTTTTTTCGGATTTTTTATTGTTTCTAGATCGTTCATTTAATTTATAAGGCCAATAAAACTATTCATGAAGGTTCTTCATTATTAATGTTTGAACTAACGCCTTGAGCCAAATCCAATAAAAATTGGGTTTATATTATATTTTTAATGTATACTAGCAGCGTAGGTCAAACCTTATATCACATTTAGCACAAAAACCATCAAAATATATAAGTGGCAAGAATTTTTATATCTGGGTAGTGAACGAACATAAAAACATCATATCATTTTATGCATTATTTGAGATCTAATTAGAGACCTTATGATTGAATCTGGACCAAGGCTACCTCGCACCAGAAAACCCGGGAAAATAAAGGACATTTTTGTGTCCAAATAAACCAGGGAAGACAAAGGGAGTTTCAACAAAAAATGGGTGTGTGTACTTATGTACGCGCGTGAGAAGTTATACTTCTTTGGCATCATTAAATAATTTTATTTCTTTATTTTGTAAATATTAAATAACCAATAATAAATATTTAACAATAATAATTTAATAATATTTAGTATTAATTATGTTAAATAATAATATTTTAATTTATATCAATAAATAATACATACGGATAGTTAACCTCAATTATATTGGAGCACTTGAAAAAGTCTATAAGCACAATTTTTTTCACTAATATTTACGAATAGTAAATAATATTAATCAAAATATTCCATTTAAATCACTACTGGGCCTGGATTCACCAAAGGGAGCAAATAGTGGCGCCAGCGCAAGTTTGAAAAATGTTCCAAATCCCTATTCACTAAAAGGAGCAGGCGCAATTTGAGAGCAAAGTTGCGCCTTTTATTTGCCACCACTCAAGAGTAGGCGCAACTATTAAATCATGATTGTCACTTCAATAAATTTAAATGGCGGCATATTATTGTATTGGCTTAAAATACAATTAGTTACATAACTGTACTACAATTAATAATGAATTAATTAAAATAACAAAACGTATGTCAAGCACAAAATTTGTTTCAATTTAGACAGTGGTAACAAAACAATTACGTACCTTTTATTGTTGGATTTTTACATTCAAACAACGCAATGGCATTTCTTGCAGTATTACAAAACAAAATTACGAACTGTGTAATCTTCGTCTAGATCCAAAGAGGTTTGTATTCCTCCAAGTCCAAAGACATCTCGTCACTAAATATGGCAGTTAGTATAACTTTAAAATAAGTTTTAAAGTTTCTATAAACATTAATGTTTTATTAATGGAACTTAAACTTTAAACTAATAATATAAATAAATATTTTTTTTTATTTATATCAATAAATAATACATATGGATAGTTAACCTCAATTATATTGTAGCACTTGAAAAAGTCTATAAGCACAATTTTCTCACTAATATTTACGAATAGTAAATAATATTAATCAAAATATTCAATTTAAATCACTACTGAATATAATTTATTAGCACATATATAATTCACACTTGTATGAAACTAAAACACGTGTTGTGAATGTAGAAACTAGAAACATGTGGATAAATATTATATATATGAAAACGGTGATCAGAGGCGACGAGCGTACCAACATGCGCGACTAACAGAGGTTCTATTTCTATTTTGTTGGTAGTTTTTTTTTTCGAGACTTAATGAGCGGTTCAGCTTCAACCTGTTACTTTAGTGTTACAGTGATGCGCGCGCATCTTAAAATTTCACTCTCATCATTTTTCATAACGCTAGGCGCTAGAAGTATAACTTCAAAAAAATATTTTTTTTAATGCTTGAATACTTACTAATGTTGAGATTTAAATGCGATATTCAAATTATTGGGCCTTTTCATAGAAGGTAGAGAAAAATATGAGCATAAACACAATGATTTAAATAAATATAATATCCCCACTTCATATTCTGTCCTGATACATTGGGTTACGTAACTATTACATATATCCATTACGTTTAAAGCACTCTCTCTCTATACTAAACACAAATTAAATGACCTCATACTATTCAAATTTTATACAAAAAATTAAATTTAACTCTTCTTTTTCTTACTACTGTATACAATGTCTGGAAAAATGGGAGTTCCTTATAGATAACTTGTACAAAATGAGGAATTTTGTATTAATAAAATATTGGTAGGACTGCTAATTTTTTGATAATTCTGAAAAGATTGGTTTATGCCTTATCTCCAGGTTTACCACAATTTGTAATTCTTTTAAACATAAGTTATGACGCGTAAGTAAATTATGAAAATGGTAGCTATATTCATTGAGTAGTAGATTATATATTTTTATTTTTAGGTTTAATTTTGGTTGATTTCATATGTGATTTTATTAAGGTGGGAATGTATGGTATGGGAAAGAAGTCATTGAGGTATTTTTTCAGTTTTCATATCAACACTTTTTTTGGTTCTAAAGAAATCAAAATTTCTCCACAAGAGTTTAATTTTCCTCACATAGTGCCTTAAACAGCTCTTGAATATCTGTCAATGGTGTCCTGAAATTTAATGACAACTTTTTCTTAGCATTTAAAAAGTTTATCATCTAATGCCGCTATGCCCATGAAATATATTTAACAGCTATTGATATCATCATACTTATAAAACTAAACCCTTTATTTTTATGCTGGAGTAATGTTTGATTTATTTTGACCCAAAAAAAAGTTTGGCTACAAAAACTGCAAAAACAATTAACTTTTCTCGCGTCCCCTACATTCCCACCTCAAGCGATTCATCTACGGCGCTTAATGTTTTCCAAATCATTTAAATGTATCTGATTGAAAATTAATACGTGAAAGCATTGGAAAGGAGACAATTAATTTTTAAAGTTAGTTAAAATAGTTTCCTGATACATCATTTATAGGGTATTTTGTACTGTTTAAGGAATTTAAATAACAATAACAATAGATTTAATCTTGAAACTTTGGTGCTATTACAAAGTAACGCACCTCTGCAGAAGACGCTGGCAGTTAATCCATTTTCCCTGCGAATCCCCCCTATACTCTCCGCATAAAGACGCTGTTTCCATAGTTGCCATTTTTCTTCCGGAAATACGCTAATCTTATGTCTATCTCTCCATTGACGTCCTCTACCCCCATCCCTCATTGTGCAGGATGATAATATGTAAGATTCAAATACCCAAAGCTATTATCTATGCTTTTTATTGAAGAATTCTCCATCTAGATGTCATATTCTGAAAATTGAAAAATGACACCTGGACAAGCGAATCGAACCTGGGATCTTTGGCTTAGTACACCAATGCTGTGATCACTGAGCTATCCAGTATCATTCTTCACTCATATTTTAAGGCAGAGTCTATGATGGACGTGCGGAAATCGTCGGCTACAAATGTGTGATTTTATGAAGATCACGAGCTATCAGATAACGCCGCCACCTTCGACTCGGTAGTTGGCTTAATGCTGCCACTTGTACAATTGTTGTAATTGTAAGGGATTGCATAGTTAAGAAACAAATAGCCTGGATAGCTTGGTGGTTAAAGCATTGGTGTACTAAGCCAAAGGTCCCGGGTTCGATTCCCGCGTCTAGGTGTCTCCGTTGGTAAAAATCGCTGAACTCATCCTTCCATTTTTCTATAAGGGCCCCCCTCCCCCACTTTTTAAATGAATACTCTATGTGTGTTTCCAACTCTCCATAAGTCCCCCCCCCCCTTTTTTTTTTTGCAGGAATACTTTAACCATTCGTTTTTTCTCTATCTGTAAGTCCCCCCATTGCAGGAATACTCTAACCATGCGCCCCCCTCCCAATCTCTACATAAGGTCCCCCCCCCCCTTTGTAGAAAGACGCTAACCATGCTTCTCCCTTCTACGACGCCCCTCCTTGCCGCTTATTCCCTCGACGCAGCGACTCTGTGAGACCTCAGAGATGCCGTGACCTTGACCTTGTGGCCTTGACGCACACAGGGAGCGGGGGGAAGAGCCAGGGGTGGCAGACGCTGACCTCAAGCACGACTCTGCGCCCAGTAGTAGCCCGTCTGCTCGCGACGACGGAGGTGGGGGCGCCAATACGCTCCTTGTCCAGAAGAGGCGGTTGCGGACGCCGGTGTGGGCCAGGTCACTCTCTCTCTTCCTCCTCATGCGTTGTTATCACCAACTTCAATCTGTGGGCCCGTACGAGTTAAAAAGGGGGGCTTTTTTTTTTGTGCTACACCCAATATCATTGCTGGGGGAACTTCAGGTCATATGGAGAAAAGCTTTATCTTCGCTCTCTCTCTCGGTTAACTGTTGCCAAAGCTCCTAACTCTCAGTTATGTCTGAAGGTGGTGTACCGGGGTTGGAAGGAGCTACTGGCAACCTCGACTAACCAGCGTTGCGAGACTTCTCTTATATTTGAGGGGAGATTTACCACACGAAAACGAGAGAATGTCAACTCTGTTTACCAATAGTAACCATGCAGTTCCCTCGGCGATGATATCCAGTTTAGTAGCCCCATGACTTCTTTGGTGCTGACTGACAGCTCACAGCTGATAGCTGACGGCTTTGAAAAGTTACCAGACCAAATTATGTATCCCTACGCCAAACCATATAATTTACAAAAACATGTGTTTAGCAGCTGTCACTTATGACAGTCAAAATTTAGGTTATACCTAAATGTTGATTGTCAGAAGTCAGCTGTGAGCTGTCAGTCAGCACCAAAGAAGCTATGGGGCTACTGTAGATAACTAAACGAACATGATATTCGTTAAAATAACTTAAATTCGACACGTCGCATGATCTAACACGTCACGGTCCTGTTAGACTGGATTGCCAGTTATCCCTCTATGATGTGCTGAATGGTTTTTTTTTTGATAAATGTTTTCTCACGCTTCGTCCACGCAAATTCTGATGTATTTATTACGAAATTCTGTCTTCCTCACCTCTATCCCGTTAGCGTAGTTAATGCATGTGTATATCCAGAACGGATACGCGATGAAAATAGAAATTGAAACGTGTTCAATTATGATAGATATATTGTAATGTCCGAATCTCTACGTTAATCTGTGTTTTCGCGTTTAAAGGAGATTATCCGCAGATAAAAGTTATTTTTGTTATGATAGATTAAATAGCAAAACTATTATTTTTGTTAATTTTATTGTGACTATAGCCGCATCTAAACATCATATTCTTTAAATTGTAAAAACGACACCTGGACATGGGAATAGAACCCAGGACCTTTGAATTAGTAAGGCAATACTTTAACCCCTGAGCTACCCATGAATATACCTTAAAATGTGAGTGAATAATGTACTCTGGGTGCGGGAAGATTCTTGGGTAGCTCAGTGGTTAAGGAATTGGAGTACTAAGCCAAAGGTTCAGGATTCGATTCCCCTGTCCAAGTGTCATTTTTTTATTTAAAGAATACTCTTGTTCGATTAAAGCAGTCACTGAGAGACGACCGTTTTATATATATATATATATATATATATATATATATATAATATATATATATATATATATATATATATATATATATATATATATATGATTGCCAAACCCTTCCTTCACCTCTGACAAGACGTGTATTAATCACAACTTGTGAATGTGTTAGGAATGCCCAGGCCTACACCGTGGTTCGGATACCACGTTAAACTGTAGGTCCTCCATTTCATCTAACAATCACCCTACCATCACACATTAGTGTAAGTGCGTATAACCCGAACGGGTAGTAAGACGTGGTGCTAATAATAATAATAATAATAATAATATAGTATATAGGAAATCTCCCATTAGTTCTTAAGAATCCCGCCAGTATCATTCACTTGCGAACACCTTTATCTTATAACAAGCTAGAGCATGGGTAATCTAAGGGAGTCTGACACCAAGCTGTATTTTATAATCTTATAAATAAGTAAAAAAATATAGCTTTTAGCTTCTTTTTTTTCGTTTTTAATTCTACCAAAAAAAATTTGAATAACTTGTGAAGGTAAAGAAAGTAGATCTATAATTATTATTATTATTAGCACCGTGTCTTACTAACCGTTCGGGTTATACGCACTTACGCTAATGTGTAATGGGAGGGTGATTGTGAGATGTGATGGGGGACCTACAGTTTAACGGAGGAATCCGAACCACGGTGGAGTCCTGGCGTTCCTCACATTCACAAGTTGTGATTAATACACGTCTTGTCAGAGGTGAATGAAGGGTTTTGCAATCAGGTAAATTTGTGCCTGGATCGAGGATCGAACCCCTGACCCCCAGCACAGAAGTCCGACACCTTACCCCTAGAACACCAGGTCACCAGTAGATCTATAAGTTTTACTAACTGTCCCATGAAAACTATATTGTGCACAAGTCCATTTACTAAGTTCAAGCATTACATTATTCTTGAATACTTACATGATTATAGTTTTAGTCAAACAAAAGTGGGGCATGCTGATTACTAATAATATAGAAAAGTTGAACAATTTATCAAATTAAGCCCTTAAATGGTTGGTAATAATTAATAACCATGGCTAGTAAGAACCAAACCACGTATAATGAGACATCAGTGAAGACGATTCGATCTTAGAATATTTAATAAATTTCTCTGGTCAGTTAAGACTTTACAATAATTACTCTCCTGATAAATTATATTTATAAATTTATTCTCCCTGATAGTTTAAACTTAAGGTGGGAGTGTAAAGGACGCGATAAAAGGTCAGTGTTTTTGCAGGTTTTTTTTTAAAGCGAAACTTTTTTTGGGCCAAAATAAAAATAAAAATATTACCCAAGGAGAAATATATACTTGCTAATATGTGAATGTTCTTGAATATTTGTCATGAGCTTCTCTGTATTTGAACATACATTTTTTAAATGAAAGGGAAAAGTCCTGGTTTAGCTACTCAATAATCATGGCAGATATTAAAAATACCGTTGAGATTCATAGAGGAAAATAAACTTAAATACTAAAGCAATATTCCGACCTTAGATTACATTTCGTTCGATCTCACCTTTAAAGGTAAAAACATGGTTAATACTGTTTACATATTGGTCAGCCTGTGGCCAAACATCATGTTGTATATTTTAACTAGCTTTCCTCTTTGGGGGCTACTTCCCCAAATCCCCAGTACGTTTTCTTTGCAAGTGGATGTAAACTAATGTAATTCCAGAGCAGCTTTTTTTTTTTATAGGTCTTACCGTTTAGTCACAAGAGACCTTCAAAGAAAGTTTCGCACTGACTTTAAGGTTGCTCTACCATTTTGAATTATTTTTTTCGGGGGCTATAAATGAAAATTTTAAACTTTTTGGAATTTTCCCGTCGGTTACAAGCTAAAAGCTATAATTTTTCCAAATTTCAAGTTTATAGTTCATCTAAAAGTGGGTAAACATTAATGTCAGTGAGTTGGTCAGTCATGTATCTTTCCCGCTTTAATTTAAGAAGAGAGCATCAATATATTCCATTCACGGTAGAATTACTCTCTGAAAGGTCTTTTTTCTTACCAATATCCTACTATATAATAGATTTATGGTAGGAAAAAGGCCTTTCAGAGTCAATTCCTACGTAACAGACATTACCCTCCCTCTACCCTTCCTCAAACCCGGCCGAGTCACAGATGAAGTTGGACCAACAAAAAAAAAAAAAACCAATCCCCCTTTCACAATGACAAGATGCCTGGTCCCCATAACAGCTACGCCCACCGTTAAATCAATGTGTGATGTTACTTGTGTTGTGTGCCGTGTCGTTTATAACTTACAGTGTACTTGTGTTAAGGGTACCACCTACTTGAAGGGAAATATCCTCCCACTGAGGTATTTATTTCTTATAAGGATTGCAGTTTTGAAGTTAACTTGAAGATTATTTTAGTTTTTTTTTTTTAACTTAACAGCTCCTATTGTATCCCTGTTAAGAAAAATTATTTAATTTGTTTCTAAGCAGTTATTTTAATCTTAGAACTATGATATCTCGCTTTAAAACGTTGCTTAAAATGAACTAATTTCGTATTTTCTCTCATATACATGTATAAATAACTCTATAAATTAACAACATACAAAGTTTTTAATACTATGGGGACATGCTGAAAGCTTTAACCTCCATTTTAATGTGAGTCATATTTTAAAATATCAAATAGGAAATTAGGATTTTTGGACATCTACACCGCGTCCCAACTATGAATCTAGTATCTAAAAAGAATTATCGATATTGTACTTATTAAAAATATGGTTGTATTGCTATCGAAAGAAAAGTATCGATAGCATTAAGTATTGGTATCGAAATTTTAATCTGAAAAAAAATATATATATCTAGTAGTAATAATCTAAATTTTTGCATCAAATTGTATTTTAATATTTATTTAAACACTGGAAATTATAATGATTTAACCATATTATAGTCTGTCGCGTCTATGTTGTGTGTTGGAAATTGGAAAATGTGATTGTGGTTTATATTATAGATATTATAAAAGTTGTTACCATACAAGCTGGAGTTGATTCTTGCTTGTTATGCATAAAATGAATGAGAATTGAGAACTAGTGATGTATTCTTCCTCCGAAGTCCATCCTAGTAAACATATGACCCCAGCATGAGTAAAAGACTAGAAAAATAATTGTGCCTTAACAACACTTTTTCCTAGAAACAGGCGCTTACGACAAGGAGATAAAAAAAAAACGCACTTCTTTTAGAAGAAAGTTTTTATTGGTCTAGTTGGCCATCTATAAATATTCTTCAGCAATAATCGCAAGAGCGGTAAATAACAAACTGGTAATGTTAGTGTTTATCTATACAACCTTAAGGTGGGGTGCTAGTGAGCGCGAGTTTAGTGCTTTAATTTTGCAGTTTTTATAGCACAAACATTTTATGGCCAAAATAAATCAAATATTTCTTCTATAGAAACATAGAGTTTAGTTTTCTGCACATGCTAACTCAACAGTTGTTGAATATCTGTCATCAGCATGGCGGCATTTGGTGACAAACTTTTTAAATAAAGAGAAAAGTTTGTCACCAAATTCCGCCATGCTCATGACAGATATTCAACAACTGTTGAGATTAGCATGTGCAGAAAACTAAACTCTATGTTTCTATAGAAGAAATATTTGATTTATTTTGGCCATAAAATGTTTGTGCTATAAAAACTGACAAAATACTGCCCTAAACTCACGCTCACTAGCACTACACCTTAAGTCACCTTCACAGACCATCATAATGATAACCTGAGTATAACCAGAAAACATGTTCATGTTTCGCGAATAGTTGTGAATCTTGAACTTAGCGCAGATTCGTATCTTGTGTAAAGGACCTGTCTCTTCATTGTCGCAAAGAAATGATGGATGTTGTGAGATTCTTCTTTCTTTTATAGCTGTGCTGAGCTCCCTAATATTTTATCTTCTCTCTTCTTTTTTTTATCTCCTTTTTTCGAACATGTTGGCAGATTTTCCCTTGGGATGTCATCAGAGTATTTTAGTATCTATAAACAGTACCGGTTGGCCGTAAGAGTACACAAGTAGTCTTTCTCAGGAAACCGTTGTTCAAACCCGGTCGATAAAAATTATGTTTTGTCTCATATTACTTAAGTTAAAACAATCACCTCTAGTCCTCTTCGCTAAGTAAAGCTGTAAAGTCCACATGTTTGAACATACCTGTCCTAAAACCTTAATCTTTAATTTAAAAACCCGCCTCGGTGGCGTAGTTGGCTAACGCGCTAGTCGTGTTGAGCTCGACTGCTGAGGATGGGGAGATCGAGATCCGAATCTCGGTCGGGTGAACTGGGGGTGGTTTTTCCTAAATGGTTTTCCACTCTACCTCCACGCAAATGCGGGTTCCCTTCCTCTAATTCAACCTTCCCAATTCCTAATCTATTAGCGTAATTAGTACTTAAAGCGTATAACCCGAACGGGTAGTAAGACGCGGTGCTAAATATTATTATTAAATGGTTTTCCACTCTCCCTCCACGCAAATGCGGGTTCACTTCCTTTAATTCAACCTTCCCAATTCCTAATCCATTAGCGTAATTAGTACTTAAAGCGTATAATCCGAACGGGTAGTAAGACGCGGTGCTAAATATATAATATATTTAATTTAAAACTATATTTATTTTTTCATTGTGATATTTGAGTTGAAGATAAACAAGCTTAAGAGTTCTAGTAAACATAACCAATAGTAACATATCGCACACAAGAGATATATAGAATTAAAAATATCAACATTTTTTTGTTTAGCGTTACTCACAAAAACAAGAAGATGTGTAAGAAAACGCTAGTGACAATAGATGTTCCATTAACTTGCGTGCCTCTCTTACTTTTAGTATATAATATCATAAATAGCTGTAATATTATATTAATTTAAAACTTAGTGTGTTCGGAGTTTGTATGCCACTCACAAGATTAAAAATTCCCCTTTCTTTTTAAAAATATCAAGAAAGGATACAATATTAGTTTGGTTAGGTTTATTTTCAAAAAGGGGCTTTGTGAATCTTCCAAGTTATTATTATATTATTAGCACCGCGTCTTACTACCCGTTCGGGTATTCGCACTTACGCTAATGTGCAATGGTAGGATGAATGTGAGATGAAATGGAGGACCTACAGTTTAACGTGGAATCCGAACCACGGTGGAGACCTGGCATTCCTCACATTCACAAGATGTCTTGTCAGAGGTGAAATCTTCCAAGTTAAATGCATCTTTAATTCCTCTTAATTTTATATTCCTATATACCTTAAAATAAGTCTAGAACTAAACGTAGCATTGAAATAAATGTAAAAAGATGTGAAAATTAGATAAATTCTTAAACGTTTAATGGAATTATAATGGAAAAGGTGGGTGAACTCAATAAATTACATTGAAAAATTATAATTCTGACCTTCTTTTCTTTACTTCTTTATTTTGATAAAATATATTGTTGTAATCTCACATATATCCTACCATCAACCTAACATTTATATTCTTCATCAACCGCTTTTGTGGCCGCATGGACTAAGGCACTAATATCTAGACTAGACTAGACTAGACTAGACTGCCGATGACGGAGAGTTTGAGGTTCGAATCCATGGTCAAATTTACTGAGGGTGGTTTTTCCTGCATAGTTTTCCACTATCCTTTTATGCAAATACTGGTACACTTCCTCTAAATTCAACTTTCATCATCCTTAACACACTAACGTAATTAGTACATAGGCTGTGTTACCAAAATGGGTAGTAAGACGTGGTGCTAAAAAACGAATTCCCAAACTATTGTTTTTATGAGGAGTTAAAACCAAAATATATATTTATTTTATAACTGTATATCATATATATGTTACAGTATTGAATAAACTTTTGTTAAAGTTATTATAATATATTTTAGTGCCGCACATTTTTACTAATTATTTATTCATTGTTTTGTGTCTATAACTGAAGGCCATCAATTAAATTACACCAGTTCTCCTATTAAATTTTAAACTATACAGTATATTCTCGAAAGCAATAAACAAATATTTACTCTATTTATCTTTCCATAATAAACAAATATAATGATTTACGGTGGTTGTAAAAGGTAACGATTCTATTCGGGTGCACGTTAAAGCATATAAAATGTCATTCTTTTATACACTTAGATATTAAGTGGAACAACCTTTTTTTTTCTTAGTAACTTTTGTAAGTACTATATTTGGTTATATTTGTCAACGGTTTATAATACTGTGAGAATAATTAGATTTCCCCACCACTGCAGAGTTACCTCAGATTGTATCTCAATCATGGGGTTCGTAGTAAGCTTAGGTTCAAATTTATTTTTTATTTTTGTGCACATATAAAGCGCAAGACAATTTTTTTAGTTACTTCAAAAACTCTTTTTAAGATATCAGGAATCTTGCCATAATAATGTTCATATGAGGCCTGTAGCTTGCGGCTTCTTTATCGAAAATTTTCAAACTTTGATAAAAATAATACTTGAAGTATAAATTGAATTTTTTTAAACTGTGGCTTTATTTTTGAAATTTGAAATCCTTGCGCACATCCTAAACGTATAAGATTATTTTTTTTAAAATCAAACGTAATAATCCAAATCAGTTTGATAAAACGCCGGGAAACATCGAAAATAATCTCTTAAAATTTTAAATATAAGCTATCTAATTATTTTGTTCAATCATTTTTCTAACTAGTTCCAAATACAGTTTCCTCCATGTCTTCACAATATGTTTCACTACATAGCTCAACATAGTTTCAAACTGAACGCCGTGTTTTGTTTTATATTGAAGCACGTGATGTATTTAGACAAACTTTATTGGCAATCGCAGCCTGTCCATCTCTCGAAGCCCAATCAACTTGGAATAAAATGAAGCCCCCCAGGCATCACAGCAACTCTGACGTCAGCGACCACCAGTGAAGTAATTTATTCCCACTTGATGCAGTGTAAAGGAGAGGAGAAAATTCGCTTCCCATAAGCTCTTGTGCTTATAGAGTTAGTTGGAATTCAGGTCCATTGAGACCTCAAGCCATGTACAGAGTAAATTGTGAATCAGGTTTTTAATACTTCAGCTTACAGATTAAATTGGAAATCATGTTCTTAAAATTACAGCTTACAAAGTAAATTACAAATTATGTTCTTAAAACTACAGTTTGCAGGGTAACTTAAAAATCAGGCTCTTAAAACTACAGTTCACAGGTAGATTAAAAATAACGTTCTTAAAACGACAGTTTACAGGATAAATTAAAAATCATGTTCTTAAAACGACAGTTCACAGGTTAAATTAAAAATCAGGTTCTTAAAACTACAGTTTACATAGTAAATTAAAAATCACGCTCTTAAAACTACAATTTACAAATCAAATTAAAAATCATGTTCTTAAAACGACAGTTTACAGGGTAAATTAAAGATCGTATTCTTTAAACTACAGGCAATCTACAGACCAGATTAAAAATCGATTTCTAAAAATTAAAGGTAAGAAATACAGAACAGATTTTTTTTTAAATATAGGTTTTTAAACAACAGTGGTGTACAAATTTCTGTAAATTGAAAAATTTAGTTCTTAAAACTTAAGGAAGTGTACAAATTAAGACGTGTAAAGTTGGGACTTTTGATTTGTAATGCAGTGTACTAGGTAGATAATATATCAGGTTATTGTAACTACATCCATTAGAATTCAAATCAAAGTAGATTCCAAGAATTATGTGTAGTAAATCGTAAATAATGATAATGATACCTAACAGTAAATTTCTAAGAACAAGATTATTTAAATGTAAACTTTAAAAACCTAAATAAAAGTAAAATACTTGAAACAGTACATGGTTTTATTCCCTGTGATTGGTATAGGGATCCAAAAACAAATAAAATCTCATTTTTATGAACATTTATATGGGATCGTACCAGGATTCTCGAAATCTGTAGTCAACCTTTAACAAACTCCTCATCCAAGAGCACGTAAGATAAAAGTATAATTTAATATGTTTTGAATATAGAGTCTGGTCGAATCCACTATTTTATGAATCCGAATCCTATGTCGAATCGTGGAAAGCTTGATGAACCTAAAAATTAAATAAAAATATAATGAAGTAATAAAAAATATAAATTCTACATTTTTTTATATAACCATCCTCGTGGTATATTCTTGTCAGATACACTAACTGCAGACTTAGAGGTCCTAAGCTCGATTCCCAGCTGTAACTGGGGGATTTTTCTCGAAAGCCGAATAATTCACAGGGTCATTAAGGTTTGGTCAATTAGGCTTAAGTTAGCTTAAGATCATAAATGGCTCCACCCATTTATATTCACTATCATCATCACCATAATCTAATCGGTACATGGATCGGTACGGATGTAGGATTAGTACATTCGGGCGTCCTTTGGGCAAAGGTACATTATTACTGACTAATCTCTTTACTAATTGAGTTACAACTTGACACGCCATTATTAATATTCTTTCTTATAATCAATTCATTATAGCATTCATACTTTCAGTTAAGTGTTAAATTACTGGTCTGGGGCCGTGTTGGTAAGTTTGTCCTATAGAGTTATTTTTTCTGAACCACCAATGAGCAATAATAGAGCTCTAAAACAAATATCAAACTGAAAAATTGAAAGAAAAAAAAAATGAATTTCTAGTCTAAAATCTGATATTTTCTCGAATCCTAGAATCTCGAATACCCTTACGGTTTCGAGGTATTCGATGTTTAGAAAGTATCATCCCTAGTTTTGACCAAAAAACAACACTACCATAATTTTCTTCAATCAACGAGACCCCCCATCGTTTGGCTTAGTTAAGTGTCAATATTTTATTCTACACGAAAAGTGTTCGTTGAAATTATTTTGAAAATATATTCGAGTGTATGTGGTACCACTGATAGATCCACAACCTAAGTAACCAACCCCTTTTCCCTCTCAAATTACTCCTTTCCACTTTTGATCCACTTAACAGAAGCAATACTCGTTCAAATCCCGATCGGGTTTACTGAAGGTGTTTTTTTTTCCTCCCCTAGACAGTTTCCCCATTTTATTTTCACGAAAATTCCGGCATATTTCCTCTAAAACTCTATACCTTCTCCGTCTTTATTCCATTAGCCTAATTAAATTGTAATTCAAACAAGTACAACGCGTTGGAACGAAAAGGTTATCTAACGTGCACTTTCTGAACCAAAATATTTTATAGCCACACGATTTACAAACTAACTTAACTATCGTATTGGACTGAGCTTCTAATGACGGGAAGATCAGGGTTCCAATCCTGGTCAGATCTATTAAGGAAGTTTTTTTTCTAAATAATTTATCAATCTCCTCTCACGCGAATCTGGATACATTTCCTCTAAAATGCTCCCTTCCACATCCCTATCTCATTAGAGTAGTTATCATACATCCTTATAATCTGAACGGGTAGTAAGACTTTTCTTTTTTTACTCTAGTTCAGACACACAACACTCAGTCTGCCGAGCGTGAATTCATTTCTGAAAAAGGGGGAAACCCCAATTTAAAATGATACTTTTTTTTGTGGTCATTCCGGAAATTAAACTCGAGTCCCTTAATTTGGTTGTTATATGCGCTACCAACTGATTTAATAGTTTATAGACATAATCTAGTTTTATTTATTTGCATTTTATGTTATGAGTTTTCTATAGGCCTATATTTAATATATTAACCGTAATATCCATCGCCTTAATGTTAAAACTTTAAACATGTTATATTATTTGACATTGTTTATTAATTTGTGAGAGCATCAATAAAATCATAAAATATCATTTCAAAGCTATATTTATACTACCTATTCACTAAAATAATAAAATTATATACGTTATTTATATATGTTAATTAAGAATTTTAAACAACGGATTTTGTTTATATGTGTAAGAATAAAATCGGTGGGTTGAGTTATTCAAAAAAATTATTAAGTTAGTTATAATAAAATAATGGCCACTTGTCTATTCACATTCTTTTATAACATGTATGCGGCTAGAATTAAAAATTGGGGAAAATCTTAAGAGATACTAATTAGATTGGTCGAATAAAATTAAAGTACAAGGTTTGTCTTCGAGGTTAACCTTGTTTAGTTTGCACCCTGAATACCCTCTGTACAAACGTATACTTACTACGTATACCCTATCTACGATAAAAGAAGCGCTAAGTGACAGCTAGTGGAAGGATATTTATTGAAAACACTGTCTGAAGTTACTACAGTCAATCTATTCTCTGAAATAGTATAATATTACTATGCAAATAATAAATTATCAATAAAAAGTGATATCAAAGGATTATACTGTTACTTCCCTAAGGTTTACTGTCTTTTTAGTAACTTATTGAAGTAACAAAATATATTTATAAAACTATTGTTTTTTGTTTAGCGACTGTGGCAACAAGATATATTATATTGCATGAAATAATAAATTAAAAAATATTATATTCACATTTGTAACTTCTTATAACTATCCATCAAAATAAATTAAATATTTTTTATAACTTTAAGAAAGATCCATACAAAATACTAGTTTCAAAATAAACCTTTTTTTTTATTCTCTTAACAGATGCGCATGACCACAACCTTAGACGTTTTTCTTATGACGCCGTTATCAACCTTTGTTTCAGCTTGCTCGCTATCTTAATTTATGAAGAGAACGCAGCCTTTTAGAAACACTCGTTTGGAAAGAAAACATTTTTAAATGGATCACAGAGGCCCCCCTCCCTCCCCCCCACACACACACACACGTTCACACACAAAAGTAAAAACATCCAAAACGGCTATGTTCAAAGTTCATGGATTATTAATGTTAAAACGGTTAAATGGGGAAAAAATTAATCAAAATCCCAAATTGTTTGTTCTGAAAGTCTTCGACTTGCAAAAGTGACAAACAAATCAATCTATTGTCTTGCATCTCATATGGTATGGCGATTGGATACATGGTAGCTTTTCTTAGCTGCTTATTATCACCTCTCCTATCGTAGTTATACTATAGTTTAATCGATTCTCAGTCCCTCCCCCATACAACATCAACACACTCTGTTGAACTCGACCTGAACAAACTGTCACACTACACAAATTTACACACTCTGTCTAGTATCGAAGAGGAAAATTAATCTTGATTTAATACGCGTTGGCTTACTGTACTCATTTCAAAGTGTGAGAATACTTGCGTCGTGATTTTAATATTACATTTATCAATCTTTCACGAGGGATATAATTAGTTAATAGTCAACAAAACACTCACTACTTTATAGAAATTAATAGTTTAAATCTTTATATATTTTTACGTTAGTAGATTATTGAAAAATTTTCTAAGAATGATTTCAATCAATCTTTATACTATAGCTTGCACCACAGTGCGCTGTTTTATGATAAACTATCATGAAGTACCGGGCTTGATAAGGATAATAGTTGAGGGTACAAATTGTAAAAAAGGGGGGGAAGGATAGAGAGTAAAACTAGTAAAAGTATTATATTAAAAGAGCTAAAAAGGTTAATAGGGTGTAGAGAGGTTAAAATGCTAAAGGCGACGAAACATTGAAAAGTAAGTAAAATCAATTTTTTAAACATTTTTTACAACTTTTTAGTTACCCCTTTTAACCTTTTTGTAACTATTTGATATTTTTAACCATTTTTTTGACAGTTTTATACTTTTGCACTAGCCCGTTTACACTTTTTGCACCTTTTTGCCCTTTTGTTATGTATTACTCTTTTTTATTCCTTTTACTACTTTTATTCTTTTGACACTCTTTACACTTATAAACCTATACCCCTTCCCACCCTCTTAATGGATGAAATTTGAAAAACCTTCTAAAACGTCCAGCCCAATTCTAGAAATGAACATTAATTTTAAATTTCAAGGGCTTATGTTAATGGGTTGGAAAGTTAAATTAGTGAATTGTGAAAACTTTCAACACCCCTTTCACTCCTTAGGGATCAAATTTCGCAAACTTGTATTGAGCCTAAAAGGAACCTTCACGCTAAATTTCACATTTCGCGGCCTAGTGATTGGGGAGATATTGTGTTTAGTGAGTGAGTTTTACCTTCTATATAAATACTGTATTTAGAAACATCTCTTTCATCTCATTAGGGTCCTGATAATATTGTGTGCAATCGAAACTAGTGAAATTATAGACGGCAGATATTCCTTTGCCACGCAAATAAGGATAAAGGTACCATATATTAAAAATATAAAATTTAAAATATACAATAATAGTTTCCGTTCACTTTAGTTTAGATAGTAACATTTTAAAAGATATATATATATTTAATATCCCACATTACATGTTTTAGATGTGATTGTTATTATTATTATTTATTTTTTAAATTATTTGAGATATATTGAAATATCAAGCGCTTTGCGTGTATAAATTATGTACTGCTTTAAGATGAAATCTTAAAAGTGTTTAGCCTGACATTGTTAGTGCTGTTTTGAAAGTATTGTGTAATGTATGTTTAAATTTGAATGTGAAATTATTTTTATTCAGAGATTTAAACTTTAATTTAGCGGGAGAGATATGTCTAAGATAATCAAAAAATTAAATTTTTAAAAAGGAAGCAGTTAAGTAAAACCTCACTTATCATCGTACAAAAGCAGTTTCATTATTTTTTAAGTATTATCCTGTGTTGGTATCGGATACAATCGTTTTTAAAAATAGCAACCAAGATCTTTGACTCCAAGGGCCAATGTCTACTTACTTTTGAGATGCCATTCTCGTTTCCAGGTTATCTATCTTCAAAAATTGTTATTGCTTATTTTGTATATATATTGATGTTTTCAACACGGAGCTTTTCCGCAAAGGTAAGGCACACAGATAAAGGCGTTAGTCTCATCCTGTAAGGTTTTCCGTTGATGGGGATGTCGTGTTAAAATCCTGACTGCGAGTACTGAGTTTTGTTTTTCTAATATATTTTTTTACTATCACTCCAACGCCACGTAAATTCTTGTACAATTGCTCAAAATGGCATTTTCCTCATTACTATTTCATGAGTGTATATTTATTATGGGGGTCCGAATGGGTAGTAAGACGTGGAGCACTTTTTTTTTTAACATTTACGAAGCCTTGTAAAAGCCTGAAAGTATTGTTCCCCTTATTGTTTTTTTTTTGACACGTTTAACTTTCCTTTCGAGTTACAAGCATATGTATAGCTTGTGATATATTACTTGTGTGTATATATATACTTGTGTGTGTTATATATATACTTGTGTGTATATATATATACTTGTGTGTGTATATTATACTTGTGTATATATATCTTGTGTGTGTATATATACTTGTGTATATATATATGCTTGTGTGTGTATATATGCTCTTGTGTATATATATATGCTGTGTGTGTATATATGCTTGTGTGTGTATATTATACTTGTGTGTGTATATATGCTTGTGTGTGTGTATATATATACTTGTGTGTTATATATATATACTTGTGTATATATATATGCTTGTGTGTGTATATATGCTTGTGTGTGTATATATATATGCTTGTGTGTATATATGCTTGTGTGTATATATATATATTGTGTGTATATACTTGTGTGTTATATATACTGTGTGTGTGTATATATATACTGTGTTATATATATATATGTGTTGTGTATATATATACTTTGGTATATATATATACTTGTGTGTGTATATATATATTTGTGTGTATATATATATATGCTTGTATATATATATATATATATATACACTTGTGTATATATATATAAGCTTGTGTGTATATATATATACTTGTGTATATATATATATGCTTGTGTGTATATATATATATGCTTGTGTATATATATATATGCTTGTGTATATATATATACTTGTATATATATATATATACTTGTATATATATATATACTTGTGTGTGTATATATATATACTTGTGTGTGTGTTATATATGCTTGTGTGTGTATATATACTTGTATATATATATATATATACTTGTGTGTGTATATATGCTTGTGTGTGTATATATACTTGTGTATATATATATATGCTTGTGTGTGTATATATGCTTGTGTGTATATATATATATGCTTGTGTGTATATATATATATATCTTGTGTATATATATATATACTTGTATATATATATATATATACTTGTATATATATATATACTTGTGTGTGTATATATATATAACTTGTGTGTGTATATATGCTTGTGTGTGTATATAATTGTGTATATATATGCTTGTGTGTGTATATATGCTTGTGTGTATATATATATGCTTGTGTGTGTATAGCTTGTGTGTGTATATATATATACTTTGGTGTATATTGTGTGTGTGTGATATATATATACTTGTGTGTGTATATATGCTTGTGTGTATACATATACTGTGTGTATATAATATACTTGTTATAATATATATATAGCTTGTGTTAATATATACTTGTGTATATATATATACTTGTGTATATATATATATATATTAGCACCGCGTCTTACTACCCGTTCAGGTTATACGCCTATGTACTAATTACGCTAATGGTTTTAGGATTTAGAAAGGTTATATTTAGAGGAAGTGTACACTCATTTGTTGTGGATAAAGATTGGAAAACCATTTTGAAAAAACTCACCCTCAGTACACCAGACAGAGATTCGAACCTCGATCTCCCCGTCATCGGCAGTAGTCCTTTAGTCTACTGTGAGAGTAGCTTCTTAAAACATGCAGTTACCGAAGAGGGTATTTAAATATGAATTACCCTATTATGATAGAATGAATGAGGTATAATTTTAAAGAAAATGTCCCCACATTTTCGTGTAGGTGTAGTAGGGGAACAATAGACGGTCAAAGTGTTTGATTTTATCTTTGACAAATAATGTAATGTACTAATGCAGTTTTATGTTTATAATTAGTGGGTTTGTTATTTGTTTTTTTCATTTCCTGTTGCGCAGCATTTTAGTTTACCTCTTTGTTTTTTGTTTTTTTAAATATTTTTAGCACGTTTTGGAATGGAATGCTGGCCGTCAAAACTGTGTGAATTTCTTCTTCAATGATGTGGAATGGATTGTTATTTTATTGTTCCAGCATGAAGTCATGTTTAAAATATATTTGTTACCCCTTAATATAATGTGCAATAGATGTGTCGATGTGCATTATGTTGATTTATTAATATGCTACAGCTAAAACTGTTTTATTTTGTGTTTATGACGCAACCTCCCCCACAATTAAACCCAGTAATAATCTTCTATTTTAACTCTAGGAGATACATAATATGATTAAATATGTTCCTTAATGTTTGTGGTTGATCAATAATCTAAGAAATTCATCAACAGTTACAGTCTAATTTTCATGAAAAGGGCCCTTTAGAAAATAAACATATTTTTTGTGTTCGAAATTGAGGACATTTTACTATTTTATTAGTGTTATTTGGAAGATCAAATTAAAACCTAGTAAAAAAAAAGTAGAGATAGTAGCGTTTCTATCTTCCAAATAAGGTTCTTCCTATGAAAATTGGATTGTACGTGTTCTTAATGTAAGAAAACATTTCAGCAGCTGGATTGTTACAATAGTTTTAGTGTTAGTTTGATTTTTAATATGTTTGTAGTTTTGTAATATAGTAGGTGTGTAGTAAATTTTCTTCTAGTTTATAAAGTATGTGTTTGTGTATTTTAATTAACAGCCCCAAATGTAATTTTGATAAAGTATATACATTGCTACATAATTTAGATTAATAAATCACAATGGTGTATTAAATTTATTATTTATTATAGTGACTAGTTTAGTCGTACATTTATCGTAAATGAATTTTGACTTACAGCTGATCCTTTCTCTTTTTTTAAATACATTAATATAGAGAGAAACTTTGTTTTGTATTATATTCTTTGTTTTGTATTTACAAATTTAAGAAATATAAAAATAGTAATTCAGATTAATTATATTCTTAGAGTATTTTCAATTTTTCCTTTTCCCCGGCACAGAAGTAACAACAGATTTGACACCTTACTATAGATTTATTTTAAACTCGTAGTTCACTAGACATTTATAAATGAGACCAAAGTATTCTCCGTGATTGATAGACAAAAGGAGACATTGGTCTTCAGACACGGACTCAACACCTTTTGGTTTGACCCTCGGTCGGGTCTGAATTATGTTTTCGAGTGGTGTGAAATCTGTCGAGATCATAGTTATTCCTAGTTCACTATCAGTGTGGTCTCTAGCATTAATAGTCCCCTTTTATTTTAGGCATCTGTAAAAATCAGTTATGTATGCTAAAAAGTATGTTGGATATTCCCGCTCATTAAATGAATGTACAGCATCGTGTTATCTTCGGAAACCTTCCAAAAGTTTTGCAATGTTTTTTGTTTTGTTTATTTATGATGAAAATGCTGGAATCAAACTGTCTATCTCTTTCTTCTCTCTTTCTCTTTATCTGTCTGTCTTGGCTGTCCCGGCATGCCCTCTCCTTGTCTACTATGAATGTCGTCACAATATAGATGTGACGCCCAGGAAGAGAAAATTATACCAACCCTGATTCTTAGGTGTGTCATCCATATTGAACGAATGCATTGTCTTATTTTGATTAGCTCTATTTAGTTTTAGTTTTCTTTTACACTTCTATCGATATTATAATGCAGTGGTGGCTCGTAGCTAAAATTAGTGGGGGTGCTGCTAACATGGGAAGCAAAACAGTGCATTTTTTACTTTCAACTTTTCAGTTGGCACCATTCAGAATTAAAGCTACGAATATATTTCTTGTTGTTGCTTTTGCCTGGCTGAGATATTAGAATATTGGTGTTGAACGACCTCTTTTCTTAATTGTAACTTTCTCATGGAATAGATAATGTGAAAAACTTAAGCTGTTGAAGTTCACTTACAGTCACATAACTTATTTATTGGGGATGCAGGGCCATGGTTAAAGTTTTATGTTAAATAAAAGAACCGAAAAAATGAATCAAATAGAATAGCTGGAAGCAGAATAATAATCTAAATCTACACTTTTCTACACTTTATCACATTCAAGAATATGGCACACGGTTTTTAAGCACAACACACGCCGAGTAAAAAAAAACTTCCTTCCATCACCACGCCGGAGCCGGCACTGCGAGAGAAACAGTGGTCTCTCTACCTGGCAGTCTCACCTTCCTCCCCACCCCCTCCTATGTGCGCATGCGCATAACAGTATACACCACGTCGCAGGCACTGTGAAGCGCACAGTTCCATACAAAGATTTTTGTATCTTTTTCATAAACTGGGGGATGCTACTGAAGTACTGACATTAAGATTAAGGAATATATATTGTACTACAAAAATAAATAAAGAATTAAAGAAAAAAAGTACTCATTGTATTAAATGTTATCAATAATATCAAGTGGAAATTGGGGGTGCTGCAGTTCCGCAATGCCTATACACGAGCCACCACTGCATAATGTTTTTCAAATCAAACAATCAATCAATCGTAGCTCTAAAATTTGCACAAACAGGTATTCAATTTTTTTTTTTTGTAAAAATCGATTCTTTGTGCAAAGATAAGTCGTGAGTGACGTTGAGTGCTTCGTTTTCTCTAATCTTGTAAAAGATTAAATAATTAATAAATGTGTAATTCAAATTGTCATAGCTCTCTTGCTATAGCAATAGAATCGCTATATCCCATTTGACGGTGACCATACTTATAAAATAAGTCTTCGAATGATATTTTTGTTATTTCCACGTCATAACCGAATAGATTTTATAGAAAGAATCGGCCAACAATATTTCACCATCTAATAATATCTGGGCACTTGAACGAACCTAGCCTCGTGTCAAAGAAATAGATTTTAAATAATCAATTTAAGGGGCTGGTTGTTTGGATCATCTACGATAGGTTATTGGTAAGTAAGACATAGCCAGACAAACATGTGACTAATAATTCATGATTCCTTGGTTTAATTCTTAGAGAAGGCATTCTTCCAAATTGATAGCTATTACACACAGCCACAGAGTAATAGTTAAAAATAATGTTTAAGGGATAATTCGACATTCATTCCCTCTCCTTCCCCGCCCCTCCCCATTTTTGCATAATAGTGCACCGCCAAGTTGCATCATGGGACATATTTCCTTCACCTTTGGGACTTTCTCCTAGATTGCCTCATAAATTACACTTTTACTAAAAGATGTTTTTTCGAAAGATTAAGTCGTTCCCCTTGCGCACGGCTGGCTGGTTATTGATGGAATTATATCACGCTAGATCGGCTTAAAACTTTGTTCACTAATTAAAATCCATTATTAAAACACTTAATCAGAACTACGCAATTTTACGTGAGCTTCTAGCATTTAAATATTAAAATAATATTTGTTTGGAGATACACATATATGTCTTTCTTTTTTTTTAAACGTGCCTCGCCAATTTTAACTTAAGTATTTATTCTTATTGTGTTTTCTGTAAATTTTAAATAATTTTATATTTTAAACATAGATAAACTCGTTCATTTAGCTTAGAATGTTAATTAGAAATCGTTATTTTGATTGTGCTTATACTTTGTTACGTTAAAATGTTGTATTCGTGTTTGGACTAGATTTTGAATTTTCACGAGAATCGGTGGGCAAGTGGATGGACAACTTATTTCTAGTTTACTCTGTTTTACCACTGATGGGAAAGTATAGTTGTTTTTATAGCCTACCTTGCTTCCTCGCGCTGTTGCGGGTACATTTATTATAAATCTCACCTAACTCAACCCTAATCTATTTGGGTAGCCCGGATGGGTAAATATACTCGGTAAAAACACTATGAATGGTTATCTATACTTATAAAATAACATGTCCTGATTGACTGACTGACTGACTGACTGATTCATCATCGCCGAGCGCAAACTATCAAGGCTACAAGCATGAAATTCGGACTGTATATTCATTTTTTATGTAGGCACCCACTAAGAAAGGATTTTAGAAAATTCCACCCCAAAGGGGTCAAAATAGGGGATGATAATATGTATGATAATATGTATGAAAGTCCGTCATTTTGAAAGTTACATAAACAAAATTTTGTATTTCGGTTATTGACGTAAAACAAATAAATACGTGTTTCAGGAATTTTGGAAATTTTATTTAATAAGGGGTGAAAGTTGTACGGGGTGAAAGTTTGTATCGGACTTGCATTATTTTTGATCTGAGGTCAAGTTATGGTCATCAACGTTACGTAATATTTTTAATTAATCTGTAAATACATATGTATATTTTCGTATTTGTATATAATCAACTTCCACGCGAGCAAAGCCGCGGGCAACTACTATCTAGTGCTAGATATACCAAGATTGACTCTAAGCATAGAGGTTGGGATTCGATATCCATACGGGCTATACTTGGGATGTATTTATTTATTTAGTACCGCGTCTTACTACCCGTTTGGGTTATACGCTTAAGTACTAATTACGCTAATGGGTTAGGGATTGAGAAGGTTTAATTTAGAGTAAGTGAATCCGCATTTATGTGGAGGGAGAGTGGAAAATCGTTTAGGGAAAACCACCCCAAGTTCAACCAACCAAGATTCAAACCTCGATCGCCCCGTCCTCGGCAATCTAGCTCAACAAGAAACTAGTACGTCAGCTAACTATGCCACTGAGGCGGGTAACTACTTGGGATGTAGTTTACAACACTTTGTGGTTAATCCTACTTTCTTAATACTCCAGGGTGAACACTTAATATGTTCTGTTGAAATTATATCACCTAATTAGGTTCCCAAAAATTACATACAGTTAACGTACCGACACTAAAAGCGTATGATACTGATTAAAAATAATTAAATATTTATATAAATTGAATAATCTCGATGAATATCAACACGCGGGTTATAGGAAAACACAATTTAATTAATTTAGATTAGTTTAAAAAAATGACATCAACACATGGGAATAGAAACCGGGACTTTAGACTTATCGTGCAACTGCTCTACCACTGAGCTATCCAAGATTCGTCCCGTGCTCAGGGGCCATTCTTCCTTCATAGAGTAAGGCTGAGTCTGTTATGGACGTGTGTGAATCATCAGCTCCATATAAGCGACTACGCTATCAGATACCAAGACTCAATAGGGCTGTTACCATGCATGACAAGTATCCAACCTTAAGGTGGGATGGAAGGAGGATGAAAGAAATGGTCAGTGTTTTTTTGCAGTTTTTATGGCAAAAAATATTTTTTTCTAAAATAAATTAAATATTTCTCCAGTACAAACATAGTTTAATTTTCTCCACATGTTGATACAAACTGTTATTGAGTCTCTGTCATGAGCATGGTGACATCTAACAAACTTTTTAAATGAAGAGGAAAAGTTTTCATTCAATTCTAGAACAGCCCGAACAAATATTTTTAAAAAAAATTGAGTTCACAGTGTGAAGAAAATTAAATTATATGTTTGTACTAGAGCAATATTTTTTTTATTTTTGCCATAAAAACTACAAAAACACTGGCTTTTTCTCGCGTTCTCTTTTATCCCGCCTTAAACTATGAGTTGAAGAATAACTATGAGCACATAATTAATCCTGGATAGCTCAGTGGTAGAGCATTCGCGTGCTAAGCCAAAAGTCCCGGGTTCAATTCCCTTATCCAAGTGTCATTTATGAACTAATTAAAATTAATTAAATAATATAATTTTAAATTATGTTGTCACATTTAGTAGAGTAGGCTATAGTAGTGTTTTGAACATGAGCTAAGGTAATAACATATTTTTTAACTTATTTTAAATATTAAAAAATATAAAAAATGCTAACAATGATGGGTATTTCTACGTGTATGAGTTAGTGAAGGAATTTATCCCCCCCTCCCCCTCCACAATCCCCGCTCCCCACATACCGCATATCGAGACTCACACTTGGGTTGTTGCATACCCTACATCCAGTCAACAGCGCGGTCAGTAATTTGACCTCGTGTTTTGTCCGCTTGTGGTCAGATATTAACACCTCACTAGCCCACGGTTGTCATAATCGGGACGTTCTGTTTGTTCAATGCACCCTACCACAGTTACCAACGACCGTGTCCTAGAATTCCCTAGATTCATAGCATTATGTAGAGATAGAACCACGTGAACCTAAAAAATCAGTCTCTAGTCAATTTACAATATAGTTTTTAGAGTTGTAAGTCACGTAAAATTACACAAAACAATATTTTTAAGCTTGTATCGTTGATATTCAGGGTGGCAGTGTAGGGAAAACGAGTTAAGTGCAGTATTTTTGTGATTTTTTATATTAAAACATTATTTTAATCAAAATAAATAAAATAATTCTCCAGTAGAAACACAGAGTTTAATTTTCTCCGCATACCGATATCGACAGTTGTTGAATATCTGTCAAGGGTCTCCTGGAATCTAATGACCACTTTTTCTCTTCATTTAAAAAGTTTATCATTTGATGTTGCAATGTTCATGATGAATATCCAACCACTGTTGAAATCACCATATGAAGAAAATTAAACTATGTTTCTATTGGAAAAATATTTTATTTATTGGTGGTCTAGGTGTAGGGTGTTGGACTTCTGTGCTGGGGTCAAGGGTTCAATCCTTGGTCCGGGCACAGATTTATCTGATTACCAAACCCTTCCTTCACCTCTGACAAGACGTATATTAATCACAACTTGTGAATGTGTGAGGAATGTCAGGCCTCCACCGTGGTTCGGATCCCACGTTAAACTGTAGGTCCTCCATTTCATCTCACAATCACCCTACCATTACACATTAGCGTAATTCTGTATAACCCGAACGGGTAGTAAGAGTGGTGCTAATAATAATATTTTATTTATTTTGGGCAAAAATACTTATATTTTCTTGCGTCCCCTTCAATACCGCCTTTAGGCCGATTCTATACGGACGCTGAAAGCGTCGCATTTGTGGCGCTGATGCTTGCCTGTAATTTGATTAATATACAATAACGTAAAAAGTTACGCGTTTTTGAAGCCATGAATATTAGTAACATCATTTATATGAGATTTCGAGTTTTGTTTGTGAATTAAATATACAGCTATGAATACAAGTATCGCTGAATAAACACAATGCGAGTGAATTGTCTCGTTACAACTGACATGAAAACGCTTTGTATAGTTTTACAAGCGCTGCCGACGTCAGCGTCGTTAACGCATCCAGTTGCGTTAAAATCTCCAGACGCCCGGCTAACGCCGACACACTAGGCGCTTAAAACGCTCGTGTAGATTGGGCCATGTTGTGCATTTGACTTATTCAATGGACGTTTGCGTGGCTTCATTGCTGACGGGCTTTGAACGTCCGTAAAGAATAGGCCTGAGATATATTTTCTGAATGCAGGTTTATATCCAAAACACATTACATAAACTACAGTAGCTCCATGGCTTCTTTGGTGCTGACTGGCAGCTCACAGTTGACAGCTGACTGCTTTGAAAAGTTACCAGACCAAATTATGTATCCCTACGCCGAACCATATGATCTGCAAAAAACATGAGTTTAGCAGCTGTCACTTCTGACAGTCAAAATATAGGTATATACCTAATGTTGACTGTCAGAAGTCAGCTGTGAGCTGTCAGTCAGCACCAAAGAAGCCATGGGGCTACTGTAGTTTAATGTTAACGAGAGCGTTTAAAACAATTTGATTGTGAACATCAGACCCATCCGCTTCGGTATTCCCTGTGCTTTAAAACAGTCGTGTCCTGCTAGTTTGATCAGAAGGTTTACATTGAAAATTAGAAATACTAAAGGGAACAGATTAAAAAAATCACCATTTTTAGTTTAAAAAAATCTATTTTAAAACTCTTATTAATAAAAAGATAAAATTTAAGTTAAAAAAAATATCTTAAGATTATTCTCTCATTTTTTCCCAATCTAAAATGTTTTATTTCAAATCAAATCTGAATCTATGATCTATAGTTAGAATCGAACGTTTTAAAACGAAAATGGTTCGAATCAAATCTAAATTGAATATTTTCATAATGAAAATGTTTCGGGACGAGTCCGAATCACATTTGTTTGTAGATAAATATTATCACATATAAATTTCATATTAGGTAGTAAATTATATTTTTATTTTTTTCATTGATTTAAATACAAAATAAATGGAACGATAAAATCGCACAAAATTTCTCATTGTGTATTATATTTTTGAAATTAGGTTTATAGTTTAAACAATCTTAAATAAGTTTTACGCATAAAAACTCATCCTTTTGTTAATCACAATAATCACTTTTTATACAACAACAAAAAAAAATTGTTCAAATATATTTAAAGATAAAATTCTAAAACTTTCAAATTTTATATAATTTGTTGTAAACTACCCTTAGATTAATTTATTCTAATTAAATAAAAATGCATTACGATTGAGATTAAAATAGTTTCCCGATATTAATTTTGAACCAAATCGCTAGAGCATTTTTTTTAATACCATATTTAAAAAAAAAAGTAAACATTAAACTACCCACAATTTAGTTTCTACACCGAAATCAAGTATACAGAATTTTGTCATTTCATACACCCCACAAAATACTCATTTGGAACCAAATCGTTAAAGCCATGTGTAAAATATTTGACGTTTTTAAAAAATCAGTCATCAGTAAACTATCCTTACACGATTCCCCCCCCCTCCCCGCCCCCAAAAACTAATTATATAGGAGAGTATGGATAATTTGTCATGTCAAACAAATCCTAGCTATGCGTTTTAAACAAAATCGTTAGAGCCATTTTTAAGAAATTTGGAGTTGAAAAAATTACTCTTTAATAAATTACCTTTAATTGAAGGGCTAAGGTAAAAAAAATGTGGTAGACCTATAAAATATAAATATCAGTTTGAACAAAAACCAGCAAACCACTTTGGATCCGTGGCAAGGGACAGACCAACAGATAGACTGACAGACAGACAAACGATATGAGGACAAATATACAGTAAGGCCGAATGGTAAAATTCACTTTTTTGGGTTTGTGTTCACACAAAACGTAAAAATTCATCATAATCTCGAGATAATTTTTTTTCACTATTACAATACTTTTTGATGAAAATAATCCAACGAAACCATGTCCGAATAATGATTATAGTTTAAATATTAGAGATTTTCGTGTTTGTATGGCGAAGTCAAATATAACGTATCATATTCTACTAAATACTTAAAAAAGTTACACTATTTCAATGTTTGAATTATATATTCGAATTAAATAACGGCGAATCAGAATCTGGGATTCATCTGGATTTGAAATCTCGTTTACGACACGAATCTTTCAAATATTCATATTCAAAAATCTCGAATCGAATACGAATACTAACATAACTCTGATTCCCATTTTTGAAACTTCTCTTAGGCTTATTTATCACCCATTTATTGGTCCCTGGACTGTATCTAGTGCGAAGGGGAATCCCTTAGGTTTCGTTCCGTTTAGGGTAATCAAGAAGTTCCAGTGAGGGGAACAAGATCATTAGCTAGAGTGTATTATAGGACAAGGGGGTGTGTGTGTGGTGTGTTGTGTGTGTGTGTGTGTGTGTGTGTGTGTCGCGCGCGTTCGTGCATCCAACATCATGCCATGACCATGACACAAGAGTAAGGGCTGGTGGTTTCATGTCGGACAAGACTAGGGTGACTAGTCTTACATCAACCAACTCAGTCAATTCCAAAATTTGACATAGTTCAGTCATAACCGATTCTATAAGCTCCAGTCTTTGAACTGCCAGCGTTGAGAAAACTCCTCCAAAGACACTCGCATCGGTATAAGTTAACGTTCGCATTTCATTTTGTGTTTACAGTCTGATTTGAATAGGAAGGAAACTTTTTCTTTTTATGTTTATAAAAGTTACTAAAACAATTTTAATGCGTGATGTCATGTGACCTGCAACTGTTTCTTCTAAGAGATAATATCAATACTGATGAAATAGTACAAGAAGTGAGACGAATATATTTCTTGAATCTGAATCTTAAATTTTCTTTCGGGTTTAAATTCGAATCCTCGAGTTTTTTTAAGATGAAATTTTTAGTTAAAGTGAAAATATTTTTTTTTTTTTTAGTTTTGTCTAATTCTTGGCACCACTGACAAATAAAATATTGTTTTTTAGTATATTAACTATATCTAACACAATTTTGTCCTTTTTGTGATTTTTATACTCTTAACTACACAGGACTGTTAGTTCATGTAACCAATGGTCTAAATTCGTTATTTGACGTCAAGGTATTCATTGAAATCCAGATTTTGTTTTTGAGATTTTCACAAAATCTCGAATCTCTCGAATACCACAGGATTCGATTACTCCATCTCTAAATAATACTAATAATAAAATAAAATGTTACACCCTTTTTGCGATCAACATTGGTGGTATTTTCTAAAACTTGCTTCCTATAACTTAATCTCACCATAGTTTCGTCGATTTTTCTTAGAGAGAGAGAGAGATGTGTTATTTCAAGTGTGTATAGTCGTTAGTCGTTGGGACCACTTGTATCCGTGTTGTTATTCATGTTTAGTGTAAATATCTTAATAGATGTATTCGTTTTAATACGGTATTTATTAATGGAAAAATCATGTAAATCAGACATCAAAAAGTCTTAAGTAATAAGCATTATTTGTACGGTCTCAACATTTGTATTATAAATTAGTCCTATAAGGTAAGCCCATACATAATTCTTTTACCGTATAGTTTATTAATGTAACCACTAAAACTATTAAATTCTACAAAGTATGCTATTTAATTACATGAATTTATTTGTATACCATTTGTTTAGACATTTTTAATATTGATAGCTAATCCGCACAACTATTTTCGCCAATGTTATTAATACGGTCAATTTGTAACCAGTCAAAAAATGCATCTTTCTCCGATCAACCAACTTATCCTTTTTTTTATTTATTTTTCGCCCCATTTATGGGTGTATCCATAAGACTTAAGAACTTAAAAAAACTTTTTATCAAACATCCGACTCTTATGTGAAGAATTGAATTTATATTGTTAATAAGATTACTCTAAATAAAATAGTATATTATGTATGTAAATATATAAGTAAGCTATATAACTTCCCACCTTCATTAACCAGTTGGGCGCATTAAAACAACAATCGAAGAGCTATATTGTATTATTATTATATTTTATGTTTCCAAATTTATTTAAATCCATCTTTGGCTCTGAAGAATTAACATCACGTTTTTAACTTATCAATCAATCGCAAATTTTGGTTCTAGTAGTGTCTAAACTCTAAACATTAAAACAATAAATAATTAAATCAGCAAGTATTTGTGTTCAACCAACATAGACCCTTTTATTAATAAGGATTAAAATTGCCTTATTCTTCCCATAATGTTTTAAGTAAATGGCCCAAACCGATTAAATTATTTAAAAACTCACACTGTTTTTATTCAAATAGAGATCTGTAATATTTAAAATATACACAGTTTATTCTAGAAAAGCTTAAATTTGTGTTTTACATTTTGCAAAAACAAACAACAACAAAATCTTTAATTCCCCGTTTATATTTTCTGATAACACTAAATAAACCTAGAAATTGAACGAATACTGAAAACAATTTTAAATATTTTTAACTTTAATAAGATTTCTATTAAATCTATTCAAAGATTCTTGTTCAAACGATGATTTTAAATTTCCTTCGCCCGCGTGTGTAAGACAGAAGCAATCTGTATAAAATATATGTTGAGCGGGAAGTTTCATGACCATCCAAGGGCGTTTCCAATCTTTTACCCTCTCTACAGTATCTTTCTAAATTAAATGTAGAATTTAAAATAGAAATATAATCTAAAACATTCAACTTTTTGTACATAAGTAACTTTTTAGATTGTTGGTAAAATATAAGCTACCGGAAGTGACCGAGAGATGTAATTGGAAATCTAGTTGGAAGGTAGCTACTAAAGCTGTCTACACCCTGGAGAAGTTATTTTTATGTGCTACACTAAATCTCTTCGATTAATTATTTTCATGTAGCAACCAAACAGTTTTAAGTTGTTTTTTTTAATTCAAACAAATTTGACTTCAAATGAGATAAGAAAATGTGTTGTACTTTTGATTTTTATAACTGAAATATTCCCTCTTACCCTACTTTTAATTGCATTGAACATTTAAGTGATGGTATCATAGATTCGTAAAGTGTTGAGTCTTTATAGTTATTTAATTGTATCATTTTGCCAAACTATGTTTTTAATTGGTTAGTTGAAGCATATTTTTTTTAAACATGAATCATGTTTTGGCAAAACTTATAGAGATTATCCATAAAATATAATTTACGTAAGCCATTTATAGAATACACGCCGAGTTTAGAATTTCAATATGATTTTTGGTTTATATTAAAATAACATAATCATTATTTTTAAATTATTTTGATCTTCAAACTAATTTGGTAACCAAACTAAACCACTGCCATTAAAAGGCACGAATAACAATACTAATTATTATTACTATTATTGAGTGTCCTGTTAATGAACTTAGACCGCCAATGCACCCTGTCCTCTGCCTCCTCCTTCAACTTCCAGAATTTTCTTCTTTATTCACGACATCAATATTTGAATCCTCCTCCTTCCAAATCTCCTCTTTCCCTCAACCTTTCCTTCTATGACGTCATGTAGAAGACAGTTCCTCCTAAGGATGTTTCCGATCCAGTTTGCTTTGCACCGAAGAACCACATCCAAGACTAATGATTATTACTATAATTAATATTATCACCATCATTATTGCTATTAGAGAAAATTGTGTAAAGTATCAGAAAAATATCTACAGAGAAAAAAAAAATCACTTTCTTTATACACTAGTTACATATAGTGCTACAAACCCCCCATATTATCTATCATACCATATTTTCCCTTAAATCGGTGCTGAAGAAAATTTTCGGTGATTTGAACACACAGAAAGTGGAATGTGATATTATAGATTTATAATATGTTCCGAGATATTTATTTTGTTGTTCAAACCACAGCAAATATATTTTAAGAAGGTTTTCAATCACTACTAGTCTTATTAATCAGATTTAAGGAATAATTTAATACTAATTTTAAAATAACGAAATTAAACTATTTCGTTTACTCAGGGCATTTGACGTGAATATTTCAAACACAAGGTTATATCAGCAGACGAGGTACAAACTAACTTAATATAAGATATAATACAGATCACTAAAAACCACCTGGCATGTTGGTTTCTGGATAATACCCCAGGAGCTTTACCTAGGCTCAAACCAAGGATTCCCAAGTTATTTGTTAGTACTCTAACTAATCAACCATAGAGACTGAAGATCTTAATTGTTTTAATGAGAGCTTCGTCTGGTATTCAGATGCACGGATGAATTATCAACACCAGGGTTGGATATTAAGTTAGTTTTTTTTTCGTCTTGTGCTGAGATGTACACGTGTTTAAATAATTACCCGTTAAATGGTCCAAATTAGTAACGTGTTGATATTTCCATTTAAATATTAGGTTACAGTGATAAATTAATGTGTTTATATGTTGACATTGTCAACTAACTTGGGCTGGGCCCACCGCTTTCTCTTCCCCCCCCCCTTCCCCTATATCCAGGCGCCTCGCGGATGAAGACGACGAGCTGTCGGAGGTGCAACCGGACGCGGTGCCCCCGGAGGTTCGCGAGTGGTTGGCGTCCACCTTCACCCGCCAGCTCGCCACCACGAGACGTAAAAACGACGAGAAGCCCAAGTTCCGGTCGGTGGCGCACGCCATCCGGGCCGGTATCTTCGTCGACCGCATCTATCGGCGCGTCTCCAACACCGCGCTCATGCAGTTCCCGCCAGAGGTCGTCAAGGTCCTAAGGTAAAATCACGACAACTGGCTGAGGTTGGGGATAGGGTGGAAGACGTTGTTGAGCTTTTAGGACGGTGACTGAAATATACCTTCTGCTATACTCTGGCTAACAAGGCCCACCTGCATCATCGCGTGTGACTTAAGAGGTCGAGGTTTGAATCCTTTTTAAGACATACCCTGGAGTAAGGATTGCGTGCTAATTTAGATAAACTTCCTTTAACCCGCTCCGGTGGCCGCATGGTCTAACGCGTCACTCTCGCAGTATACTGGACTGCTGCTGATGGGGAGATTGAGCTACAAATCTCAGTCGGGTGTGTTGAGGGTGGTTTTCCTTAAATGGTTTATCACTCTCCCTCCATGCAATTTCGGATACCTTTTCCTTTAAATATAACCTTCCTCATCCATAACACATTAGCTTAATTAATATATATGCGTTTTAAAAAAAATATTGTGCTGAAATTAATAAATAACAATCTTGTTGCTCCAAAACATGTTCCAGTGGTCGCATGGTCTAAGGCGCCACTATCACAATAGATTAGTCTGTTGATGATTGGGAGATCGGGGTTAGATCCCGGTCAGGTGTATGAGGTGGTTTTTTTCCCTAAAAAAGAGATACCACTCTTTCTCCACGAAAATGCTGGTACACTTCATTTAAATTCAACCTTCCTCATCCTTAACTAACTGGTGTAATCGATACATAATGCATACAACCTGAACAAGTAGTAAGACATGGTGCAATAAATAAAGACTGAACAATTAGTTTGTCATAATAAAACCTTAAAATTGAAACAAAATGTTGGATCAAATTTCTTGAATCCCATTTTCCATAAACAGAGTTGAATATAAAAAATAACTTTCCTTAGCTTGGATTAATAAGTTAGTCAACCATAAGCGTACCAATTTAAGAATAATCCTCCTTTGTGTGATATAAAACCATTGCTACCCCATTGATATATTATTTTATTTATTAATGTTAATAGGTGGTGACCTGGTGGTCTAGGGGTAAGGTGTCAGACTTCTGTGCTGGCGGCCGGGGTTCAATCCTCGGTCCCGGCACAGATTTATCTGATTACCAAACCCTTCCTTCACCTCTGACAAGACTTCTTGTGAATTTGGGGAATGCCAGGCCTACACCGTGGTTCGGATTCCACGTTAAACTGTAGGTCCTTCATTTCATCTCACAATCACCCTACCATTACACATTAGCGTAAGTGCGTATAACCCGAATGGGTAGTAAGACGTGGTGCTAATAATAATAATTAATAATAATAATAATTAATGTTAATACTTCTTTTTTTCTCCCAGACACTAGACGACTGGTCTTTCGACGTGTTTGCACTCAGCGAATCTGCGACTAGCCAACCAGTCAAATACCTTGGCTACGATCTCCTTAATCGTTATGGAATGATACATAAATTCAAGGTAGGATAATACTCTTGAAATCTTTATTCCAATGTTTAATTTCATTTGGTTGTTATAAATATCACAGAGCTGTAGATAATTATTTTACTTAAGGGTTTCTTACACATGGCTATTCATGGAGGTATTCATATGTTGACGTTTTAATGACGTTGCCTAGCTGTGACGTCACGGTGTATCAAGGTAGTATTTCCCATTGTAGTTAATTTTAAGTTATATTCGGTGAGATAAAGCATTGAAACAAAAACCATAAATTCTTAAAGTCTCAGTAAATTATTGTTTTTATTATTCAGTAGCTTTTTTTGTAAACCTAATTTTTATGCATCATCTACAGCCTAGGCTATTTGGTTTATTTACGAAAATGGCCCTTTGGAGTCTTCCTGCCAATACTTAGATTTTAAAAAAAGTCCGTGATAGCATATATCTATCTAGAAGAAGAAACAATAAAAAGTTTAAAATTAAAAAGCCAGTTAATGTTTTCTAGATGCAAATAGTATAGTAAGTGTGTATACTCGTCAGATGAAGAGGGTATTTGCTATCGGTAGATAAACAAGATCCACATAGGGTGAACTGCTCATTTTATTCCAAAGTGTGATAGTGCTTAAAGTGCTTAGGTAGGTTAATTTAAGCTGCACACCGATTCGTAAAATAGTTTCTAAATCTCCAAGTAGGTGACGTACACGGTACACGCCGATCATGTTATCGGTTGTCGGTTACGGTAACCACCAAGTCTCTGGTGAGAGAATGGTGCAAGGCTCATCCAATAGCCTATAACAATATTAGGACTATAACTTTACAAGATCACATGTGACTGAATGAGTGTGTGTTTATTTTAAATGTTAGTTTTAAAATGGGACCCCCCCCCCCCCTCACTTCATTGGCCACATGGTCTTTAAGGCGTCACTCTCATGTTAGAATGGCCTTCTGATGACCATTGGGAGATCGGGGTTCAAATCCCGGTATACTGAGGGTGGTTTTTTATTAAGGTTTTCCACTCTCATTCCACGCAAATACGGGTAGATAACCTATCAATTGCCTTCATCCTCATACCTATCCTATTATAGTAATTATCATATATACGTAGAACCTGAACAGGCGATAACAAAAATGGGTGTGTCCAGGAATTCATATTTTTAACGTGTATTTTAAATAGATTTTTTTTAAACATAAATGCCATTTACACATTATTTTTTTAAAAAAACATATATATTTTAAATGTAGTCTTATTTAGTCTTTTAAATTTCTGGTTTCAATAGTATTCTATACTAATATTCTAAAGAGGAAAGATTTGATTTTTTGTTTTTTTGTTTGTAATGGATAAACTAAAAAAACTACTGGACCGATTTTAAAAATTCTTTCACCAATATAAAGCTACATTATCAGTGAGTAACATAGGCTGTATTTTATTTTGAAAATTAAATTTATTCCTCATAAAAATGTCGATAGTTTTACACAAGGTATAATATACCTATATTTATTGGCATAATCTGGATTAGAATTACGTTTCAGAGATAACGTTTCCATTTGAAATCGGGCACCATGGGAGGGGGAGGGGGGTTATATAAATCTTATACTACAGTGGGTCACAGGTAGTGGGGGGGGGGCAAGTGAGGGCCTTATATGAATCTTATAACACAGTGGGTCATGGGCAACGCCGTGCGGGATTGTCTAGTTATATAAACATGTACTAACTATTTTATCATTAATTTAATTTAAGAAAACCACCAAATTAAATGGGTTTCGGGCTTGCCCCGTTTTTCCATTATCTGCGCGTAGACTTAATCTAAACCACATTTCTCATTTCCTATCTCTTATATTAATTAAACCGTTGTAATAGACTAAATACATTTACATTTACATCTGGTACTAAATATTGGTTGCTGTTCACAAATGCGAGTTATTGGCACTAACAAACCTGATTATTAATTTAAATTACTGTAGTTGTAAAATGAAATCTGGACATGGGAAGTGAACCCGGGACCTTAGGCTTGGCGTGCTAATGCTCTGCCACTGAACTATCCAGGATTCGTACCTTGCTCAGGGTCATACTTCCAGTATCCAGGTATCATTTTTTAACTAATTTAAATTAATTGAATTTTTGGGTCTCTTCCATATAGAAATTCCTGTAATTACAAATGATTTGCAACCCACGTGTTGATATTCAAACCTGTATATCTCAATTTAGAGCGGTGTCTTGCTAAACCTAAAGGACCATAGTCGATTCCCGTGTCCAGGTGTGATTTTCGAATATTGTAGTATGCACACAATTTGAAGATAAGACGTGCGTTATGTAAAAGTGAAGCTGAAGTTTTCTGAAGACAGTGGTGTTATTATTAGCACCGCGTCTTACTACCCGTTCGGGTTATACGCACTTACGCTAATATGTAATAGTAGGGTGATTGTGAGATGAAATGAAGGACCTACAGTTTAACGTGGAATCCGAACCATGGTGGAGGCCTGGCATTCCCCACATTCACAAGATATCTTGTCAGAGATGAAGGAAGGGTTTGGTAATCAGATAAATCTTTGCCGGGACCGAGGATTGAACCCCGGCCGCCAGCATAGAAGTCTGACACCTTACCCCTAGACCACCAGGTCACCCGACAGTGGTGTTGAGGATCATGACCTCACTCTTTGTTCTTCCTTGGTGTTGTCAGGTACCTCCTGTGACGCTGGAGACGTTCTTGAACAAGGTGGAGGAAGGTTACTGCAGACACAGGAACCCTTACCACAACAACCTGCACGCCGCAGACGTGGCGCAGACCGTCCACTACATGCTCTGTCAGACCGGCCTCATGGTGGGTGACGCTCACACACAGTCCAATGTTCATAGGAAGAGCCTTTTAGAAATTACAAACACATGTCTTGATTTCATTATTCATTTATTATTATTATTATTATTATTATTATTAGCACCGCGTCTTAATACCCGTTCGGATTATACGCAATTACTCTAATGTGTATGCTAGGGTGATTGTGAGATGAAATGTAGGACCTACAGTTTAATGTGGGATCCGAACCATGGTGGAGGCCTGGCATTCCCCACATTCACAAGTTATGATTAATACACGTCTTGTCAGAGGTGAAGGAAGGGTTTGGTAATCACATAAATCTGTGCTGGGACCGAGGATTGAATCCTGGACCTCCAGCACAGAAATCTGACACCTTACCCCTAGACCACCAGGTCACTTCAATATTAATTACTTTTTTTTTTACTATATGCTAAACAAAATTTTATATATATCGACAAGCTACATCAAAAATGGCAGAAACAGATAGATACACGTGGCTTTATGTATGGTTAATAAATGAAAGTTGTTTTACTAACTTTTCATATTTGTCAAAAAAAGGTCCTTCCTATCAAAATTGTATACTAGAGGTTCTAATACATTGTCCTATTGTGATGTGAGTAAGGCCAAGAAAAGATTTTTGATATTTGAATTATTATTTTTTTCATTTTTGTCTGAAAAGTTGCTATTAAGATGGAGAAGCTAGAAAAGGTCAGTAGTTTTTATGTCAAAACTTTTTTTTTTGTCAAAAGAAATAAAAAACGATATATCCATTAGAAACATATTTAATTTTTCTTTGGTAACATTAACAGTTGTTGAATATCTGTCACGGATTTCCTGAAATTTAATTACTTTTTATCTTCATTTAAAAAGTTTCTCATCTAATGCTCATGACAGATATTCAACAACTGTTGATATCACTAAGTAAATTAAATTAAATTCTATGTTTCTACTGGATAAATATTTTATTTATTTTAGCAAAAAAAAAAAAAAAGTTCTGAAATAAAAACTGCAAACACACTTAACTTTTTATCATGTCCGCTACACTCCTACCTTAAGCGTATGGGTGTCTAAACAAAAAAGATATATTTTTTTAAAATATTCAAAATTAGTTGTAAATGATTTAAAACAGTGATAGGCAAAAAAAAAAAATTGGATCTAAGTGGTTGTATGGCACGGTATAAAACGAATTATACAACAATATTAGTATATGTACTATCCCTTAAAAGTATTTAGGACTACATACTGATAGCATACAGAGTTAATATGTGTACCTGGTTTGGAGTCTTATCAGAAGCGCAAAAGTAAGTGAATCAAACGTGCACAATTTCTTGTTGTCTCAAGAGTCCCATATGGCGACACCACAAGAAAAATATATTTTTCAGAAACTACAAGTATTGTGAGTTTCATAAATTAACATAACTTGACCTAACCATTATTAATATGAGTAAGAGTTTTATTCCCTGTAGTTTTATTATTTTACTGTAACGTTCATTGTAAAGAGTAAGGTAACGGTTCCACCGTTTTGCCACGCCGTATTGTTGTTTTTCCCTCTGCGTTCTTTTGAGTTCTCTCTATTGCACTTTGGGTATTCTTGGAGTATTTTGATTTCTCTAATTATTATCATTTAGTCTATTTCGCATAGTTCGATGAGCATTCATAGCCGATACTGACCTAATCGATAAAAGGTGTCCCCGTGCAGAACTGGTTGACGGACCTGGAGATCTTTGCGACACTGGTGGCAGCCATCATCCACGACTACGAGCACACGGGGACCACCAACAACTTTCACGTCATGTCAGGGACAGACACCGCCCTGCTGTACAACGACCGAGCCGTCCTAGAGAACCATCATATCAGCGCCTCCTTCAGGTAACTTAGTTAAATAACCATCATATCAGCACCTCCTTAAGGTAACTAAGTTCTATAACCATCATATCAGCACCTCCTTAAGGTAACTAAGTTCTATAACCATCATATCAGCACCTCCTTAAGGTAACTAAGTTCTAGAACCATCATATCAGTGCCTCCTTCAGGTAACTAAGTTATATAAACATCATATCAGCGCCTCCTCCAGGAAACTAAGTTCTAGAACCATCATATCAGCGCCTCCTTCAGGTAACTAAGTTCTAGAACCATCATATCAGCGCCTCCTTCAGGTAACTAAGTTCTAGAACCATCATATCAGTGCCTCCTTCAGGTAACTAAGTTTTAGAACCATCATATCAGCGCCTCCTTCAGGTAACTAAGTTCTAGAACCATCATATCAGTGCCTCCTTCAGGTAACTAAGTTCTAGAACCATCATATCAGCGCCTCCTTCAGGTAACTAAGTTTTAGAACCATCATATCAGCGCCTCCTTCAGGTAACTAAGTTCTATAACCATCATATCAGTGCCTCCTTCAGGTAACTAAGTTCTAGAACCATCATATCAGCGCCTCCTTCAGGTAACTAAGTTCTATAACCATCATATCAGTGCCTCCTTCAGGTAACTAAGTTCTAGAACCATCATATCAGCGCCTCCTTCAGGTAACTAAGTTCTAGAACCATCATATCAGCGCCTCCTTCAGGTAACTAAGTTCTAGAACCATCATATCAGCGCCTCCTTCAGGTAACTAAGTTATATAACCATCATATCAGTGCCTCCTTCAGGTAACTAAGTTCTAGAACCATCATATCAGCGCCTCCTTCAGGTAACTAAGTTCTATAACCATCATATCAGTGCCTCCTTCAGGTAACTAAGTTCTAGAACCATCATATCAGCGCCTCCTTCAGGTAACTAAGTTATATAACCATCATATCAGTGCCTCCTTCAGGTAACTAAGTTCTAGAACCATCATATCAGCGCCTCCTTCAGGTAACTAAGTTCTAGAACCATCATATCAGTGCCTCCTTCAGGTAACTAAGTTCTAGAACCATCATATCAGCGCCTCCTTCAGGTAACTAAGTTCTAGAACCATCATATCAGCGCCTCCTTCAGGTAACTAAGTTCTAGAACCATCATATCAGCGCCTCCTTCAGGTAACTAAGTTCTAGAACCATCATATCAGCGCCTCCTTCAGGTAACTAAGTTCTAGAACCATCATATCAGCGCCTCCTTCAGGTAACTATGTTCTAGAACCATCATATCAGCGCCTCCTTCAGGTAACTAAGTTATATAACCATCATATCAGCACCTCCTTCAGGTAACTAAGTTCTATAACCATCATATCAGTGCCTCCTTCAGGTAACTAAGTTCTATAACCATCATATCAGCGCCTCCTTCAGGTAACTAAGTTCTAGAACCATCATATCAGCGCCTCCTTCAGGTAACTAAGTTCTAGAACCATCATATCAGCGCCTCCTTCAGGTAACTAAGTTCTATAACCATCATATCAGTGCCTTCTTCATGTTTAATCAATATCACAAACATCATATCCTTAGTGTTTGAATGTCCTCCCACAGGGTGATGCGAGAGGAGGAATGCAACATCCTCCAGAACCTGTCTAGGGAAGAGTTCCGCGAGTTCCGGACCCTGGTGATAGACATGGTGCTCGCGACGGACATGAGCTTTCACTTCCAGCAGCTCAAGAACATGAGGAATCTGCTCAGCCTTGCAGAACCGAGGTGAGACACTCCCCCCCCCCTCCCCCTCCTAGCCCTACATTCTCAGTGACTATCCTCGACTCGGAACTAGAAGTTTCCTAGGTTCGATACCCGACCAGAAGAATTACGGCTTTTCCTTACTACAATCACCCTATTTGGTTTTCAATCCCCTCCCCTAAGCTAGTGTTTCTTATTTTTTATTGAGTATTCCCTTGTCATCTTGTTCTGTCAAAAAAAAAAGGGTCGCCGCTGGGAATTTAATATTAAAAACTCGGCCACTTTTAGTGTTAAAACCCGCCTCGGTGGCGTAGTTGGCTAACGCGCTTGTGTTGAGCTCGACTGCTGAGGACGGGGAGATCAAGGTTAGAATCTCGGTCGGGTGAACTGGGGGCGGTTTTTCCTAAATGGTTTTCCACTCTCCCTCCACGCAAATGCGGGTTCACTTCCTCTAAATTCAACCTTCCCAATTCCTAATACATTAGCGTAATTAGTACTTAAAGCATATAACCAGAACGGGTAGTAAGACGCGGTGCTAAATATTATTATTATTATTTAGTGATCAACAATGTATTATTGAAAGTGAATGTGTATTGAATGTGTGGACTTGCTTTATACACAGTATGAGACAGGTAGCAAAACTGAGAGGTTGATATACATTATTACTAAGTGTGTGTAATAATGACGTGTTTGGGCTACATCCATCTGTAGCTCAGTTTGCGGAAAGATTAGCCGGTACTAATTTACCTTTGCCCAGGGGATGTCTGAATGTACTAATTGTACATCTTTTCCATGTCTTGATGAGATGACAGAATGATTGTGTATATGGTGTAGTAGAGAAAATGAATATCTTAGCCTAACTTAAGACTAATTAACCAAACTTTGGTGACTATGCGAATTTTTACTTTTTCAAACAAAAAAAAAATCCCTTGGTACCAGCCAGGAATCGAACCCGGGACCTCTAGTTTTAGTGCCCAGGGGCTCTGACCACTATACTACGAGGTCGGTTAATACATGTGTGTTAAAATATATTATTATGATTGGGTATTCGTGTTCTGTCTTTCAACAGGTCCATTGCCTTATCTAACCAACTTATCCTCCCGCAAATTCAATCAGCGTCTTACTTCTTAAGATCCTGAAACATCAATCAGTTACATTTGTGGTTTTTCTGCCCCCCCCCCTCCCCACACCCTTTTTTTGTCCTTCCTCTTTACCTACTGGGTACATGTGATTCTTGACTCCATTTTGAATCGTGTCAAGGATCAAATAGCTCTAATCACAACAAACGCTTGGAGTGAGTGGAAATTTTAAGTTGATTAACTTTGAATAAAAAACTTATATGATTATTATTATATTACGTTAAATATGGCTTTTAATAAATTAAAAATAAAGGGTACTGTGCACCGCACAAACTCGGAAACTTTTCATTTTATAAAATTAAATTTCAAAAAATTATGTTTACGTTTAATATTCCTACATTTTTTTTCAACTATAAGTTACTTCATATATATCAAAAAAAAAGGTACAGTGAAATGATCAAATTCGGAAATTGTTGTTCATGTAAATTACCCTCAATGTCATTTTCATGTGAAAATTACCATTTTTTTTTGTAATACTTAACACTGCCAAGATGTGAATCTTAGTCAAAATCTTTAAAACCGACTTTGAAAAAATCTTTTTTTTTTTTTGTCCTTTCACCCTTCAGTAAACTACCCTTAATTTTAGGGTTAGATATCTAATTCCAAAAATACTTCCGAGGAATCTTATTAAAACCCTAGATACCAAGTTATAGCCTGATCGCTAAAATTGTTTCGTCTGAAAACAGAGATACAAGCATACAAGCAGATATCAATGCAAAAACCACTTTTTCAAGTTGATATCCATCAAGTCGGTCTAGGGGTAAGGTGTCAGACTTCTATGCTGGCGGCCGGGGTTCAATCCTCGGTCCCGGCACAGATTTATCTGATTGCCAAACCCTTCCTTCACCTCTGACAAGACATCTTGTGAATGTGAGGAATGCCAGGTCTCCACCGTGGTTCGGATTCCACGTTAAACTGTAGGTCCTCCATTTAATCTCACAATCACCCTACAATTACACATTAGCGTAAGTGCGTAGAACCCGAACGGGTAGTAAGACGCGGTGCTAATAATAATAATAATAATATATAATAATAATAATAATAATAATAATAATAATATCCATCAAAATCATGAGTTTGATTTTTTTGAAGACCACAAGACCTTTTCTATTAGAGGGCTCACAATAAAGTAAAATCCTAGTCAAAATTTTAAAATTCCGGCCTCGAGGTGTAATTGTTCGTGCACAGGGGCTACAAATTTTAAAATTTCTGACATCTTTGTGTGTTAGATATTGCGCAATACTCATGACAGATAAACTATTAATTTTATTAGTATAGAATATTCTATAAATTAAAACACATATAAAAATAAAATAAAAACATCAACACGTGTAACTTGTAATGTATCAACCCGCCAGTCAAGATTAACACTTGTTTCCACACAGTGTTGACAAGTCGAAGGCGTTGTCCTTGGTGCTCCACTGTTGCGACATCTCTCACCCAGCCAAGAGGTGGGACCTCCACCACAAATGGACGATGCAGCTCTTAGAGGAGTTCTTCATCCAAGGTGACAAGGAGAGAGAGTTAGGGCTGCCGTTCAGCCCCCTCTGCGACCGGAACAACACGCTTGTGGCAGAGTCCCAGATCGGTGAGCGCTTTGTTTGATTTGTTAGAATGAGGATGTGGTTTTCAAAGGAAAAATATCTAATTAGGATATCAAACTCGATTCCTTGGTAACCTCAATTGTTGGCGGATGCATTCAAATCATGGATTTATTGTTCATTTCACCATCATCATCATCATCATCATTATCATAACTGTTTCCAGATTCTCTTTAATGTTTGAGTGGTCTAAAGCAGCGGTACCCAACCTTTTTTCACTTACGTATCCCTTTAGCAGCCCATTTCCATATATTGTGCCCTTAAATTTTATCAAAATGTTTTAACTATACTACATCAGTAGTTATTTCTGATTTATTTGTTGCAACTGAAAATAAAAGGGCTATTGATGGGATTAAAAAAACAATGTAACAATAAGCTGAATACAGAGTGCATATAGTTCTACATTCAAAAAACAAAAGTTACAATTAAAATTGACACATTTGATTAATTTATTTATTTATCTATTAATGATTATAAAAACTATTTTATGTTTGAAATTTAAATCATTTTATTAAGGTCAAACATACAGAAGAAAACCCGCACTGCCGCTTACCATATTGTTGAGTTAATTTCATAACTTTTGACTTATCTTTTGTCTTACACTGGTGGCATATAGCTCTTTCCGCCAGTATTCAAATATTTCACGTATCTCCATATGTCATAGCACGTACCCCACAATGGGAACCACTGGTTCTCAAATTATTTCTCACCAAGATCCACAGCTATATTTTTTCTCATGGACAGGGCCAGAGGTTGTGAAAGTTTAATTAATTAAATTTACATTACATTCTCGTTGCCAGTTTATGTGTTGATGTTTTTCAGGTTTCATCGAGTTCATTGTGGAGCCAAGCATGGGTGTGTGTAGTGATATGTTGGAAAGTATCCTGGGCCCTATTCACTCGTCCTGCAAGCCTCAGATCGGAGAGGGGGCCAGAGAGTCAATATCCGAGGAAGGGGAACTAGACAGGACAAAGAATGGTAAGGGGATTAATTCAGTGGTGAGCCTGTGGGTTAGTATCCAAGATATTTTACTTAGTAGGCTGAATGGGGTCAGGACTTTAAGAAAATTATGATTGTGTGAGGGGGTGAAATTAATTGAGATAACACTATTACCTATAATCTTACATATCTAGTTTGAAAAAAATCATAGTCTTGCAAATAACAAGAAAATGATGATATTTTATTTCTTGAAATCTATAGAAACAATAATTCCAAACTAGAAAGTTTTCAAAATTGATGACTAGAATCAAATTCACTGAAAGATACCCTTGCATACCCCTTCTTTCCCCTTTTCAAAACACAAAGGGGTGGAATAGGTTCTAAGGGGGAGGAGAGGGTTGGCGTGGAAGGGGAAATATTGAAAAGTTAAAAGTTACTGACCCCGTGCCTATAAATCGTTGTGTGGCATTTGTTGAAACAGGTTCCTTTGTTTTGTATCAGTGAAAGCTAACAGTTTATGTTTTATATGTATACTAATACAATAATGAGTGGAGTTATTGGAGTGAGCAGCTATTGTAATCTATAGTAATATATACAAGTGCTATGTATAGTATAAAACATACATATTTTGCTGGAAGAAGTTTTGAACAACCCTTTGAAATAGTGAATATGAGAAGATTAAAGATTCAATTCCAGAGTTAAATAAATGTAACCACATTAAGAAAAAAGGATGGCTTTTCATAAAAAAAAATTATTTAAAGCTATCTTTTGCTAACTGGGTTTGGTTCAGAAACAAAATGTACCGTTGGCCTTTTTTGTCATTGATGTACATAAAATGCATTCAATATTCAAAAATAATAAATTACACCAAATAACATTTGCTGCGGGTTGCAATAGGCCTATGTGTGGTAATTTAAAAAATATATACTACTTGTATGCATATTTAATGTAATTAATTAACACACAATACAGTTGATTTACATTTAAATGTATATATTTCTATGTTTTTAGGTATATATTTGATTTAAAAATTGTCAGCTTTAGGGGGGCAGAACTGGAATGGGATTCACAGGGAGAATTATCTCTCACCCTCATCCTTGCTTCCTCTTTGACGTGCAAATTCTAGTGTGCCTTATGTAAATCATGGAAAAGAAGGATGCCCAAAGCCACAATTATCATTAAAAAAACCACCGCCAAATAGTTTCTTGAAGCATATCATATTTTAAAAAAAGAACCCCTGGTCCCCCCTCCCCTTTTGATCATACCTAAAAAAAATTGTTGCGAGACGCTACTGTTTAGTTTGTCAAATAGGACAGTGGGTGAAGAATGTATCAAGTGTACAGTTTTAATAAGCTCTCCATACCCTGGCAACACGTCACGACAATCCATATTCAGTGAAGTTATTTCTTAAGTATCTAAATGTTGGTAGTGATGGATTCGCGGCTAGGGGTTCGTGTGTTGTTAGTGTTGTTGGGCCTGGTTTGTAATTCGTGTGCTGATATGATCACTTAGCTCGAAAAGAGGCTGAGAATAACTATGATGAATCCCTACGGGACTCTTATCATGCCCTTGTACCTTCAGGTGCCACATCTAGCCCAGAGCGTCCTGGTAGGTTTAAGATCAAGAAACCTTGGGTTGGCTGCCTCATCGAGAACAAGACTACGTGGAAGGATCAGGCAGTAAAAGGTTAGTGTTTGAGAAGGACCTGATGGAAAGGAATCTATCTATACTCAAGAATATAACATATTTTTAAATTTTCATTTAAAAAATAAAAATAGTGAAAAGTGAAAAAGTGAATATACAAGTATACTTAATTTTCATTGCAATTGATTTATTTAGTAAAAATAAATATTAGACCTCTCATTATTAATTATTAAAATTTAAATCAAAGTATATATGATTGCTCTTAAAAAAGTGGTGTAGCCCCTTCCTCTTTAAAAAAAACATGAGGACCCCATTTTTCCTAAAAAAAATAGTTTAAACGCCAAAATATGTAAATCTGATTGGAAGTGTAAAGTTAAGCATTTTTAATGTTGACAGAATATCTGCAATATCCATCCCATGGGTATATTACATTAAATTTAGAACTGCAATAAATTATTATTATTATTATTAGCACCGCGTCTCACTACCCGTTCGGGCTATACGCACTTACGCTAATGTGTAATGGTAGGGTGATTGTGAGATGAAATGAAGGACCTACAGTTTAACGTGGAATCCGAACCACGGTGGCAGCCTGGCATTCCACACATTCACAAGATGTCTTGTCAGAGGTGTAGGAAGGGTTTGGAACTGCAATAAATAATAAGATATTTTTGAAAGTCTTCATAAATCCCAAGAGATTTTTATAATATTAATTTTTCCCGGCTTTGTTTTTTTTTTTTTTTTACTTCTTGATTTAGTTTTATTAGTAATTAGGTGACCGGGCGGTCTAGGGGTAAGGTGTCAGACTTCTATGCTGGCGGCCGGGGTTCAATCCTCGGTCCCGGCAAAGATTTATCTGATTACCAAACTCTTCCTTCACCTCTGACAAGACATCTTGTGAATGTGGGGAATGCCAGGCCTCCACCGTGGTTCGGATTCCACGTTAAACTGTAGGTCCTTCATTTCATCTCACAATCACCCTACCATTACACATTAGCGTAAGTGCGTATAACCCGAATGGATAGTAAGACGCGGTGCTAATAATAATAATAATAATAATCTTCAAAATAACAATTTTAAGAAATACATTTTTGTCCAGTCTTCAAATTTTCCAAAAATTAATCTAATGAATATTTCTATTCATTACTGTTTCCAGCCTGTATTCTCGGTCAGTTTTTTATTCAAGCCATATATTTTCCACTACCGGCTTGCTAGGCCTGTCGTAGCTTCATATGTCTTATAATCTAATTTAAGACCGGGACAGTCACAACATCCAGTCCCAGGACATTAATTCAACACTGTGAGAGGGTTAACCCACATTTCACCAACGATACATTTTTCAGGCATGCCAGGAATCAAACCCGGGACCCTTATCTCAGAAGACAGACACACTATTGACTGAGCTAAGATCTGTGATAATTAAATGTTTAAATGTATCATTACTTTTATTTTCAATCAATTGTAAAGGTCAATCAGTGTAATTAAATAATATAATACAACAACATTTTATTTACACTACTGACCACAGATTAATTAACCCTGTGTAAATTTATAGCATGTCACCTAATACGTGGGTCCCTCCCTCCCTAACACTTGGTTCTGCAGGGTCCCTAACACTAGGCTTTGCAGGGTCCATAATACTTGGCTTTGCAGGGTCCCTAACACTTGGCTCTGCAGGGTCCCTAACACTTGGCTTTGCAGGGCCCTAAGACTTGACTTTGCGGGGCCCCTAACACTTGGCTCTTCAGGGTCCCTAACACTTGGCTCTGCAGGGTCCCTAACACTTGGCTTTGCGGGGTCCCTAACACTAGGCTCTGCAGGGTCCCTAACACTTGGCTCTGCAGGGCCCTAACATTTGGCTCTGCAGGGTCCCTAACACTTGGCTCTTCAGGGCCCCTAACATTTGGCTCTGCAGGGTCCCTAACACTTGGCTTTGCAGGGTCCATAACACTTGGCTTTGCAGGGTCCCTAACACTTGGCTCTGCGGGGTCTATAACACTTGACTTTGCGGGGCCCCTAACATTTGGCTCTGCAGGGTCCCTAACACTTGACTTTGCGGGGCCCCTAACACTTGACTTTGCGGGGCCCCTAACACTTGGCTCTTCAGGGTCCCTAACACTTGGCTTTGCGGGGTCCCTAACACTTGGCTCTGCAGGGTCCCTAACATTTGGCTCTGCAGGGTCCCTAACATTTGGCTCTGCAGGGTCCCTAACACTTGGCTCTGCAGGGCCCCTAACACTTGGCTCTGCAGGGTCCCTAACACTTGGCTCTGCAGGGTCCATAACACTTGGCTCTGCAGGGTCCCTAACACTTGGCTCTGCAGGGTCCCTAACACTTGACTTTGCGGGGTCCCTAACACTAGGCTTTGCAGGGTCCCTAACATTTGGCTCTGCAGGGTCCCTAACACTTGGCTCTGCAGAGTCCCACTGTACTCAAATCACATCTTAAAATCCATAGGAGAATATTTCTTTTATCTTCCAGATGCTGAACTTAGGGCACAAAATCAACAACAAGAAAACGAAGAGACTGACTTAACAGCACCAACAGAGGAATAGCAACCGCACAAAATAATCTAAACTTTGGGCCCTACAGGTCACTTGGATTGTTTTTATTACTATTTTTAACCGTCAACACTGCACCAAGAGAATTTACCGCATGGCTACTCGCTAAAGAGATCTGCATATTTTATTGCAGTTAGATTGCTCAGGCAATTATAAATGTAGTCTACTGTACTAACAATTTATATTACAAAGTTTTTTTGTTTGTTTTTTGGTAGGCTGGACTTAAAAGATTTTGAAAATATATATTTATAAAACATATGCTCAGCACCTTAGTAAAAATATTCTACTTTCATTTTATCCAAAGTTTTGCTAGCCTTACAATTTAATCAAAGAGCGGGGAATATATCGGCATGAATTAAAGAATAATGTTGTTTTATATATGTTATACAGCATATATGTGGCCAGGGATGAGAAGATCAAAGAGAGATTTTTTGAGTTGTAAGATTCATTTTTATTTAAATTAATAGAGCCGAGGTCTTCAATTTATAAATTGTGTGAGATTAATTTATTGTCTTGAAAGAAAGTGCGAAAGGTTGGTTAAAAGAACAACTAAAATGATATGTTAACTTTTTTATATCTGGTGTTTTATTAAAGGTATAAATTATGCAATTGCACTTGATTAAAATTGATTTAAAAAATAGATATTGTAAAATATAGGTGAACTTTCTCCGACCTAATGCAGCAACTCCCATCTTTCCTTCCCTTTTCATTAACTGTAAAACTATCATTTGAAATATAAATACTAATAATGTTATTTATTTGAGACAGGATGTATCTATGATATGTTAGAAAGACACTTTTATAAAATACCAATAAAATAATTGTTACGGAACTCCGCACAAACTTTCTCACTCTATTTTTTTTTTAAATGGAGATATTTACTCGAAATTTGTAATATAATATACACTAGCAAACACGAGAACAAATTGCGCTAGACATACGTAAAAACATTTATTACTCATGGTTTTAAATTTCATAATTTAATTTTAAGGAATTAAAGTCTTCATTTGTATATTTGGATCAATACAAAATATCAATATTGGGTCCCCAAGGGTCAACACTTCGTATTAAAATTCTGGTCAAAATTTTCGTCATTTTACTAGGGGATATCTTATGTTTATTGAATTGCTATTAAATTTCTCTTTTATAAATTTTGACCAATTAAATAGGTAATTACTGACTATTGAGTCTAAAATTAGAGAGATAGAATCGTTATAGCCAATTTTAAGAAAATGGAATTTTTCTCTTTTCACCCTTTAGTTAACTACTATTAATTTTAGGGCTAGACAGACAGCGTTGCAAAAACCACTTCTTAGGGTGCAGGGGGTCATGGGACTTTGACATCCCTCAACATTTCAGGTTAGATTTTTTTTACAGTCGAAAAGTTAAAAAATATATATATTTGCGTATAGGTTGAAATTTATTGGTTTTATAAAAATATGCTTAAAATAAAATATTTGTATCATAAATAGACCTACATATTTACAATGATAAGTAATTTCATATCTCAAATATTTCCAGAGATATGATAAAAAAAAATGAGAATTTACTCATCAGACCGGAGACCTTAAAATAATTTTTCAGAAATATTGAGAGTAGCCAATTTGCTTGGAATATTTATAAATTTTTTGAAATGAAATTTAATCAAAATTGTTAGAGCAAATTTTGAGAAAATCGACTAGTGCTCTTTTTATCCTTTATTAAACTACCCTTAATTTTAGGGTTAGATATCGAATTCCAAAAACCCCTCGGGGAAACCCTATGAAAACCCTAAATACCTAGTTTTAGCCCGATTGGTAAAATAGTTTAGGCTCTAGTTGGAGGTACAGACAGACGGAAATTCATAAACCACTTTTTCGGATTTAGGGGGTCATGAAACATCTAGATTCATCAAAATCTCGAGCTCGATTTTTTTGACGATCACAATAATTTTTCTACCTGTAGGATAGCGAGAAAGTAAAAATGTTGCTATCAACATTGATAACATTTTATTTCATATTCATATAATTTTATAGACATAATAAATAGGTACATTTTTGATGTCTATCTAAAGTGACAACTACAGCTCACATGGTTTGACTATATGAAAATATGAAAAGTTATATTATTTTAATCACAATGATAACCTAGTTACAAAAGTAATTTTTTTTAAATACAAAATTGTATATATTTAAGAAGTAAAGGAAAGAGGGATGAAAATGCATAAAAATTAATGAACATACTCATACCTAATAAAGCAAAATAAGTTTTTCCTCACAAGGGATATCATATATATAAAATTAAAAATTTGATTTCCAAAAGAGAAATAAAATAAAATATTTTTGCTAATGGAAAATCATTTATTCGATGAGAATATTTTTATTCGTTTTCCTTTGTGAGAATTTATGTATTAAAAGATTCACTTGGCTGATAAACAAGTATAATATATTATCATAAATAGTCAAATAAAACACCGGATGAAAACTATGATTTCATTTTTCAGAAGACTCGGAATGTAAACAAAAGCTAAAGAATTAACATACCTCGCAAATCCAATGTTCTTATTCAAAACTTAGCTCCATTAATTTCATAAATATAAAGTCATGAACACACACATATATATATTTATTTACTAACGCTTGCACCAATGTTAATATGTATAGAAAAAAACTACTTGTATGTATGATAATTATGATTAAAAATAAGCCAAAGCTGTACATTTTAAAGACAGATGTGTCCATTGAATGTATATAGTCACTTCTCTGTAAAGTAGTGTGTATAATTTTGCATTATACACTGTCCAGTCGGCATGTTTGTGTAAATATTTAAACAAAAATTAATGTACGGTATCAATATAATTAGTTAATAGAAGTGGTTTCAAGACGTGTTGATAGTGCCCATTAAGTACACTACGGTAGAGTTTTGCTGCTTCACAATGATCCAGTGGTTTTCAACCTATGGTACACAACACATTTATTAGGGGTACACCGTGTATTTATTAAAGTTATGTAAACATAATTTAGAAAAGTTTATCCTTTTTTTGTTCTTTTGTTATCTTTTATTTTAGCTATCTGCTTGTTAGAATTGTACACACTTTTTGTTAACCTAATTTTGTACCTGTTCTCTTTGAAACCAGCCCATAGTTACGGTTGGTTATCATTAGTAATATGATTTATACAGTGGGGGAGTGTGATCTTTATTTTTAGTGGGGCCAGGTTAAAGCTTACCTACTATTTATCAAAGTTTTCCTGATTTTTAAAAATCACTTGTATTACAAAATCACTAAACGAATGTACAAACAATAAGAATAAAGATTTTTAATTAAACTTACCAAGTGATGACATTACTTGTACAAAAGTCGGGCGCATTTGTCTTTTAATACCAGTTCTTTAGCATTATATTAATTTACCTAATATTTACCTTTTTTTTTTTTTTTGACACCTATTCATTGTGTTTTTGGATTGAAATTTTGACCACAGAATCTATGATGCAATATGTACTGTTCCGAAAATTTCAAACTTGAACACATTTTCCAAATTAATTCCATATTCCTCATGTGTTTTTTTTTTAATCTTTTATTTAAATGTTTATTTATTCGTACAGCCTATCGCTGCCCACAACCCCTTCACCACCAAATAATAATCATTCACAACTAACCACAACTGTTTACCAAACTTAGCGTTATAAAAAGCTATTTTTTTTTTCTTGCCATCCACCTGTATAAATGTAAAGTCATTAGGCTAATGTGGGGTGACCTGGCGTTCTAGGGGTAAGGTGTCAGACTTTGTGATGGCGGCCGGGGTTCAATCCTCGGTCCCGGCACAGATTTATCTGATTACCAAACCCTTCCTTCACCTCTGACAAGACATCTTGTGAATGTGGGGAATGCCAGGCCTCCACGTGGTTCGGATTCCACGTTAATCTGTAGGTCCTCCATTTCATTTCACAATCACCCTACCATTACACATTAGTGTAAGTGCGTATAACCCGAATGGGTAGTAAGACGCGGTGCTAATAATAATAATAATAATAATAATAAAATAATAATTAGGCTAATGTGCTCCTAACCGTTAAATTTCCAGTTTTAATCGCAGTTTTAATGAATAAAACAAAGTTTTTAATAAAGATAATACTTTATTAAATTTAATTAATTATTTTCATACATCCTCTTACTTCTTTGATCTTATCACATTACTAAAACAGACATATAATCGCAAAAACAAACTTGAGACCACTTTTTATCATGTATAAAACACGCTCAGGCTAGTGTAAAGCTGGCATCAGAATGGAAGGGGGATTGACCTTGACAGACACCTCACACAGGGTGTGTCTTCTTTGAGAGGGCCTGTCAGAACTGTCCCTGCCCAGCTTCTATATTCAGTCACAGTCAATATTGTATAATGAATCCAATAATTCACTGGGTGTAGAGAATGGTGTTCCAATTTTTTAATGTTTTTTCCAAAATATTTTATAGACTAAAAAGAAAGAAATATTTTTTATGTTGAAAAATGTTGGGGGAAGAAGGGTGGGCTAATGAAAGGCGGCCCCTGTTTTCATGTATTTTCATTCAGATAACAATTTGTTATTCTTGTCCACATTTTCTTTCTCTTTTTTTGTGACTAAATTGGAAATAAATTTTAACCAAATGAAAAGTGATTTTTGTAAAATTATTTATTTTAATGATTTAGCGCCATGTAATACCACACACCCAGGCTAAATGTAAAGTTTTCAGTATACCAACCAGGATTCAAACACCTATCTCCACATCTAGTCTACTGATAGAGTGGCGCCTTAGACCATACGGCCACCAGGTTACTTAAGATAAATCTCTATGATTGGGTAAGTTACCATAAATAGCTTGAAAACCACTGTAATAATGAACTCTTTAATTTTCAAAATGAAGTTTCTAAGCACAAAATACTTTTTTTTTTTTTTTAATAAATAAATTTAAATAGTCACGCAAGCTTTTGTAAATACAATGTTTAATTTATTTCTTTAAAAACTACTTTCAAATATAATACATTTTAAAGTGATTTATTTGCATTGTTTTAATAAGTGGCACATAATTTTTGTACCTCTATTTAGGGTTAGTAAAATTTGTTAGCTAAAATTTATTTGACTTGTTGTTATATGTTGTTAAGTTGTATTTATAGATCTTTGATTGTAATGATGACTCTTGATATAAAATACATGTTTTTACACCTCAAATGATAATTTGTTTCAAAATATTAATTTGAAATTCTTAGCATACAATACAAAAATTAATAATCTATCTTAAAATATGTTACAGTTTGGTCAACCACTGGTGTAAGTTTTCGCAAGCTTATAGCTAAAATTATGAAAATAATATTGGTTTGTAGCTTGTACTATAAAAATGTTGTTTTTTTAATGTTTAATTTCAATTGTCACAAAAGAAACTCTATTTGAAATGGATATTACATAAACACTTTTAAACTACCATAATAGTAGGTAAATATTTTTTTTACATATTCTGAAAATTATAAAAATATCTTAATCTGTATTTGACTGAAGTAGCTAGAGTTTGTCAAAAAAAAAAGTCAATTGTACCACAAGCAGAAATTATAAACATAATTACACAATAAATTATGCCTCAAAGCATATGATTATTAAAATCACTTGGTGGTTTACTAATTGTAAAAAATAAGATTTTTTTGGTTGTTTTATCCACAACTAACTAGAAAAATGTTCACCTTTTTTTCCCTTACATATCATTTGTAAATAATATTTCTGTCCTGTAAAATAAATAAAAAATATTTCATTACTATTCAGTAGGATTATTTTTACTTTATGTTGGTAATTTAAAAAGAATGAGTGAAATTTTGTAAGTTCTCTCCTCAATGTCGTATTTGTATAAAAGATGTGTCGTGAATGTCTGAAGAGGGACCATGCCTATTATCACTAAAGTGATACCAGCTGAACCGGGATCATAGCTTTATATACAGACAGTAGTGATATAAATATAGTAGTTGCACGTTGTCCAGTTGTACTATTTGTATGTGTATGTAGTGCTTAAAAAACACAAAGTATGGACATTCAATGACACAGAGGAAAATAACTATTTCTTTTTCTCTTTACTTTTTGATGTTTGGAATGAAGCCTTAAGAGTTTGTTTCATAGTATACTAACCAGCGTATTTGATATGCCGTTACACTCGAACCAAAAATTACATCAACGTGATATTTTCTTATTTGACAATAAGAAAGTTGGAATCTGTAAAATATTTTAATCAATTTAAAATCATTATTTTGCAATTCAATTGTATAATTTAAAATATGGTAGAATAGTTTACTGATCTCATTTTAACTGTTTCTAATAAAGATTCCAGAAAACTGCTTTACATTGTGTTACCTAATGCACGCTTTATCATCTACCTAAGTTACACTACATCTGTGGTTGATATTATCTTTGAAGTTTTAATTAGTTCATATTGTAATGTTCAAAAGCTCCAAGGCCAGTTCTTACTTTGAACATATTGAACTACCAGTGCAGTTTTCCTGGGTAGCCTTGGGAATAAATGACTGATTTCTACTAAACTTGGTTTATATAGTCAGATAAGGAGACATTTATCTTGCCATTCAAAAAGTTACCACATATACTTTAATGCACTTTAATACTGAGCTACATTCTGATAACGTCACTTTAGAAATGTTGTAGGTGTTAGCAGGGTCGTGCGGTAGATTTTTTTAGTATGGATGATGCAAGTCTTCGAAATGTCACCCCTTAAATTTTTTTTTTCTTTAAAATAACCTTTGATTGTGATTTTTTTTATTTAACTGCACAAAATATACAAATACTATTTCTATTTTGAAAATATAAACTACTTTAAAATAATCATATCAACTACAATAATAGGTGACCTGGTGGTCTAGGGGTAAGGTGTCAGACTTCTGTGCTGACGGCCGGGGTTCAATCCTCGGTCCCGGCACAGATTTATCTGATTTCCAAACCCTTCCTTCACCTCTGACAAGACATCTTGTGAATGTGGGGAATGCCAGGCCTCCACCGTGGTTTGGATTCCACATTAAACTGTAGGTCCTTCATTTCATCTCACATATCACCCTACCACTACACATTAGCTTAAGTGCGTATAACCCGAATGGGTAGTAAGACGCGGTGCTAATAATAATAATAACTACAATAATCTACTAAAGTTTTACCCTTCTAATTTTAACTTTAGCAAATTCGTTAATTTGGGATGTGTAGTCTAGAGTGACAACCAATGTCGATTCAGTAGAAATTAATGACAGATTTCTTAGTTTTGTTTGGCTTATTGAACTTCTGAAGTAGTGTTTTATTAATTTTATTTTGGAAAAACTTCTTTCCCCACTAGCTACAGGGGTAGGGAGTGTTAATAAAACTCTCAGAGCTACGACGGTCCTTCCCGAAGATACAACCAGAGGGGGTTGGGGGGGAGGGTCATTGACTATGATTAAATATGGTGATGCTTATCATGCTATTAAAATATGGTAGATAAAATAATTATAGAAATGAGTTGCAAAGCTATAAGATTTGTAGGTAACATAACATAATAAATAAATAACTAATAATTGTCAAATTGACAGTAGCAGCCGTTTTGACATATGCCTTTCTTTAAGATAAAAGTAGTGAACGTTTTATCAATGTTTACTGCCCCTAAATATTGTTTACATGCTCTAGAAGGTTATTTTTTAATTGATCCAGCCACACACATACCTTCACCAGGATCTGACATGTTCCCATCTCGGTGAATGGGGTGCCCAAATTGTAAAATAGGCCTAGGTGATGTTATTTTTTTTACAGATCAAAAAATAACCAACCATAATTAGTTTCACACATAGACTAGACTACTGATGATGGAGAGATCAGTGTTCGATCCCGGTCAAATATACTGAGAGGGGTTTTTCATAAATGTTTACTCCACTCTCCCTCCATGTAAATGTGAGTACACTTTCTCCAAGTCCAACCTCCCTAATCCTTAGCAAACTAAATTAATTAATACAAGGGCATACAACCCGAACGATAAGTAAGATCTTGTACTAAAAAAAAACATTAGCTTCACTTATCAAAACCGAAATAATCCCGGGCATCGCAATATAAGATTAATTCAACTTATTGCATTAAAGGGTTTGTGATGGGTAAACCTTCCAACTATTGGTGAATTTGATAAATGATACCTAAATTAAGGTACACGGCTTGTCGATACACTGAATGTTAGAGCAATGTCTTGCTAAGCCAAGGATCCGGGGGTGGATTCATGTGTCCAGATGTAATTTTTTAAATGTACAGATATGATGCTTGACTCAGTGATACCCTTAAACTGTCTAGATCATTTTAATCTCCCAAGCCTCCCTATTCATGTTTTATATTTAATTGTAACAAACCTTAGCTTTTTTTCCCCCCTCAAACTATGTTTAAAATTGCCTAAACATACTGAAAGAGTATATTAATGTTTTAAATTGATTTGTCAGAAAAATAGTATAAATGTGTTGTTTCTAATTCCTTCTTCTTTTAAAAAAATATATGTATTAATAGGTGTGAAAATAACGATTAATTTTTACTTTATGAATGTCAATTAAGTTCAAAATACCACTGTTTATTAAATGGCTACATAGTGAAAGGTCATGTGAACTAATCTGTGAGGTACTGGTGTAAGCAATGTTTGGTCGAAACCAACCAATATTGCCAACATGCAGATTGATGAAACGCATAAAGTGTTTTCCTCAAAAAGTAACTGTCTTAAGAGTATGTAATTTAAATATTTTGGTCAAACTTTATAAACCACAATACTTTATAGTAAGTAACTATGTTCATGTGTAGATTTGCTTTCAAAATTATCAGAATTTCATTCATTTTTGGCGAAATTTGTTTAATAAAACTCATTGAAATAGTACACAAAGGAAAAATGGCACCATGGGTATTTTAAATTAGAGTTCTCCGAAAATTTTAAAGTTCTTCCCAGTCTCCCCCCAACTTGTGTGAAATTATAAATTAATAAAGCACTGGTAATTGTAAAGTCAACATACGATATATGTATGCCAATATATACCAAATCATTACATACGCTAAGCTTAAAAATTAAATAATCTTACATGTTTGAATGAGATTACTAAATTACTTTACTTGCACACTTTCAACTTTAAAATTAGAATAACTTTATTACAGTACATGTCATTATAGAAAATTAATTTAAAATATAAAATGGTTTTTCTCATGACACACTTTACTGGATTTATTTTTATACTAATTTAATTTATTTAACTTATAACTAATAATAGCTACTAACAAATATAGAAAGACTTAAATGTTGCACTTTTGGAATTAGGGCATGTTTCGTTAAATACAAATTAGTACATTTCCTCTGCTCTTTGAATAAAAATACTTTGTACACTTAAGTTAGCTTTGCTGATCTGATTTTTTTTTTTTTTGTATACATTATGAATATAAAATATTGTAATAAATACTGTAAATGTTTAGTCAATAGGCCTACACCACATGTGGGCATAGAAAATAATAAACAATCTAGCATATTTCTCTTTTTAAGGCATATAGTGCCTCTATTTTAACATTCTTTGCATAGTTATTTAGGGAATTAATTCTATAATGTTGAAACTTTTCATTAAATTGTCACTCATATTATATAACACTTTATTAAAATGGTTTGAATAATGCAGTGCACTTACATAGTGATGCTGGATTAGAAATGGTTTGGATTAAATGCTATTAAACACGTATTCAAAGAATAGTTCTCACTGCCACAGACCGCTTCTTTATGTTTGGAGAGCAACTTTTGTTCTTGATTGGACTGCAAAGGTTGCCTATCGGCAGTTAATATTATTTTCTTGTTAAATTGTACTTTCTAGATGGAAGCACTTTGACTAGTTAGAGTAAACTAATCAAATCTGTTATAATAAATATATATTCTTCTTAAGTTAACAACCCGATGTCGGTGACCTGGTGGTCTAGGGGTAAGGTGTCAGACTTCTATGCTGGCGGCCGGGGTTCAATCCTCGGTCCCGGCAAAGATTTATCTGATTACCAAACCCTTCCTTCACCTCTGACAAGACATCTTGTAATGTGGGGAATGCCAGGTCCTCCACCGTGGTTCGGATTCCACGTTAAACTGTAGGTCCTTCATTTCATCTCACAATCACCCTACCATTACACATTAGGTAAGTGCGTATAACCCGAATGGGTAGTAAGACGCGGTGCTAAATAATAATAATAACAACCCGATGGTTGGTTCGATGTGATTTCTATCCATCAGGGCTGGGTATGTACCCAGCCTTGCAGCTGATTAATGTTTCCCACACCATCTGGTATAAATCCCATGTAATAGTTGAGTTAAGAAAGTGCGGTGATTCCCCGTTATCTTCCACGCTGAATATCTATGAGCGAGCGCGAAAGGGCTTACAAAATGTTTGCCTGGAAAGGTATTTTCACACATCTTCCAGGGTTATTTTACAAAGAAGTTGTACTACAGAGTTTTATCACGCAAGATAAATTTGTCGGCGTTGGCTCTGCTTAAACCGATAAACAATGAAACCTGGATCGAGAACTTTACCCCAAGATCACCAAGGTCGACATGTATAGCAGTTAAAGTTTATAATATATTATATAGTAGAATCATAATAAGAAAATAAAATTAGCTCTTTACAGGCAACCTTGCAGTTCAACCAAGATTAACGGTTTTCTCTCGGAACATGAAGTTGCCTGTAGCAATTAAAGTTTGTCTTTAAATACATGTGCTAGTAGTGTTTTATCATAGTAACTTCTACTCCACCATCACTCAGGTAGATGTGTTGTCTATCCCTTCTTAATCAGCCACAACTGAGCTTAGTGCTTTATTCCAAATAACATTTTTAGAAAAAAAAACTGTTTCGAATTTTTAAATACTTAGTATGTATAATGATTTAGAAAAAAAGTGTAGAACTTCATCTTTATCAGATTAAAAAAATTAATCTATGTGTGCCTAATAACTTAATATAAACTTATTGCGCTTTTTCTGACATGCTGTGAAACATTAAAAAATAAAATTTCAACCCCATTTATCGTTACTGCATTAAATAATACAACAAATATACAGTTTTACTTAATAGATAGGTAGTTCATTATTATTAACAGTACAGGCACCGTAAAATTAGAAATGGTTTGATGATTAGAAAATTAATATTGATTCTAGAACACTTATCAACATGATAAAAATTTGAAGTTTTATCAAAATAAAGTTAGTTCAATTAAGTTAGAAGCTCTTCAAAATAATTTTGCCTCTATTGATAATTTTAAAACCAAATAACGATCCTTTAAATTTGAGTTATGGAATTTTAATATTCTTTTTTACATACAGATAGTTTTACACTTGACATTTTGAGAATTATATTGATAAATTTTACAAATATACTAATATTACCTATATAGTTGTGTTATTTTCTCAGCCTTAAACTACTTTACCATAGTATCTCTATCTGGCATTCACCTCATTACATCCTATCTATTTCAAATCCACCCAAATGTTATCCTCCCAATGGTCTATTCTCATTGGTTTTGCCTGTCAGTACCCTGAATGATGTTATAGATTCTTGCATTCACACTGCATGTCCTGCCCACCGTAATCTGCGAGATAATAATCCTAACAATGTATTGTGATGAGTACAGGGTATCTAACTCATCATTATATTACCTACTCCACTCTCCAGTAGCCTCATCCGTTTTGGATCTAATATCTTCTTAAGCACCTTGTTTTCGAACACCCTAAATTTATTTTCGTCATATAATGTATAAAAAGATCATGTTTCACAACCATAGAAAACAACCAGTAAGACTTTTTGTACTGTGAATACATTACCATCTGAATGACAATACATAGAAATTGTTTATTTGAATTCAATATATTCTATTTATTTATTTATTTTATTGTCAAATAACATTTTATCTGTGTAGCATTTAATTTTAAAAATATATGTAGTAAGCTATTATGAATTCCAAGTGTTGCTTATTGAAATACTAATTAAAATCTCTGTTTCCATTTCAAATTCAAGAATGTTTGTTTTTTTAACTGTGCTTAATTTTTTTTATGCTTACACTTGAATATAATAATGTTTGAAAATAATGAATGTATCAAGAAAGAAATTGTGATGGTTCAAAAAGAAATTGCTAACTTGTTTTAAAATAAATTATTTTTTATTTATTTGCAATTCTAGGGTGTGAAAAAAGAAGTCAGCTGGTTCTAGGAAGGTTAGTATTGATAATGAACATCCTTGTGATTCATAAATATTAATAAGTGTAATATTTTCATGAACTAATAAACATATAGCCCTTAAAACATCAAGAATATTCCCTGGGCGACTGAAGTTTTGTGCCAAGGAACAGTGTATAAGAAATTACAAGAAATTATATATTGTACTTGTTACAATTTTAAACGAATATAAAAAACAAAATATGTTTGTCCTGTGTGTAAAAATAAATAATTTATATATACCAAGTACCTGTAGCCTGAAAACAGAGTAAAACAAATTGGGTTCAACAAATAACAGTGTAAATATATAAATATAACTAAATTAAATGGGTACTTATTCTTGTTAGCACGCTAAAAATAACAGTTCTTGTTTCTTGTTTGTTTTTTTTTGCTGTTTTGTATGACAATTACTGTATTTTTCACTAAAAGCTAAAATACTTTACTTATGAACAGAGCTGCAACCATTATGTGACTAACTTACCGCTGTATTAAGAATACATTTTGCAGTATAAAATAATAATTATTTGCACTATCGGAATGAGTTTTTTTCTTCTTCAAGTTGTTTCTCTTACTGGAAGAGCAGTGTTTTATTAGGCAGGTTCCTATAGCTGCGTTGTTGTCCTGTGATGTGTAGTGTGTACATACTGGTCAGAAACCAAACTATAACTCTCATGATGATTTTCATGGAAATAAAATATTTATTGAAACTTAAGTCTTAGCTCATTTATTCAAGCCCATACAAATCCAGACACTATATTGGATAGCATATTCAGAGATGCCATAATTTTTATTTCAGACATTATATTAAAGCATCAATCAGTCAACGATAAAGTATCAATCGTTGTTAGACCACATTATTTATAATACAATGGTCCATAGTCTTTTCTAGAACTACTTTTCTTTTCCGTCTAAGCATATACTCACTTTTCCCTTCGCCTGCAACCATCCTTTTTCATGTCAAAAAGAAAATTACAAAATTTATCTCAAGGTATTGAAGAACACTCGCATCTATTTCTCAATAATTTAACATTTTCTGTTGTGAGCCTATCAAAAAATGACATAGTTAATAGGAAGGCTAATTCTAGAGTCCTTCATCAAGCTAAGTCTGCTAGCTTTGCAAATATGTTAAATATTTGTTTAAAATGAGCTAATGTCACTGTTTCTCACAATTTTTTTTTTAATATAACTAAACATATGTGGTTAAGGAAAAAAAAAAGAGCACATTTGGAATATTTCAACTTTATTTTGGTGTGAATCATATTTTGAAATATTGTATCATACTACATTAAAGCTGAACGTCTGCACATCAATTAATCGCTTAATGGGGTGGCCCCTTTAATGGTCAATCCCTTAACCTAAGAATCATTCTATTGGCACTTGTGTCAGGAGGGAGGTTTAAACTTGCAATGTAACTTACTAAATGAGGAAGCTAAATTAAATTCAATTAAAGCTACCAAATTATTTTCTCTTTTTTGTGTAATTTTTTTTCCCCTCCTTTAGAAAGTTGCAGTTATATAGTCCATCCTGAGGAGTTTCAATAGAATTAGCTACTAGGTCAAGGGATTGTGTATTTACGATCAATTTTCTTCCATGGATAGCAATTACCTCTGTCCAATGGTAACAATGTAATGTGCAAATTGTATTACTCTTTCATTGTAAAACCCATATTGTGTCCATTATTATTATTATTTGTTCCTATTACTTTTTCTATCCTTATTTTTATTCACAACTAACCTGGTAAATATTCTATAGATGATAAAGTTGATATAGGATTGATTTATGAACTCTATGCCATGCGCAAATAGACTAGCAAATAGAACATTATGAATCTATTATAGATAAATTTGCTAAACTTTAAGTGAGATAAGTTCCACTTGATTGTGATTGTTATATACATTTCTTAAAAACAAAAATCTAGTCTGTTTACTTAAGTGTTTATTACTTCCTATTTAATATTATTAAAGGGGATACACAATGTATGCATTTTTTTTGTTTAAAAATAATAAATGTTGTATTTTTCAATTAGTACATTTTAATTCAACATCCTTAAAATATATAAATTATACAAAACAATCACACTAACTTTCTCATACTTTGTATTAGCTTCAAAGAAAATGTTCAAAAATAGTTTTTTAGTAACACATCCAACCACTGTACCTGCAGTAGCGCGAGCATCAAGAGTTAGCCAATCACATAGCTTTCACTTTAACTTTTGTGCTCACGCTAACCCTTTTTGTGTTAATTAGCCCTCTAAGTGTATTTGTAAATTGTATGTTCGTCTCTGACGTTAATTTTGTGTACTCGACTTTAACCTTTGCTAACAGGTTATGGGTCCAGTATTGACACCCTCTCTGAAACCCTTGGAAATGGAGCGCGACACATCTTCCCCAGGAGACAAACGCTGCTTTGTTGAACAACTTGATGTCCTTGGAATTTCAAGATGGCAGCGACATGTATGAACACTCTAGATATTTCTTCGACACGGTAGATAGGTTGGCAAAACTTGAAGTTGACATTAATCAAGAGCTGTTGGCAGTCATGTTTTTGCGCAGCCTACCGGAGAGCTACGAAAATTTTCGTTGCGCCATGTCGTCACGTGACGTATTACCGCCTTTGGAGATGCTTCGAATCAAAGTTATGGAGGAATTCGACGCGTGTAAGGAAACGGGTTGGAACTTAGCGCAAAACGCGATGTACGCGGGAAAGTCGGTCGGAAGTAATAGACGAGAAAAGCACAGATGGGAGAATTTGGACCACTTAAACTGCTCAATGACAATGTTGGGGCGCAGATATTGGCAACCAATCCCGTCTTCCATGCACGAACCAAACACATTGACAATTGTCACCATTTTGTACGAGAGACTGTTGAGTCGGGTCAACTGGTGCTGGGACATGTGGCATCGGAGGAGATGCCGGCCGATGTATTAACCAAGGTTTTGACAAAATCAAAGCATGGGCACTGTGTCGGTTTCCTGGGACTGATCAAGGCACCCGATGAGTTTTCAGTTGTTTTTCTCGAGGGGAAGTGTTGGAGACACTGAATAAGATGCACAATACAACCACTGCACCCAATCACGAAAGGCACTGCAGTAGCGCGAGCATCAAGAGTTAGCCAACCACATAGATTTCACTTTAACAGTTGTTTTTTTCCTTCAACAAACCGACCTTCTACAATTATTACTCCTATACAGTAATTTCTTCCATTCTTCTCTTTTCGCTTGCACACTTTTATGTTATCTGCTCCTTCCATCTCTTTCTTGGCCTCCCATGGGGTCTTTATCCTACATACTTAATTTCCATCATTTTCTTTGGTATCATCTCCCTCCCCATCCTCATTATGTTGTCATACCATCTCAGTCTTGTTTCCTCTAGTATCTCGTTTACTTCCCTGTACCTCCACTCTTTCCTGGATAACTTCATTCTTAATCTTGTTTCTCCTCGTGACAACTAACACGCTCCTCACGACAAACTTCATTCCCAAGACCTCCACTTTCCTAGTCTCTCCTACATTCAATGTCCACGTTTCTGCAGCATATGTGACAATAAGTACAAAGTACGCCCTGTACAACACTTCCTAATACATCAAGATTCAAGGACACTTCTCTTCTCAAATCAGGTCTCTTACATACCTATAGAACAACTCCCCTGCTGATATAGGTCTTCTTACTAGATCCTCTTTGCCTCAATCACTCTTCCAAGATATTTTAAACTCGCTACCTTTCTCAGCTCTACTCCTATCCAACTAAAACAAATACTTATGCAAGTCAATTTCCAGTAAAGTTATTAGAACAGTAATATAAACCATCATCAACTGTTTCCAGCCTGTGATTCTTTCCCGGATAACATTATTCTCATGACTCATAGCCTCCAATGTCCTCGTTTCTCGTAAATTCATGTCCATGTTTCAGCTGCATATGTGACAATTGGTACAAAGTACGCCCCTGTACAACACTTTCTTACACTTTAAGAGCACCTTTTTTTCTCCAATGCAGGTCTCTCGCACACCACAAAACAACTAGTCCCTGCTGTCTTCTCATTAGATACTCTCTACCTCCACTTTTCTCTCCAACCATGCTCTTCCAAGTAATGTTATGTTCTGTACTTTTCCCAGCTCTACTCTATCCTACTTTGTAGCTTTAATAGGCCTTATCCTCTTTATCATTACTATCAATTCACACTTCTCCATAGTAAATATTCATTCCACAATCTTTCCCTTCCTCATTCCATTCCTGTAGCTATTCTTGGACTTCTTTTTCCTTACCCCCTTAGGCCGCCCATACCGTCAAATCATCAGCAAACATCATGGCTTTTATTATTTCCTCCTAGAGTTTTATTGCCACTTTATTCATGAGCATTTCCATTAACATTACAAATAGATGGGGTGACAGGGCAATCCCCTCTTTCACTTTATTTTTATTTTAAACCACTTCGTCCTCCCACACGTCGTCTTCGCACAACTCCTGTATCCTAATACATGCTTTTCACTCTCATTACAACTCTATCCGAGCTCTCAAATGCTTTCTACAGATCCATAAATTCCATTACCAGGTCTATTGTAGACCTCTGTTACCTAAATCCATGCCATCCCTCACTCTACTTACACCTCATTTTATCTCTTATTCTCTTTTCTAGTATATTCTCATATATTTTTGTACAGTGGCACATCAGCATTATCCCACAATCTGTACACCTTTTCTTATCTTCTTTCTTGTCTTGTGACTTTTCCCAGTCTTCTTGTACCCTATTCTCTTTCCACAGTCAGTATATCCACGGCCGGTGATTTTTCTCATTTCATCATCTTTAATAGAAACCATAGCAAAACTTTCTTTGCAAGGAAAGTAAAGCTGCTGATCTCATGTCGATTGTGGTATGTAGACGAACCATGGAAACATGTGAAAATACCTTTGCCGGTTGAATTCGTAGACTTTTGGGTCTTGTTAGATAGAAATTTTAATATGTTAATATAATTTATTGGTTCATGGAGAGCACGTTAAATATCCCAAGTAAATAAAAATACATTCTTGAAACGCCATCTAGGATCAAATGGTATAAAGAATTTAGTGTGGGAAGGCATGATTTCCAATATCGTTCAATAGCTCAACCTTTCACTCTATCGACTTTGTTAAAAATTACACGAGTTTCTGTGGACTGTAAATGCTCAACAGTAATAATTACTGTGCACTGCATTGACTCGAAACCAATTACTTTTGCTAAAGTGTGACAGAACAGATATTGGGAAAGTTCAAAGTGATTAATTTCACTAAAATGAGCAAGCAGTTCATTTACCTAGTTCATTAGTTCGCAAATTACATTTTAGTTTAATTTGAGATAGTTTGCATCAAGGAGGTTAATTAGTTTGCCTAGGTAAGAAAAGTTCAAGTTGAACTACTATTTCGCTAACTATGCATCAATAAAAGTTGTAGCTTAATTTTAATTTTGGAAATCCTATTTAGGTGATATTCTCTTTTTTTCAATACCTTTTAATGTGCTTTATCCTCTTAATTCTTTTTAACAGACGTCTTGTCCTGTTTCTGAAAAAGAAAGAGATTATATACTGTCAGAAACATCTATTATATTGATATATCGTCTATCTCCTGGAAATTTTAAATCGATCGCGTGAGAAAACTACAACGTTTTTAAATGTTTTCTTTATTTATTCTAAACTCACAAATATAACAAGTATTTTCAAATAATATTAATGAATAAAATAACCTTGATCGGTGATAATCGATAATCTTATAAGAAAAGGAGAATGTATATTTAACTTATTATATATTTTCAACACTGGTGGGGACATGATTATTTGAAGAAAGGTTGAATTTTAGGAATAAGCATAGATTTATAGAAAGAAAAAAAAGAAGAAAAAAATATAGTGGAGAAAGAGTGAGTGATCACGTGACCTTTCACAAGCGAGATCGCGAGACCTTTCATAAGCTTGTAAGTCGAACAAGGCACAATAAAATATTGCTGACCCCTGTTCTAAACTCTTTAAAAATTGGGAATTTCTTCTTGAAAAACCTGGTAACCCGTAAGGAAAAAAAACAATGAATTTTGAATGAAATAAATAGTGACAACCCTGATAAGTCATTATGTTAAATAATCACACCACCACGTGTTCAAATTAAGTCGTAAACTATAAGAAATAGTGTCCACTGTGTAGTTCAATACATGAGCCGGCCAGCTGTTGTTATGACGTCACAACAGTGGAGAGGTTCTAGTTCCAGTCTTTGAGGCTCGTAGTAGTACTTGGAAGTAATCAGAAAAACCATCAACTCCTCCAACGCCTGTTTGCTACAAACTATTATCTTTCTTTCTCTCTAACACACACACGCACACATATACACACACACACACTCTTTCTCTCTCTCTAGAAGAAGGGCGATCCATGGCGCAGATGTTGATACGAGTATCTCGAAGTCGACAGTAGCGAACGAGCGGCGAGACAGACAACAAGTTCGTTGTGTGAGGCTACCAACGTTTTAACTTAAAAAGCAAATCGACACACACAAAAATGTCATCATCATCATTGAAAATCGCAACATTGGTACTTCTTGCCGTTGTTTCTGCTACTCAGGTATTTGATTAACTAATTAATATGTGTATAGTATGTTTGTCGTAGTAGTGTAATTTTTATTTACAACCAAACGACTTGTCGAATAAACGATGAGCTTATTCAGGACTTTTTTTTTAAAATTAAAGCCACACACACACTTTGAGAAGGAATGGACCCATCCCTCTTTTTTTTTTTTTTTTCAAAAATTTCAAATAAAACTACATTTAAATATTTAATCTGAATACAAATGTGCCTATACAAAATAAAAATATAAACTGTACGCTGTTTGTAATTTATACTACGAGCAACTTAAACCATCGTCTCAATTAAACAATCCAAAGTATTGTGTATCGACTATAACCGGCTATTTTCCTGCTCTGTGACGCCACAAATAATAGGCCCAAAGTAGGCAAGTAAATTATCCCTCTCCCGCCAATACTCTCATCATGAAATGTAGTCCTTTCTTGCCTGTTTAAAATGTTATTTATGTAATTTTTCCAAACGAATATTTTACAAAGATCTTCTTAATATAATGTTTAATCAAATATACTAAATTAGTATTATAATGGTTCTCAAAACCGGGCTAAATTAATACTAATGTGTGTATTAATTTTGTATCTTGGCATATAAAATATAGGCTATAGCTTATTATTAAGCGTGAATAAACGGTTTAATGGACATAAAACAAAGTTAATTTAAGTAATTGGTTTTAAAACCTCAATACAGTAGTATGACAAATAAAGAGTGTTTCTATTTTTTTAAATGGGAGAGTTGAGCAAATGGATTTATGAATGAGAGAACAAATTTAAAACCACGTCAATATTAAAATTAAGTTACGCACACAAACATGTTAATAATATTAATAGTAGGCTAAACTAAGAGTCAAACACTATTTTCTTTAATTGATTAGTACTCATTAATAATGTATACTAAACACAAAAACAGCATTAGTACGCTTTATATTGATACTCAGCATATGGCTTAAAAACCTAACCTCTCTCTCTCTTTGAAAAATAATACTCAGCGGCCACTTCCTTTAATTCGTCACTATGAAAAATGACCCTAAAAAAAACCAGACGCGATGGGATACAAACAAAAGAACCAGACGCATGACGATAGACAACTGAACTAAAAGGTGTTAGACATGAGTTTTTTTAGATGTATTTTTATTAATATTGTAATTTATTTTTACCTTTTCTAGAACCAATTTATTGTCTTATTTATTTATTTTTTATTCAAGATTGGTTCCTTCTTTGTTCTTAGTTTTTGGATTAGATTACCGTCCTGAGCGTTTGCAAGCTAGAATTTATTTATTATTTTATACTTTATTTCCTTCATTTCCTTTGTTATTATCGACATTGTGTATGTATATTATTACAAAAGTTCATTAACATTTATTTTATGATTTTGATACAAAAGGGTGACCTGGTGGTCTAGGGGTAAGGTGTTAGACTTCTGTGCTGGCGGCCGGGTTCAATCCTCGGTCCCGGCACAGATTTATCTGATTACCAAACCCTTCCTTCCCCTCTGACAAGACATCTTGTGAATGTGTGGAATGCCAGGCCGCCACCGTGGTTCGGATTCCACGTTAAACTGTAGGTCCTTCATTTCATCTCACAATCACCCTACCATTACACATTAGCGTAAATGCGTATAACCCGAACGGGTAGTAAGACGCGGTGCTAACAATAATAATAATTTAATACAAAATATTTTAATCTCTATCTTGGTATAAATTCGCACAAAAATCACAAAATATTCACCGGGGTTTGATTATAATCGTCGTGATGAGGTGACTTATGCGATTTTTCGCTCTGGATACTAGCTGTTTTTTTTTTTATAAATTCTCTGTCGTCTTGCGAATGAAATGAAGAAGCCACATAATATCAAGTTCCACATAGTTAACGACGCGTATCACTCTTCTTCGTACCCTCCCCCACCCCCTACATTATTCAAACCATTATTTATTTTTCTTATTCTTTTTATATATAATCCAATTTTCATAGGAACGGTCTTACAGAAAAATCTAAGACATTTATTTGCAGTTTACACTGGTGACATTTTAAATGGTTTTTTTTTTTTTTTTAATTTAACACCCAAATTTGTACGTAGGTACGTATAACAATCATTGTTAATTATTAGAAACTCAAATTGTAAAAACGGCCATGAACTGAAATCTGTAGAGTATAAATAAATATACAAAGTGGCAGCTGCAGAAAACATGAGTTTACGTTCGAATACGTTAAACACCGGTAGTCCAAAATTCCGAATAATCCGAACACACTTTTCAGAAAACGGGGGGATTAAGTAATATTTTATTTGTTAGCAAGTTCATAGTTAAAAGAGAATTAATTGTAAGAGCCAGTGATATCTGATAATAAATGCTATTTTATTTTATATGGTGTAGTCAACACAATGTGTTTTTCTGTAACTAAAAATAATTACAGTACATATTACGTGTTAGTTAAATAAATGAAAATTTGATTAAACTCATTCAACTGTAGTTTTAAAATTTCGTGAAAATATTTATTGTATCCCTATATTCTCCCGCTTAATCCGAATTTTCGCTAATAGGAACAAGCTTAGGTCCGAATTAGTTCGGATTGACAAGTTTCTAATGTATTTGTATATATATATATATATATATATATATATATATATATATATATATTTAAAGTAGCTTTACTAGCTGTCAGAAAAGGTCTTTCCTATGAAAATTGGACTGAAATAACAGTACAGAGAGTGTTTTACCGTGAAACAGCCTAGTTAGCGTCTCGTAGGATTCCTTATCGTCCAGCTCCTCCTTTTTTTTTTTTCTTGCTCTTCCAGTAATCACGAACTTGCGTAGGGGATGTCTACTAAACTCAACAGCCAAAATCTCTTGTGCTGGTTCGTCCGCTTCTTACGATGAACTCATGGAAGCACGTGTGATTGGTTGTTAGCAGCTGCACAATTTTTTTTTATCATTATTTATTGTAAAAATAAAACATGTTTTCGATTTTATTAAATGTCAGCAATGACCCAAACTTAATAATTATGTGCAACCGCATCTTACTGCCCGACCAGGATATCATATTCATGCTAATCGGGCAATGGGAGAGGGGGGCGGGGGGGATAAAAGTATTATTTAGAAGTAAATCCGCAATTACGCGTAGTATGGGAGAGTAGAAAATAACACATAATTTCACCTGATCGGGATTCAAAACAAGGCCTTCTTGTCACTGGTCAAAGCAGACGAGACAAGACTGAAAGTAATGTCCGCGTTTTTATCCGTGCGGGTGATTTATGTAAGCGATGTCAATAAAAAAAACATAGGTATTAAGGAGGTAGATAACAAATCAGAGGTGTTTTTTTACGTCCATGAATCTTACTACCAGTCTGAGCTATCTGCAAAAAAAAAATGTTTTAAACCATTCTAGAGTAAACCTGAAAAGGCAACCATTCTTAATTTGTATAACAAATTATTCATTTTCAAACACACTTGTAAGAAATAATAATAATTGGGTACCGTGCCGCTTTGGGTTCGCGTGTCATGGTTTTCGTCAGCCTTGTTTAATAACATCACATGCTACCCACTCATGGTGTTGGCAAATCTTCTCTCTTCATCACTTGCGTTTGAATTGGGTTGGGATGCTGGCGTGCGTGACACTAAAGAGACGTCACATGTCTTCCCATGGAACAAGAAACCTTGGTGGTCGAGCAATAGATCACAGTTCATCTTCATTCGCACAGATGTGCTTACTGCGTGGCCGTGGAGAGATAGTCAGTCATAAGATGTACTTACTGCGTGGCCGTGGGGAGATAGTGGATAAGATGTATTTACTACGTAGCCGTGGGGAGATAGTCATAAGATGTACTTACTGTGTGGCCGTGGGGAGATAGTCATGAGATGTGCTTACTGCGTGACCGTGGGGAGATAGTGGATAAGATGTACTTACTGCGTAGCCATGGGGAGATACTCATAAGATGTGCTTACTGCGTGACCGTGGGGAGATAGTGGATAAGATGTACTTACTGCGTAGCCGTGGGGAGATAGTCATGAGATGTGCTTACTGCGTGACCGTGGGGAGATAGTGGATAAGATGTACTTACTGCATGGCCGTGGGGAGATAGTCATAAGATGTGCTTACTGCGTGACCGTGGGGAGATAGTGGATAAGATGTACTTACTGCGTAGCCGTGGGGAGATAGTCATGAGATGTGCTTACTGCGTGACCGTGGGGAGATAGTGGATAAGATGTACTTTCTGCATGGCCGTGGGGAGATAGTCATAAGATATACTTACTGCGTAGCCGTGGGGAGATAGTCATAAGATGTGCTTACTGCGTGAGCGTGGGGAGATAGTCATTAGATGTGCTTACTGCGTGACCGTGGAGAGATAGTCATAAGATGTGCTTACTGCGTGAGCGTGGGGAGATAGTCATTAGATGTGCTTACTGCGTGACCGTGGAGAGATAGTCATAAGATGTGCTTACTACGTGAGCGTGGGGAGATAGTCATTAGATGTGCTTACTGCGTGGCCGTAGGGAGATAGTCATGAGATGTGCTTACTGCGTGACCGTGGAGAGATAGTCATAAGATGTGCTTACTGCGTGAGCGTGGGGAGATAGTCATTAGATGTGCTTACTGCGTGACCGTGGAGAGATAGTCATAAGATGTGCTTACTGCGTGAGCGTGGGGAGATAGTCATTAGATGTGCTTACTGCGTGGCCGTAGGGAGATAGTCATGAGATGTGCTTACTGCGTGACCGTGGAGAGATAGTCATAAGATGTGCTTACTGCGTGAGCGTGGGGAGATAGTCATTAGATGTGCTTACTGCGTGACCGTGGAGAGATAGTCATAAGATGTGCTTACTGCGTGGCCGTAGGGAGATAGTCATGAGATGTGCTTACTGCGTGGCCGTAGGGAGATAGTCATGAGATGTGCTTACTGCGTGACCGTGGAGAGATAGTCATAAGATGTGCTTACTGCGTGAGCGTGGGGAGATAGTCATTAGATGTGCTTACTGCGTGACCGTGGAGAGATAGTCATAAGATGTGCTTACTGCGTGAGCGTGGGGAGATAGTCATTAGATGTGCTTACTGCGCGGCCGTAGGGAGATAGTCATGAGATGTGCTTACTGCGTGACCGTGGGGAGATAGTGGATAAGATGTACTTACTGCGTGGCCGTGGGGAGATAGTCATAATATGTACTTACTGCATGGCCGTGGGGAGATAGTAATAAGATGTACTTACTGTGTGGCCGTGGGGAGATGCTCGTTAGAATAAGATGTACTTACTGGGTGGCCGTGGGGAGATAATCATGAAATGTACTTATTGCGTGGTCGTGGGGAGATAATCATAAAGTAGTTACTAATTTTTTTTCCTAAATGATTTCCCACTTTACTTTCCCGCAAATTCGGTTACATTTCCTCTTCAATTCTACCTTACATTAGCGGTGATAAAGAAGAGATAACATTTTAGTAATATTATTTTACTATTTCATATTTTCATTATTATTATATTATTAGCACCGCGTCTTACTAACCGTTCGGATTATACGCACTTACGCTAATGTGTAATGGTAGGGTGATTGAGAGATGAAATTGAGGACCCACAGTTTAACGTGGGATCCGAACCACGGTGTAGGCCTGGCATTCCACATATTCACAAGTTGTGATTAATACAGGTCTTCTCAGAGGTGAAGAAAGGGTTTGGCAATCAGATAAATCTGTGCCGGGACCGAGGATTGAACCCCTGACCCCCAGCACAGAAGTCTGACACCTTACCCCTAGACCGCCAGGTCACTCCTTATTGACATTAATTGGGGAGTGGGGGTTTAGGGGTGGATGATGATGTCCACATTTTAGATTAATTAACCGAAACGTAGGCGTGGTTCGGATCCCACGTTAAACTGTAGGTCCTCCATTTCATCTCACAATCACTCTACCATTAGATATTAGCGTAAGTGCGTACAACCCGAACGGGTAGTAAGACGCGATGCTAATAATAATAATAATAATAATAATAATAATAATAATAATAATTAGTAATAATAATAACCGAAACGTACAATCCGAGTTCGAATCTTTTTTAAATAGAAAAATAATCTATATTTTGAATATTTATATTTATTTAGACAGTAGATATAATTTATAAAATGTTTTTATGAAGTGAATGGTTTGTTTTTTTAATCTTTGCACACCTTTATTATTTATAGAAAAAAGTGACAGTTTTAGATAACATGAGCTGACGTATGAAAATATGAAAATTGTTTTAGTAGTTTTTATAACTGCTGTCGAAAAAAGTTTCTTCCTTTCTAGATCGGATTATAACCTAGATCCGGTGTGAAGCAACACCATTTTATCTTTTAGCGTGTTATTTCTCGTTTGCAGCTGCATGTTATTTACATTCCCTACGTGATCGTAAAGTTGAGAGACTGTTTGCTAGCTCTTTTATAAGTTAACCGTGCCCTAAGAGGCGGACAAATAAAACCAAACCAGTAGTTCGTGGCTACAGTGGCGGCTAGTGACAGAAACAATATGCGGTGCACAAATCCAAATATTCTGAACTATGGTAATGACACTTTTTGTATAGGCTCTACCTTATTAATTTATTACCTGCATACAATTTTACTTAGGCTAATATTTTACATTAGTAGGCCTTCATATTATAATATATTTGATTGATTCGAGGTATTTAACGTGCATTTTCTGAACCTACTAATTATAACAGCACACGATAATTGCTAAGAGCGAACGCGAAATTGCCTGCCAATTTTCCTGGGAAAGGTATTTTCACATACCTACCAGGATTATTTTACATGCCACAATCGATATGGCACCGACAGCTTTACTTCCCGTCCGAAGGAAGTTGTGCTACGGTTGTTGTTTTTTTCTCAAGAAGAATCCATCGACTCCGGCTGGGTTTGAACCCACGAATATCGGGTCCTGAGGCAAGCACTTTACCTCAAGATCACCGAAGTCGACTATTATAATATACGTTGCTATAGTTAAAGTACAATAATTAACTACCTTAAAAATAAAGCAAGTACAAAATTATTAAAATAGAAGACAGTACAGTAGGAATGGACATCGAACATCGATCTTTTCAAAATATCGATGTTTATTGGGCGATTATTTTCAACCATCGATGTTTGCTGATCGATAACGTGTGTGCCTTGGATGTCGCTAAATAACATTGATTGTTGAAAATCATCAACTAACATACCTAATTATAATGTACAGCACATACATCTAAACAAGGGTTATTATTTGCACAGACTTTAAAATGTATTTCATTTATAAATTCGTAAACTACATCAATCAGTGGATATTAAAATCGTGTTCAATTTTATTTGATTGTACTCTGTTGATGTACATTTAAACTACTCATTACTCAAACAAATCGTTGCCTTATAATATGATGCAAGGATCCCGACAATATACCTCTCGCAGACAAAACCTGTGTAGCGTATTGATTTTTTTTAATTTCTTTTAATAAACTCGTTGTTGGGTAATTCAAACTATCCTTTACGGGGAGGCAAGAAACTGCATATAGCAAGCTCAAAAAACCGCTACTTCAAGATAATGTGAGTGCCACATTTTCAGTGCGCGGGCTGCCAGTTGTACCACAATGGCATGGATAGACGATCAGCATTGCTTTGCGCGCGCACTTTCTTGCCAGAGTTCGCGCGCGCGCGAGAGAGAGGAGAGAGAAGAGAGAGATTGTTGGAATGTCAAAATACTCAAGATAAATATTCCAGAATTGTTGAGATTACTATGTGAAGAAAATTAACGACTTTGCCTGCTTGGAGATTTCAAAGCCATTTTGAGAAGTGTGTTGCATTTTAACTCGATGTACCAAAGCAATTTAAGCACTATCACACACTTGGACACAAATGTAAGAAATAAAAAAGAGAGGAAATAAAATGAGAAGTTCACCCTTGCGAGGCCTCTTGTCTATCTAATTATAGCACTTACCCTCTTCCTCTGACGAGCTTACACAGTCGCCTATAACTATTTGCGCCTTTAAACATTGATGTTTTTTTTAAAATCACCTTTTAATTGTTCATATTCTAGATAGACGACATCTACACGGACTTTTTTAATAAAACAAATAGCCCGAGTTGTAGGTGATTTATAAAAAAAACTGTATCACGATGGAAATAATAATTATGAGACATATAGGGCTTTTTTTAATATGTAGGAATCTAATTTTTTTTTTGTTTCAACGTTATATCTTTATAATTCACTGAATAAAACGTAAATTCACTAGCATAGGGAATCCTATCTTGACCTCCCGTGACGTCACGGGTATGCTAAAACGTTTCTACAGAAGCGATACTTTATTTATTGCACCCAAACAAACTTTTATTATTAAAAAAAAGCGTAAAATTCGATCACGTTCTTTTCTTTCCCATTTAAAACAAATTTACGTGACATTTGGTTCATGTTCGTCATTTATTTTGTATGGATTTATAATAAATGAAGTCCCAGAGGCGGATAAGCCATTTATATTTTAGAGTTTGGTTAGTGGGCACAAGAAGATTACAAGAGGTGTTTTGGGTGCCTATTAAATTCAATAGGTCCCAGCTCTCAAACGCCAATATTCAATATATTATTAGCACCGCGTCTTACTACCCTTTCGGGTTATACGCACTTACGCTAATGTGTTTGGTAGGGTGATTGTGAGATGAAATGAAGGACCTACAGTTTAACGTGGAATCCGAACCCTGGTGGAGGTCTGGCATTCCCCACATTCACAAGTTGTGATTAATACCGTCTGTCAGAGGTGAAGGAAGGGTTTGGTAATCAATAAATTTTGTGCCGGGACCGAGGATTGAACCCCGGCCGCCAGCATAGAAGTCTTACACCTTACCCTAACCCCAGGTCACCAATTATTCAATACCTGAAACCAATATATTCTTTTAAAAAAATGAAGAATGTGCTTTTGTAGGATGATGTATATTGCTATTGGTAGACCCACGTCCAAATCCCGGTGAGGTCAGTTTGATAAAAATGAGTTGAGTGTGTTAATGATCCTTCACCACCTTTTATCTAAGTTTCTGTTGGTATTTAAAATAATAAACTGCATCATAATATATTTCTTTGTGTTGTTATTTTGTTTTATTTATTCAATACTCTATTGTCTTCGCTGTTTTGGGTTGTCTGGCATTTTAATCTGGTTGTATCTCGATCAAACAATCATTTAGATTGTGATATGTGGATTAAAAATAAACAAAAAAATACATCCATCCCTGTGTCTTATCTATTTAAATCTAATTAATATAATCTAGAGGTTTTCAACCTGTGGTACGCGAAGACATGCAACATTATATATATATATATATATTTCTCATAGTTATTTTAAATGTAGATTATAGAATAATATAGAATACATTGAAGATAAATTAATATATCTGCATGGGCGTACGTGACAAAAAAAAAAAGGTTGAATATTATTATTATTAGCACCGCGTCTTACTTCCCGTTCGGGTTATACGCACTTGCGCTAATGTGAATGGTAGGGTGAATGTGAGATGAAATGGAGGACCTACAGTTTAACGTGGAATCCGAACCACGGTGGAGACCTGGCATACAATATAATTGATATATCTTGAGCACAGTGGGCGAATTCTTTTTTTTTTTTTAGTATTATTATAATTTGTTAAGTACCGAAGAGCCACGGATTTTCCACCTACCCGACCTAAAAAAAACCATTCTCCTCTTCTTTACTTCCTGTGTCTGGCTAAAGAGGGGGGTAATAAACTCTCTCAGTGAACGAACATGTTGTTGCAGACACAATCTTGTTAAGGTCAAGACGGGAGTCAGATGATCGTGATATACAGTTCACTTGGTTTTGTTTTTTTAACTCGCGGAGGAAAGAGAAAAGCTGCTCCCGGCAATTCAAACACAGATATGAACGGTTCTGAAGGACATTGATCCCACTCGTCAATGACCTTGGCCAGTGGCGCACCTAGAAATATATTTTGAGGGGGAAGAGAGGCATGCAATGTATGAAATATCTTATTTATATTCTTCATTCCTTATAAATATGCTTCTGGTTTATACGAATATGTATTAATGTGTTAGGGGATGAAGAAGGTTGAATTTGGAGGTGGTGGACCCACATTGGCGTGAAGGGAGAATGAGAAATCATTTAGGAAAAATCACCCTAACCAGGATTAGAACCATGAGCTCCCGTTCGTTGGGAGGGACGTCTTAGATCATTCGAACACCGAAACGAGTTTGGGGTATTTTTAAACTGTGAAATAGCTTTTAGTAATTCTGATATATAAAAATATATTGTGCATTAGACACATCTTGCTGACCTTAGTGACTGCCGGGAAACTACTTTGTCCTATTGTAGAATTATCCTTTGTATTAACAAACATTTGGGATCTATCACAATAGCTTCATTCTTTTAATATAAAAAAAACACTTTAAAATATATACTCAACCCAAGTGTTGTTTTACACACTATGTCTCAAATACTCAATAAATGTGTTATTATTTATATCACAAATGAAAATATTGTAAATAGCAGGGGTGGCTTTGTTTGTATGGGTAGGAGACGGGGAGAGGGGAGTGGAGTAGGGGCCAATTTAGAGCTTTTTAAGTCCCGGGTCTGGTAAAAAATTGGAGGCTCCAACATCAAACAAATATTTTTTTCTTATCAACCTTTTGACATTATCACTTTTTCTTTTCAACAGTAACTGTTAAAGGCTCCATGAAATACATTATTTAAATAAGTAACTATTGTCATCACAATAAGTTAGATTTGTCTTAAATAAAATAATAATTATTCTATGTTTTTAGTTAATATTTATAAGAGCATCAAGGACACTGTTACATCATTTGTCTGATACCTTACACAAGTCAAAGACTTATTTTTAATTTTATTCATAAATTTTAAGTCCAAACATGATTTTTATGAAATAAGCCAAAATATATTTTTATTATCATAATAGCTTGTGAAGGCTCTGGGGCTTTAGCCCCTGTCACCCTCCTTAAAAGACGGTCCTGGCGGTGTCCATTGAGAACATTGCTGAATCAAGTAACATTAAGCTATTGTTGCAATCACAACGTTTGTGCCATATTAGGACTTTAATTTGGATCTCTCTAATATTCAAACCAAACACACTAATATAAATAGTACTGAGTATTTTCATAAGTTAATCCTGACACAAAGGTAACAACTTGTCAAAATATTTATACATTTATTGGTTGTGTTTCAGGCAACAAAATTCAAAGTGACGGACCAGGTATATTTTGACATCACCATCGGTGACGAAGATGTCGGCAGGATAGTGATTGGTCTGTTTGGAGACATCACTCCCAAGACGGTGAAGAACTTTCTTGCACTGACCAAGGATGGCATCGATGGGCGCACATACCAGGGTACCACATTCCACAGGGTCATAAAGAAATTCATGATTCAAGGTAACATCAATACTCAGTTCATTTGTTTCAATCAACGGCTCTCGTTACAGTACACAGACACACAAACAGGACTGGTTTTGGAGTGGGTTGTAGGAAGGTCCCATTCCTATGACCTTGACTTTATGGCCTGTTAAAATGTTGAGAACCTATTGTCTCAGAATAGGGCATGTAGCCAAGAATGGCATCATAGAACATCACTGATTTAGCTCTCAAAATATCAACTAGCATTACATTCAGTTCAAATCAAAACATAGCCCACCTCATAAAGATAATCCATGGCTTTGGTCAACAATCGAGCTATACTGACCGAGTGGCCACCATCAGTTGTCGATGATAGTACCAACTTTTGTGGATAGTGTCATGCGGTCAGCGCAAATAACTCTCCAGCCATTGATCTCAGTTGTCTAGACCCGAGCCACTACATTTTCATTCAAATAGCCCCTAATTTTCCTCACAAGGCTGAGATGACCCTGTTCCTGACCCATTGCTTCACAGGAAAATCTGGAAGTGTTGAGGGTCAAACCCGGGACCTCTGGATCTGTAGTCAGAAACCCTGACCACTAGGCCACAAAGGCAATCCTCTTAAAGATATTAAATGAAAACTAAAGACCTGTTTGGTGTGCACCGTGACGTGCCACTAGTCTGGGATATACACATATCCAAACTAATAAGGTAGAGATGAGGAAAGTATAATTTAAAGGAAATGTTTTAGCATTCACGTGGTGGGAGGGTAGAGAAACGATCTCAATACATCTGATCAGGCTATAGGTTGCTGTAACAGTTATGAATTAAGTTAAATTGTAATCTGTGCACTGATCCAACCAATGGCAAAAAAATACTTAATAAATGCTGATACCTTTAATAATGTTAACAAACATATTCCTGTTTTATAGTATAGCCATATATAAACCATAATTATTTATGTTTTTGACCGTGTCCAGGAGGAGATATTGTGGGCACAGGTTCCAAAGTTGGCACAGGTTCCGTCAGCATTTACGGGAAGTATTTTGAAGATGAGAACTTTGAGGTGAAGCATACTGCCCCTGGATTCCTCAGCATGGCAAACGCAGGTAAACTTTGTCATCAGTTAATACACCTTTTAGATACTGCACGTATCGGTTAACGCCTTTATCAAATATGATCACTCAGATCTGGTGGCATTTTGTCACTATTGACAGGGAAAGATAAAAGTAAAGGAATAATACTTATTTGTTATGTTTGATGGCCACCATGTCTTACTACCCCTCCGGGGTTTGAGTATATTCAAACCAAAAGAGTGGGGAAGATAGAATTTCAGAGGATGTGTACTTATATTTGTGTGGAAGGAGAGGGGGAAATTGTTTATGAAAAAAAAAAACCTCAGTACACCTGATCAAGATTGTAACTTTGAGCTCCATATCAATGACAATCCAAATAAGACAGGTGTAATATATATATATAATTAATGTGATGTGTATTATTTTTTTCAGGAAAGGACACAAATGGCTGCCAGTTCTTTATCACTACTGTAGCCACACCTTGGCTTGACGGGCACCATACGGTCTTTGGCAAGGTAACCAACAATGCTAAATAAAGTTCATTTTTCTATTGGTGATGTCCACTAGAAAGGTGAGTTTAATATGTCTATATATATATATATATATAAGAGAGAGAGAGAGAGAGAGAGCGAGAGTATGTGTATTTATCGAAAACAATCTTACAGTTAGTAACAAAAATATTTGACTACTTTCCTACTTTTCTCATGTGACGTCATAAGTTTGTACTATTTATATATGTGTGTGTGTGTAATAGAGGTGCAGATTACATGTATTCCTCGAGAGCAATTTCACAATAATTAATAACAAAAATATTTGAATCCTTTACTCAGGCTCGTTCACGCATTTCATCCCAAGAAACACCTCCTCTGTTCTTTGATATCAATAGGATGTATAAAAATGTATTTATTTGAAATGTTGGCGGAGTGTGTGTTACAATGGGAGGTTATAAATAATGGATCTCTTAGATTAGGGGATGTACATAAATTATGTCATGGCTAATTTTGTTTACCCTCTTCACCCTTCCTCCCCCCTCCACCACATCACACATTGTCACAATTTTTGTGAACACCCCTTTTAATAGTATGTCACACTATCAAACACTTCTTCCCCTATTTAAATAGTATTTTTAATTGTAGAGCCTAAATAATTCTTTCATTGAAACATGTTCTTATGTTTGTAGTTAAGACTCGAACCTTTAATACAAATTTCATTACTCTTACTTAACCAATCTTAGAATGTTTCTAAAATGATGTTCTTATGTGTTCGCCAAGCTTGACGAAGAAGTTGACGAGTTGATCATTGTAACTTGTTTATGTGTGGGGGGCAGTAGAGTTTATTAACACAGACCATAGACCATGTGATGTCAGCAATTATCTGACTCTCCCTCCTCCCCTCGTCATGCTTGGTCACACCGAACACTTCTCCCCTCCCCCTCTGTGTATGTATACATAGTTTACAGACAGCTCTTTAATATTAAATTAGTAATTAGTTTGTATTAATCTTATGGTGTATAAGAGTAATAGTAGAATTTAAAAAAAAAAACTACTTTATTTAAGTTTATATATGTATTTGTGGACTCCCCTTATGGTGGAGAAAATTAATTTACAGGAGGGGAAAGACACTGCCCCCCCCTCTCCCGGCACCTTCTTATGCCCATGGTAACCAACCCGAACCAAATTCGGAGGCCTATTCCGAAATCAGTGGTTTCCATCCTCTTGTAAAGTTTGACCCCAATTTTTGTCTTTTAGACCATCGGGACACCTCAATAACCCACAACTTTTCAAACCTTAATATCCTAGTTTTTAAATTAATTTTTTCACTGAAACATACTTCCTGACCGGGCTTTTCACATTTAATTACACTTGTGGAATAGATAGAATTTAAAGAAAATGTACCTACCTTTTTTTTTTCCATGGATAGAGAAGGCGGAAACTGTTTAGAAAAATCACCTGAAGTACCTAGGTCGGAACTTTAATACTGAGCTCATCACCGGCAAAACAATCATGTGTGTCATCAAGCCCATGCACTTGATTTAATTATTATAAATTGCTTAAATAATGATTATATGAATGTAACTAAGATATCTAAAAAAAATAATCAACGAGCCCAGTGGGTATTTTGGAAGTCATGCTAGCAGCAGCACCCCGTGCTTGAACATGAGATTAAATGATTAATGAATATGATAATTGATGAAATTAACAGTAGTCTGGTGGTGACCTGGTGGTCTAGGGTTAAGGTGTCAGACTTCTGTGCTGGGCTCCGGGGTTCAATCCTTGGTCCCGACACAGATTTATCTGATTGCCAAATCCTTCTTTCACCTCTGACAAGACGTGTATTAACCACAACTTATGAATGTGTGGAATGTCAGGCCTCCACCGTGGTTCGGATTCCATGTTAAACTGTAGGTCCTCCATTTTATCTCACAATCACCCTACCATTACACATTAGCGTAAGTGCGTACAACCCGAATGGGTAGTAAGATGCGGTGATGATAATAATAATAATAATAAATAATAATAACAATAGCCTAGAACATTTTTTATTTTATAAGTAGACCTTCCAACCTCAAACAGAATTAGCTTATTTTGAGGCAGACTCTGGTTATTAGCTTAACTCCATGGTTGGCTTTCAACTTATGTCAATTATTTACAACTAGGTCAAAATAATTTGATCTTCAAGTCTTGGGAAACAAGGCTGGCAGACCGCAAATGATTTGAAGCTCGCTATAAGTTCCATCTCACAGAAACTATTACATCCATTATGTTAAAAATAATAATGCTAAAAAAGTTAGATTGTATCAGTAAAAAAATTGCTACATGAAGACATAATTATCTGAATCTTCAAAATCTCCAACTATGTGTTGAGGGCTTTCACTTCTTGCGACATGTTAATTTTTTAGTGATAAAGTATAAAGAAAGAGAGAGAAAAAAAGATAAGATTATTAAGTTGTTTTTTTGTCTGTTAAAATGTTGCTACTACCCATATAACATTGACAAGTCACTTTCATTTATATCACATGTTCTCATTAAGCTTGTGTTTATTTGGTGTGATGCAACACTATTATTGAATGGCTTCCCCCTGCTGTCCTATCTCCCCTCCCATATAAGCCTTACAAGTTCAATATACACTACATCCTACACACACGTGCGCATAAAACAGATTTTTGTTTCCCACCATGGCTTTGTAGCCCTTTGGTTATACGAATTATACTTTAACTATGCCAATTGGGTAGGAGATGAGTAAGGTAGGATTTGAAAGGAAATGTAGCCACATTTGTGAGTAGGGAAAGTGGTAAACCATTTATTTACCTTCAGAACACCCAGATGGGATTTACTTCAAATCTTAAAATAAGCTTTATTTAAAGAGTTTACAAAATTTTCTGACTTTTTTTTTTTTACATTTCCTGTGTTTATCTTTTATGCCTGTAATTTATTTTATATTACAGAATTTTATTACTATGCTTTTACTAATAATAACTCATTCCTTTCCCTTTGTAGGTTGTAGAAGGTCAGGATGTGATCCATAAAATAGAGCAGACCCCGACCGATCCTGAAGACAGGCCGTCAAAACCTGTTATCGTCAAGTCTGTGGGAGTTATCCCCACATACGACCCCTTCTTTGTGTCCGATGAGCCTTACGAGTAAATATTACTTACCTTCACGACTAGCTAGAGTTTGTAAGAACCTGCTACATTGCCCCTCTAGCTAAGTATTGCCATCATCGAAACTTCCAGTAGGATACTTTGAACTGAAGGAAAAATTCCTGTATCTGCATTGTATGAGATTGTTTATGATCCAGTTACATTTACTATGCACAGTTGAATTTTTTTAAACTATAAATTGTGACTAAAAATAAATTATCATAATACAGCTCACTTAGTTCGTATAATGTCGACCATTGGCACACTAAGAAAACACTTTTACCACAAATTGGTCTGTTTTCAAAATGTAAGGGCTAGACATATTTTTTGTAGTTTGTGTTACTATATATTTACATTTTATCTACTTGCCAACTTAAACTTAATAAGTGAGCTGGTTAGTTATTTTGTTTAAAAAAATCAAAATGTGTTTATTTGTTGTTCATATGCCATTCTCTTTATTATAGCCCTGTGCAACATTCCCGTAGAATTCAATGTGCCAAATACCTCAACTTTGTTGAGAAAGCTAGAAGTTACGTTAACAATTTTTTTACTATATCACCAAATGTTACCCCAGAAAATAAGATTATTAGTCACCATCTGAATAATGAATTGTTAAACTTCAAGCTTGCATTTAACTTGTGTAAAACTTAGATTAATAAACTTTTACTTAATTTTATCACAACTGTTTTAGTAAACAAATTTATTGGATTGAATAGCTAGCTTGAAGTATGTTAGCTATTGTTGAACCCCACCATACAGTTTTAAAGTTTATTGATTAAAAAATTCAAATATGCTTTATTCTTAGTTATATTTTGATTCTCAATGCATTTCTGAATTTTCAATTTGAATTCTTTATTGACAAAAATTTGAGCAATATGAGTAGGCTAAACAAAACTTGTACTGTAGGCTTTCTTTTTTGTGTTGTAATGTACTGCTTGCACCATACTGGAGCGTAGAACAACACTATTTAAGGCAGATTGATTTTATAAAAACAATTTGTTAGTGCTAAAGTGTAAAATAATGGGTAGCTATGCACAATTTACTTTTAAATAAAAATAATTAATTAGCTATTAAAACTGATACTGGAAAAATATGTTGACAAAAGTATAATTTGACCTTTGTGACTCAATTAAATAAAAAAAAACTATTCATTATGAAAAACATGTAAAACCAAAATAGAGTTTGTATTTGTCAATTCTTTTCATGGATATAACTAATATGTTATTTAACCCCGAAAATGTTGAGAGATGTTCTTGTTGGAAAAAATATAAATTCACTTCAAAATTTTCTAGTAGAAAATCAAGACCAAAAGTACCTACCTATATTTTGGATTGAATCAAAAATTTAAGTTGATTATTTGAAATTTACTTTTTTTCTATTTTTTTCTGTATTTTATCATTACAATTGCACACAGTTCCTCATGCATTTATTGACTTTAAATATAAATTCTTATATATTAATATGTTACATTCCTTATTAAATATTTCTTGATTTATAATGGTTTTTCCATTTGATTTAGCTTTACATTCCCCCCCTCAAATTTCTTTGGATTGAATAAATTTATAAGAAAATAGATTATAAAGTGATGTCAGCTCAATAAATAATTTCAAAACCAAATCATTTTTGTTCACAATGCATGATTAAATAGCTACAATTTTAACATACATTATGAATCTCCGTAAATATATTTCACCAGTTAAGGAGATGAGTTTATGAAAAGTTCCTATAACTTGATTCAAAAGTATTAGGGTACTTTACACCATTTTCACCATTAGAGTGTATTGCATTTTTAAATAATTTAAATACTTTATATTTAGGACATTTTGTTTATGAAATAAAACTAAACTTCAATAACCCCCTCTTTTTTTTAACCAGTCTATTTTGATTTCCAAAAGATAGTTCATAGTTTGCTATTTGGTGTTACTTATTATATTCCATTGCATGAAACTCATTCCTATTGATTAAAATATTAATTGATTAATTCATATTATAATTATTAATATGTGCAATAACTATGTGCCTTATAATTTTAAACTGTTATATAAGAAATAAAATATCAATCTTACAATTTGTACAAAAATGAAGCATTATACTTTATACTAATAAAAATAAATAATGTTTTTTCTTCTTCATCCCCTTTTTCATATATCAGCGCACTTTTGAGAATAGTAATGAAAATGTATATAACCACATGATATATATATATGGTCGAGGCATACATAAGAAAGACTATATGTATATCTGTGTGAATCGTTATCAAGCAAGGTCTGTTAAGGGGAATGCCTTGGTAAGTGAAACTTGCCACGCAGATCTTCAGCGCTGATGCAATATTTAATTATATGATGCATTATTCCAAAATAAGGTTCACACCAAAAAATAAAATAAAAATATTCCAACCAGGGCTCTTGTTTTTTAACAACCCTATAGTTTGAGTTTTGTTAATAGAGAGAAAAAAATGACATTAGCTCATTTTCAACAAATTTTTAAGCATATTTTTAGAGCTATGAGACTAGGCTTGATGTAAAAGGACTTTAAATTTAGCCTTTCTCTTGACAAATACAGAAATATTTTAAAGATATTCTCGAACTTGCGGCAAGATTTCCTCTTTACCTTGAGATAAGAAATTTTGTAGTTTTCTTCCCCCTCTTTCTTATAGGCATGACCAACGCTGTTTGTAGGTGTAGGGCCAAAGGGAATACAAGCTTAGAATAGAGAACTAGTTCCAAAAAATGACACAAACCATTGTATTTTAAGATGTGACACCTGAGACTGATTGATACTCTATCACTAACCGGGCAGCTGTCTTAGTTATAATGGAAAATTATTTCCTCATATTTAGTGTTTGTCTCTTTTACCAACACAACACACTTAAGCCACTAAGATTTTGTTAAAATATTGTAATATTTTAACATGAAAGTATTCTCTAAAAGTGAAGTACTATTTTCTAAAAAAGGGTTTATTAAAATTGAGCTTGACTGTACACTTCATTTATCCCCTTGACGGATTAAACTATGCCCCTATTTTATAAGTTATACCAGAGTGAAATAAGAGTGCTACCTTACAAGGTAGACAAAGGGCACGGTAATGGAAGTGTGTTCATATAATTAATGAAGGATTTGAATAATTAATAATAAGCATCTTACTACACATGTCTAGTGAGCCAAGGGACTTGTTATGGCTAAACTTTTTATTATTGGTGAAATTGGGCCTGCCTCTTTCAGTGATTAATCAAAAGCTTGCGGTAGGCTAGACTGCCGATGATGAGAAGATAGAGATTTGAATCTCATTCGGGTGTACTGAGGGCTGTTTTTTTTTTACAAAATGGGTTTTCATTCTCCTTTTATGCAAATATGGTTACACTTCCTCAAATATAGCTTCCTAATGCTTAAAACCACCAGCGTAACTAGTATATGTTATGTATTTATATAGCCTGAACAGGTAGTGAGACAAAATCAGAAACTGGGGTAGTGGACATAGAATTAGGTACATAAGTTTATGAGCTACTGTTAATATAGTCGCTCGGTTTCATTCATTTAAAAAGTTAGTTTTAGCTACTGGATTTTTTAAATTATTATTTTAGGGATATTGTGGAGTTCACTAATAGTTCATAATGAACTGTTCCTCTAGTGGATTAGTATTACTAGTTTTGAACACGTTTATGTGAACTACAGTAGCTCCATGGCTTTTTTGGTGCTGACTGACAGCTTTTGAAAAGTTACCAGACCATATTATAGTATTCCTACGCCGAACCATATGATCTGCAAAAACATGTGTTTACCAGCTGTCGCTTCTGAGAGTCAAAATTTAGGTATATACCTAAATGTTGACTGTCAGAAGTCAGCACCAAAGAAGCCACGGGGCTACTGTAGTTCAAATTGAACTACAAGATGTAGTTTGCAAACTTTTAATGTACATTTCATTAATCATAGATTATGCAAGCAAGTAACTAATAACAAATAATCAGAATGTTCACTTTTTTAAATAAAAAAACTCATTATCAGTAGTCCCTTTAATCTATAAATTTAGAATATCAGCAACAATATCTGTGCTATTTTGATGCCCTTATATTCAAAAGAATAGGCCTACCCACCTCTTAATTGATAGGGAGTTTTTGTTCAAATTTCAATTAAATGTAGTATATATAAAATAAGTTGTTGATCAGTTAAAATTTGTCACAGAAACAAATTGAGTTTGTTAAGAAGTGTCAGGAGACTAAAACACACCAAGAGGTAATGCAAAAAAAAAAAAAAAATCACCCAAAAAGTAAAGGACTATTTATCATACTGATATATATGATATATGCTTTTTATTCCCATATAAGTTTTAAAAGTAAATATATAATTTATCTCTGATGGAAACAAAACTAGTACAAATACAAAAAGGTTTATATTATTTTGTATTTTCTAAATGACTAGAAACCAATTCTGAAAATTAAGTTTAAAATCCAAACTATCAATACTTCTATATTTGGTGATTTTAGCATACATTTTCCTTTTGGAATTCACGTCTTAATGATAGTGGATAGGTAAGATTTAAACCGTCCTTAGCAACATCATAACGTAATAGGAGGTTCAAATCACAAATAAAAAATGCAATAAGAGTAAGCGCTGGAGTTAATGTTTTTTGATATCTGAGATTGACCTTCAAAACCCAGAGCAAGTAGCTCACACCAGTTGCGGGAATAATATAATGACGGTTGCGCTCAAGGAAAATTAAATATTATAATTATCATTTGAATAAGTTTAAACATAGAGAGCTTAAAAATTATTAAGATAGCCGTAGAGTTGGTGAAAAGATTTTCATTATGAATTAGAATGCTTGAAGCCAAAGACAATATCATAGTTACATACGGCGTTAACTCAAGACAATTACATAAAAGAGAATACCTAAATCAATTATTTCCGCACCTAACCAGTTTGTAAAGGTACGTAATCTTCGTCAAAACAAAATATTCCATTACGAAATTCATATCTACCTTCATAAGTTACAACATGAGTCCTCAAAAATTCCCTCATTATTCCTGATACATATTCCCATTATACACTAAGATCTTACAAAATCGTACCATCGTATGCCAATAGGCATTCCCCAGAATAAATATTTTAACTACCGGTGAAATTTGTCTATGTTTCTTTTTTAAAACTGTCAAAAATCCTTGTTAAGGAAAACTTGTCCCAAAATTACCAATAATAACCATCATAATAATATCTCTTCAGTAATTATGTAGAGAGATATCTCTACAAAATAATCGATAGCCTCAAAAATAAATACAGTATCGATATCCACATAAATTAATTAACTATCGATTTCAATCAAGTATCGAGATCCATACAAATTCATTGCCTAAAGTTTAACACTCATCAAAATCTACATAATCTAAGTCCTCGTTACAAAGTTAATATTATGGAGCCGAAAGAAAATTTGAAAGGTTAAATAAAAATTAAATAACCAGAAAAAAACATTAAGTCGAAAAAGAATTTAGATTGTACATTTTAACATCCCGAAGCCTTAGCTTCCAATACCTTTATCCAAGCTAAATCCAAGAGTGACTATATCCTCTATCTATGGACTATACACAAAAACTTATTTTGAGTTTACTATAATTGACTATAATTTACCTTCACTCAAAATAAGTGGTCAATTATGTATATCGTTTCATTCAATGTGTTCATTTGTAATTGATTCACACTTAAACACTATATTTTAATCATCTCAGTAACCAATGTTTTTATTAATTGTTGGCGTATGATTTAACTTATAAATGATTGCCATTCAATAATATGTATGTTATGTTTTTAGCTTACTCCATTTGACTCTTACTGTAATACATGTTACAATTAATATGTATACCAAGCAACTTAACTTTTTATAAAGTTCAAACATAATTCAAATATCACAATATCTTTAATTGTTAACTAATTTAAACCCATAATTTCATTAAATTTTAATTATCGATATAATATCTAAGTCTTAACCTTTACTATCTACTATTACTCCAAACATCCCGACGCTTCGAGAACGTAGAAGAACAACATCTCTTCGCATTTTAAATTCGTGGACTGTCCATTTTAGTGTAGCGCTCTCTGGTGGTCACCGATCGAAACTTGAAAGAAGCGGTTAGTTTTCCTCGCGGCGTGATTATGTTCGGTAGTGTTTTATGTTTTCCATAGAAAACTCAATACTATGGTTTCTTCCCGACTCGTAGTTCTAGACGCAGGGCCGGTGAAACGGGGTGAGTTGTATACATTTTTCTAAGTAGATTCTTCTAGGATTGTAGACAAATTCTACACATTATTTAATAAAAGAGAATATTTTCTTTTTAAATATTGGTCTATGTACACTTAATGCATGTACAGATTTAAAAATACTGAAATCATATGATTCATCAAGACAATATCTACATTTTTCCATCTTTAAATTCGCTTATAGAATTATATATATAATATATATATATATATATAAAATATATAATTATATATATATATAATATTATTATAATATATATATATATATTTAATTCGTGAACTAATAGTTCAACTTTAACCATTCCTACAAATGCACGAAGAAAATTTAGTCATATATTTATAAAGTAACTGGATGTTCATCTGTTGTTAATTTTTGATCTATCGTCTGCACACCCTTGTGTAAAAGAGAAAGAAACTTTGTTTTCTTTTTCCCCTCTTACACACATACAAGGCAATGTGGCATTTTGACGTCGTTCGCCGAGTTGTATGATTGTGTACTTTTTATTATTCTTTTTATTTGAGGTATTTAATGTGCACTTAATGAACCGACTGATTGTCAGCACACGAGAATTATTCTTATGATCGAGAGCGAAAGAATCTACCGATTTTACCTGGAAAGATATTTTCAAATACCTTCTAGGGTTTCCACAATCCATGGGTCCAACAGTTTTACTTCACCTCCGAAGAATGTGCTAAAAATTGTTATAGTAGATTTTTTTTTTTACCACACCTGGATTTGAACCCACGGACAATGAATAGGTTCTGAGGCAAGCACTTTACTCTAAGACCACAGGTTGTTCAGAATATACCAATGTATGATTAGGTAAATGAAATAAATGTGTTAATAAAAGGTTTTAAGAGCATAACTAAGTTTGAAACTCAAGATGGTATACTTGCTACAAGCCTCTAACATAAATGATCGTTTGAGCTTAACTGATGTACAAAGTTTGTCATTCCGAACAAATATCAATTTTTAGCTATGTTACCTTATTTAACTATGGTTATCAAACTTTCAATAAAATATGTATGGTTTCTGAAAGCAATAAGTTATACAAGCTAGGAGCCACTATAATTATATTGTACAAAAGTAATACTTCCTACAAACTTATCCTAACCTAAATGATCATTTGAACATAAATATACCACACACAATTTGTCATTCAAACAAATGTAATTAAGTTTTACGCTACCATATTTCATTAAAGTTATTGGAATTTTATTTGGTTTCTGTAACCAATAACTTATGCAAGCTAATAAGCAAACTTTAAATATATTGTAGTCTTGGCAGAATGTAAACAATATAGGTAATATATATCTTAATATATTATTCCTAATTTTACAATATTACCTGTGAAACTGAATTGTATATTCTTTAAGGTAAATGTTTCTTCACCCAACTAAGGTATAATACTTCACTATTTTCCTGTTTTATCCACCAGATACATGATTTCCCACAATAACATTGAAAGAATCCATTAAATCAGTTCCTTCACAATCACTATTGGACTAGATAAATTAACTGCTCATTTCAGTGAACTTCACTACAGGCTGTTTTGAGCATCTCTAATTTATTGTGTTTCCTATAAAATATTTGTAATAAAAACTAGAGATGTTTGAGAGGGAGGGGGAGGGGTTGGAGGGTAATTTTGGGTGTGTCTGGGGCAAACTGAACCTTTTACTCCCCCTTCTGGATGACCTTGGATTATATTGGAGCTAACCTGTATTTCCATACATTAAAATGACAGATTAACCCATAACCTGAGAATTAAATTATCTAAGTTTTCAATTCATCGATGAAATGTTAAACTGTAATGTGGCTTGTTCTTGAAGAAATAATACATGATTACTTTTTTTAATATGTAAATTAATTAACATAGGTGCACAGTCTTCAGTATAACAATTTGTATTCCATTTTGTACCTTTGATTGTTCTTACCCAAATAGATGCTATTACTCTGTTGTAGCTGTGAGCTTGTATAGTTTTTTTTTTACTAATTAACATGTAGGTCATCCAGCTACAAATACCTCTTGCATAATTCCTATATTACATTTAAATCCCTTTTACTGTGGTAATGTTGTGTATAATAGTTTGATAAATTTAGGTATCGGCGGATATAGAAAATGTTATCAGGTTAGGGCCAATTTAGTGAAAGATGAGAATGGAAATCTGGTGGTAGACATGAATAATATTTTGAGTAGATGGAAAAAAACCACATCACGCATATTTTGAATGTTCATAAAGACTCCAAAGCCAAGTATTTGTTAAGTTGAAAGAAGCTAAGAAGTTAAAAAGAAGAACCATAAATTTCCATGTGTAGATTAAATTCCAGCTGAGTTAATAAAGAGAGATGGTGAAATATTAGTAATATAAATTTATAAGCGGCTATGTTCTATATAGAACTATGCGGTATTACTACACTACAAGAATAGAAGGAAAGTATTATAATGCCCATTTTCATAAAGGGCGATTAAATATATTGAAATAACTATAGAGGTATCTCACTAATAATAACATGCTTTAAAATTTTATCCAACATAATTTTCATGAGATGTATGCCATATGCTGAGGAATTAATCGGGGATAATCAGAGTGGATTTTGACAAAATAGATCAACAATGAATCAGATTTTCACCATTTGTCAAATATTTGAAAAAAAAAAAAAAAAAAGTGGGAATACAACATGATGGTTAATCAATTATGCATAAGATTAAAAAAAAGCCTATGATTCAGTTAAAAGAAACAAATTTTGTGAAATTTTAGTTTGTCAAGTTTATTGAGGTATGTTTGACTGATGATACATGTGCCAGGGTATGGGTTTGATGTCACTTATCAGATACTTTCGAAATGCATGATGGGTTGAAACAAGAGATACACTTTCCCTGTTACATTTTAATCTAGCCTTAGCGAGTATACTATGAGGGTAATGCAAGAAAGTATGGGAGGGTTGACATTAAACAGTACAATAAAGCTATTAGGAAATGCAAATATTTTACTCGAGGCTACTGAGAAAATAAGTTTAGAACTGAATGCTGAAAAGACTAAATATATGGTCACACAGAAAACATGGTCCGAGGGATTAATTTAGAGAGTATTTCGAACAACATATCATTTGACAGGGTTAATGAGTGTAAATGTTAAGGAACAATTTTAACTAGCAATAATGATATTAGATTAGAAATTAGGAGAAGATTACACTTAGGAAATGCATGCATGCCATTACTCTGTCAGTATGTTGTAATCTCGCCTACTTTCAAGGAATTCAGATTATACGAAACAATAATTTTGTCAGTTGTTCTGTATAAGGGGGGGAAAAGTGATAACTTACCTTACATGACAAAAAATATATATATTAGTGTGTTCAAAAACAAGGGGCTCAGGAGGATATTTGCTCCAAAAAAAGGATGAGGTTATGGGGGAGCAGAGGAAGCTACATAATGATGAGTTACATACCCTGTATTTACTACAAGACATTGTTGGGATAATCAAGACTCTTAGATTATGGTGTGCAGGACAAGCAGTGTGATTGGGTGAATCTAGAACCGTGTTCAGGGTATTGACTGGCAAACTCAATGGGAAGAGACCATTGGGTAGAATTAGCTCAAGATAGGGATAGGTGTAATGAAGTGGATTGGATTGAACTTGCTCAAGATAGAGGGTTGAATACTTTTTTAAGTGCTACAATGTCTTTAAAGTTCCTAATGCAGGGATGCAAGTGCCGAAGTGTCTTCAAATAAGTGAGAAAAGTGACAAGAAGCCGTAAAAGGCTGATTAAGAAGTGACTTAAAGGCGATTAAAAGTGACAAGAATATCCCAGCAGTATAAATCAGTCATATGTATTTTTCTTTGTCCCATATCAAAAATACCAGTTAAAACCAAAGTTTGAAAATCACAAAAACAAATTTAAAAAGAAGTGTAATTTGAGTTTTGATCCTGGATGGGGTATGGCTTACAAAGAATAGTTAGCAATATTTTATTTATTAAAAGAGTTACAAAAAACAATTAAATAATATTTTAGGTTGTGTGTTAAAGAATGACATTATTAAAGATGTTTTGCGTTTTTCAATTTTCTTTTGAAGATGGTCTGCTTCTCTTATGGCAATTTCTTCCTCCTTTTGTACTTTACAAACATCTGCCAACAATGCTTGGGCCTGGTCCCTGGAAACTCTTCTCCATCAAATCCTTTTGTAACCTTTCATTTGTTTCTGTGAACATTTGCAGCTTTGCATTTTTCTTCAAGAATTTGCTTCTCTTTTTGTCCATCTTCATGTTTCAAAATTTCTTTCTTGTGTGATGTTTCTTAAATTTTTCATTTTTTCTTTTTTCAATGTATTCATTTTCTTTCCTCTTTTTATCACCAATTTTTCTTTTATTTTCCTCCAACTGATTTTGATAGCTTTTGTTATTATCTTGGGCAAGAGCTAATTAATAACTGTCTAGTAATGGACAATCAGTAGCTAGGGTTAGTTATTATACATATGTGATGCATCTTTTGTAGTTTGATATGCACTTAATGTCTGTTATGACATTTCGGCCCAATCTTTTATGAGGACTCTAAGAGAAAATCTTCTTTCAAAATTTGCATTTCCATGGGAAAGAAATAGTGAAGCTTTTATAACTCTTCATAGAGTTGGATATTTTAAGTTTTCAGCTGGATTATACCATGTGAATAAATGGTTCCAAAGTTTGTCTACTCTTAACACCTTCATTTTTATGATTTTTTTCCCCAAGCTGTAAAAGCTTCCACTCATCAATCAACCTATCTTCAGGAACAATAAATAGTTGACCAAAGTTCAGTTATGTACAGTTAAATATTCCTGACACCACAAGCACTTATCTGCTAAAAAACCTCCCTTCTCTTAAAAATGAGAAAAGTCAAAATTTCAAAACAAAACCTGTGTTGTGAACATTTTTTTAAAATCATTATGAATAATTAAGAATTTTTCTTTTTTTTTCTTAGCACTGTATCTTTCTATCAGAGTTATTTGCTTATGTACAAACTACGCTTATGGGTTAGGGATAAGAAAGGTTGAATTATAAGGAAGTGAGTCCAAATTTGCATGATGAGAGAAAGTGGAAAACCATTTGAGAAAAACCACCCTCAGTGCACCCAACTGGGATCAAACTCTGATCTTTGTTCTCGGCAGTATAGTCTATTGTAAGAGTAGCACCTTAGATCATGTGACCACCAAAGCAATAAGCAGCAAAGAGAAATGCAATATCGAGCAGGACCATTAGGATGCGCTATGGTTTTAAGAAAACCCCTCACTTTCTCATAATCGAGATTCACTTTAAATTATGCCACCAAAAAACGTTAAAGATTAACAAGTGGGCGATATTATGCAGCTATTAGATTTTATACTACATTCAATGTTTCTGAATTAGATAACCTAAATTATGATCTTCCTTCTTTAAAAACCCTTAAAACTGGTAAGTAAGCCCAGTAAGTTTGTATAGAAAAGTGACTAAAAGTGATTTTTTAAAGCGACTAATGAAAAGAAAAGTGAATAAAAGTGACTAATTAGCATCACTGCTAGGGCCAGAAAGTAAGTAAATAGATTTACAAGATGATAGGGTTTTATATAAATTTTTTTACTGAAAAGCTAGAAGGGGTACGATGGTTATGCCATGGCCCATAAAGGGGTATTCAACTGGTGAAAGTTTGGGAAATATTGCCCAAGACAATAGTAATTTTGTTCACAGAAAAGATTGAAAAAAGTCTTTATATTTTAATTGTATGTGGGTGAACTGAACAAGTAATTAATTTGATTATTATTTTACAGTTTGATGGCTTGGATCAAAGCTTCGTCGGTTCCTTTGGTCTTCTCATTTTCAGTGCTTGGATTTTTCCAGTGGATGATAAGGAAGCTTGATATTGAAAATTAGTTTAATATTAAGATCACTTTTGCAAATCATAGCCACAGTATTATGAACCGATATCGGTGAAGATTAAAAATACGTGCACGGGCACACAGTTGTTGGTGCCAGTCATCCTAATCCAAGGACATTCTCAGTTTGTTTGTGTAACTCGAGTGGAACAATGTGCTGTAGTATTTTTACAATTGTTGTGTTTGTTAGTTTTCCAATTCAGTAATGTGTTATTCGAATCAATACAATATTATATGTACAGTACTGTACTGCATTTCTTTATATTACACATATGTATATACACCATTATATTAACACATAATATATTGTACTGTAAGTATATTACTGTTCTGTACCATACAATACTACAGTACATTACAACTGTAGGCATACCTTTAATATTCCATACTGTACTGTTTCATCCTTGTTTAGTAAACATTCATCTTATGCAAGTTCACTCATAAAATTCGACACCATCTTAGTCCACATTAGGTTAAGTTTCCAAGACTCTACCGAGTTATATCTTAAAAGTGATAGTCACTGATGTTGATGTATATTATTATTTGGTGTTGTCCTACGACAGGTATATTCCTTTTGTCAGTGGACTTATTGCCAATGCGCCCTGTTCTCTGCCTCCTTATAGAAATTTCTTATTTTCTTTAAGTCATTTAAGATTCGAATCCTCCTCCTTTCTACGCTCCTTTTTCCCTCAACCTTTCCTTCTATGACATCATGCTTTAGACAGCTCCTCCTAAGGATGTGCCCAATCCTATCAGATTTGTACTGAAGAATCACATCCAAAATGGTTCTCTTCATGTATCAACCTGTATGTCCATATGGTCTTCTCAAGTCTTTTCCAATACTGCATTTCAAAGCTCTACAAATATGATGTATAAACCATTTGAAAATTATTTCAGGAACTGTCGAGGTTTCTTCCTAGTTGAACCAGAATATATTTATTCTTGATAGATTAAGATTTAGCTTCACTACTCTTTTAAGACATTTGCCAGTTTGTTGATACATTCCTCTAGGGAAAACATATTTTCGCTTTATGAGGTACATTTGATTATACATTCTTGAAGGTGGTACAGGAATGATGGATAGAGACCTAAAAAAAAGGGTACCAACACAATTTGACTTTTACAATGAAAATAAGAACCTAGTTCACCCTTGCACTGCCTCTTTGTCCAATGGCAGCAATGTTAAGTGTGAACTATTTTCTTCTCTTTAATGTAAAAGTCAAAATGTGTTAGTTTCCTTTATACTTTATCGCTATTTTATAGGTAGAGAAAGTATTATGATTGTCAAAAAAATCGAACTCAAGATTTTGATAAATCTCAATGTTTCATGACCCCCTTCCCGAATAAGTGGTTTTTGAATTTTTGTCAGTCTGTCTGTTACCTCCAACTAAAGCCTAATCTATTTTACCAATCAGGCTAAAATTTGGTATCCAGGCTTTTCATAGGGCTGCCCTGAAGGGTTTTTGGAATTAAATATCTAACCTTTTAAGGATAGTTTACTGAAGGACAAAAAAAGAAAAAGTTGGTTTTCTCAAAATCAGCTTTAATCATTTTGATTAAATTCCATTACATAGCATTTATAAATATCTTAAACAAAAGGCTAGTCTCGATATTTTGGAAAAATTACTTCCAAGGGCTGGGGTCTAATGATTAATTCTCATTTTATTTAATCACATCTCCGAAACTATTTAAGATATTAAAATTACCTATCAATGCAAATATATGTATCTATTTATAATACAAATATTTTGTTGGTAACATATTTTTATAAAATCAATAACTTTCAAGCTATATGCAAAATTATATATATATATTTAAAATTTTTTTGAACACTAAAGGTAAAGTATTGTCACCGGAAAAAAATAAAATAACCAGAAACGTTCTTTGATCTTGACTTGTCATGACTCCCTGAACCCTAAAAAATGGTCTTTGGCTGTGTGTCTTTTTAACCCCAAAATTAAGAGTAGTTTAATAAAAAGCTAAAAGAGAAAAAAATCGATTTTCTCAAAATCGGCTTTAACGATTTTGATTAAATTTTATTTCTAAGCTTTGACCAATATTACAAACTAAATGGTTACTCTCAACTTTTCGTAAACATTACTTTAAGGGTTCTGGTCTGATGCGTAAATTCTAATTTTTAATTTTATCTCCATAGGTCTTTGAGATACGAATATTACTTATCATTGCATATATGCAGATCTGTCTACAATAAAAAAAATTTTACTTGAAATATATTTCTTTTAAATTTGCCAACACTTTAAGGTAGAGTATTACGACTGTCAAAAAAAATCTAGCCCGATATGTTGATGGATGTCGACGTTTCATGACCCCCAAAACCCTAAAAAGTTATTTTTGCAACGCTGTCTGTGTGTGTCTGTCTAACCCTAAAATTAATAGCAATTTACTAAAGGGTTAAAAGAGAAATTCATTTTTCTCAAAATCGCCTATAACGATTCTATCACTCTCATTTTAGACTCATTAGTCAATAATTACACATTTTATTGGTCAAAATTTAATAGCGATGGTATAGCCATAATATGTGCATCCCCTAGTAAAATGATGAAAATTTTAACCGGAACTCAAAATTTTAATACGAATTGTTGACCCTACGGGACCCAATATCAATATTTTTATTGGTCCGAATATACAAATGAAGATGTTTAATTCATTAAAAATAAAATATAAAAACATAAGTCAAAAATTGCTTTACATACGCATAGGGTGATTTTTTTTTCAGGTTCGCTAGTGAATATTATATTATGAATTCTGGGTAAATATTTCCAGATAGAGCGAGAAAGTCTGTGCGGAGTTCTGTACCATTTATTTATGTTTATATCCATCTTTATCATCTTCTGTATATAACATAACAGTTGGTGATACAGTATTTTAAAACTGTAGCGTCTCAATTTTAAATTCACACTTCTATATACATTTCAGTCTATTTTTGCCCAAGAGATATTTTATTTAAATTGTTTTACTTAAAAAGTAACACCTGAATAATAAAAGATATGTAAAAAGTTATGTTATTAACTCAGTAATGATTTAATAACATATTTGACTGAAATTATCCTTCTAATTAAGTCAAAGAGGATGTAAATAGTTATCAAATGATATTGTGAAATTTTGTATTTTTCTAGAGTGAATGTTTGAGATTTCTGGATATATAAAATACTGTATTGGATGGTGTTAATTTAAAAATGTGCTTGGAAAAACTTAAATTAGTTGTGTCAGTTTGAAACTTGGATAGTTTAGTGGTAGGTCATAAAGTGATATTTGAACAAGTCTGGTTTAGAGTAAATAAATATAAAAAAAAAAAAAAAATTGGCTCAAAAACTGATTACCAAATCTATAATATATAAAACGCTTATTGTTAAAAAAATATTTCTAATGTAAAATATATAATTCATTTTAAATATCAATAGTACTCTCTTTACCTGTGTTAATTTCTTCACTTTGTTTGAATCCCTTAATAGTGTTATCCTAAAATTGGTCATACATACGTCTCTTATTCATTCATTGATGGTATGGTCATGCAATGCAGATGGTAAAAGAAAGAATCCCAAAGAAAATGGAGCTTGAAGAATTATATAAATATTCTTGCACCGCGATGGGAGCTAATTGAAATGTTATAGTTTTACTCGCCTCGCATTGGGCGCTAATTGATGTGTTCTTGTTTAATTATCTGATAATTGCCCCGTGATCGAGCACTAATTAAAGCGGTACGGTACCTTGATTATATAATTTGTATTTATAGCCCTGTGATTGAGCGCCAATTGTTGAACTCTTGAAATAATACACAATTATTAGGTTGGATGTGATTTTATTTTAATGTCACTATTGTTTTGATTGTAAAACTGATCGTGTTAATAATTTCGAGACGTGACTGATAATGATAACACGTATGTATTGAAGCTAGTGAGCCAGTCTAATGAGCCACTCTGTGTGCCACTGCCCTTCCGACACTGCTGTCTTATTTCACCACATCGAGTATATAAACTCACTTCGAAAAAAACATCTCGGTGGCAGTAGAAGGTCCGAGAGCCGGAAGCTGCCTCAAATTACCCTTTAAAAATCTCTATTCGATCTTTCCAGAACAGGAAGTTATTATTTAAAAATCTTATATTGTCAACTTGACTTTACTAACGTCACTGCCAGTGGCTCGTGCCTTCTTAGAAGAAGAAGTGCCTTAAGTGCCACTTAATATATTATAAAGTTTAAATAAAATTAAATATGTTTATAAAATTAGGACGATATTATTGTCAATGCTTTCACATATTCTTCAGGGGCAAGTCAGTTACATTACAAGATGCAGTACCTATCTAGGAAAAAAGATTGTGAGGGAGACAAAGATAGAGATGGGAGGAGAAAATAACATCCAAATTGTGAGGGTGAGGAGAAGAAAGGAAGCAAGAAAACGAGGATGAATAGTGGAACGAAAGAGGAAGGAGGCATTTTACTAAACTAATTCGGCCAAAGGTTGGAAACAGTTCCTGATGAAGATATCAATTCACTTAGAGCTGCTTTTTAATCTACATTATCAAATAAAAATGATAGATGGTAGTGTAGTGAAATGTTTGATATTTTACTATCTTCTTCGTTTTTCTAAAATTCTTTCAACATTTAATTAATCTTTGTTTATATTTTGCGTAGTGCAAGTTATTTTGTACATATTTGCATAGTTAATCATGTTATAACTTCTGAAGAAAAGAAAGAGCTAACTGAAAAGACTGCTAAATATTTTTTAACTAATCACACTAACACACTTTGTATTGAAAGTATACCCAATTCATTTTGGCAGCCATTTTTACATTACAAACTCTGGCTTTATTAAGGCTGGATTTCAGGCCAATTGTTTTAGAAGACTATACAATGATAGAAAAATGCAAAAGATATTAAGGTAATTTAAAATTTATTTCAATTTTACATAGCTTACATTATAATGACCCTGCGAATTCCATCATAGCACATAAAATAAATGTTTATTGTAAGAATGCGCAAGACTTAGGATACTAAAATTTTTGAGATATAGAAAGTATTAAATTAACAATTAAAATAATGGTTTTAAAAATATGACTACCGTGGATTTGCATAATAAAGAACACATTAAAACTTATTAAAATTTGACTAAAAAAGCTTTTCATAACAGATCAACATATACTAGCGACATATGTAACAAATTAGTGAATTTTTTTATATGTATTTCAGAATTAAAAGCAAATGTTTATACTTACTTTAATTTTGATAGTTAAAAAATTTAATTCATTAAAATCTTGGACTGTAAAAGTTCTTGCACATCCCTATTTTTAAACAATAGCTCAAAAGTGAAATTTTAGAAAACAGAAACTTACATTAGTTTACAAATACTTAGAAATAAAGCAATATCTTATAACTATAGTTGTTAAACAGAGACTACAATGGTTAATATATTTAAAAGAGAAACAAATTGTGATGGATGAACAAATATAACATTTTTACCGATACTCGACTTATCGTCAAATTATTTTTAAAATTTTCAATATCTCAATATTTGATATAATTTGTGTAAAAAACAAAGAAAGCAAACAAACTTGAGTCATTATCAGTCTCTTGATAATCTATTGAGACCCCTTCTTTCACCAGCACTGATTCACATAAAAATCACTTAACTTGTCAAAGAATACCGAGACATCGTAAAAAAATGCTAAGGTTATTTAAAAAATATATATCTAGTCAGCCACAGATACTTTAATTTACATGATTGATTTTTTTTTATAGTAAATTGAGCTAAATTCCCCAAGAATTAGTCTAAATTAGTTAATAGATTTACTTAGCTAGACTGAAAATTAACTATGCATTAGATTGTTTATCTAAATATGTATTTTCTTAACCAATTTCTTGGCGCAAGCTTGGCATAAGTATCTGCGTAACCCAGGCAGCCATTTTTCTACACGTATATCCTTACCCGACAAATATTTTCTCATATATCACTTTAGTCGTGGTCAAAGTATAGCAATGAACTGGTAGCCCAATCTCAGCTTCAATATGAAGTATTCAGGCTGGCTAAAAGGACAGTCATTCAGTGATAGATGGCTTAACAATACATTGCAATGTCGATTAGCACCCGCACAAGGGAACTTTCAGACAAACAAAGACGTTTGACGCCTGAGCCAGTGAAAAGGTTAAGAGTGAAACCTGCAAGGGCATTTATAAAAAAAAATTCGGTAAAAATAAACTTTAGTGTATATCTTTATGAGTACCAGTGCAACTAAAGACATTTAAATATTATATTTTAAAGTAATGGGCTACTGATCGGGAATTTACAGGTGAGGTCCACTCTTAAGTTTCTAGGGGAAGACCACACAAAGAATCTTGTAGCGGTACTTATTAACGATACTTTCCCAAGTACTAAACATTTGGTGGTGTGTTTATTACACTTTTTCAGATTAATAAGTTTGCATTAACGTTCTTAACATATAGATATATTAGGAATGGCACTCAAATCCTTAATGATAGTCGAGATTTAAGGATTCGAGAAAATGGTGGAGTAAACTTAACATATATATATATTAGGGGTGGTTGGCAACACAAAATTACACTCGGGCACAAAAATTGTAAGTTTAACAGTCCAAACTAATTAAAAAAAAAAAAAGAGATGGAAACAACTTTGTCACAGGCCTATTTAATATTGGTTGAATTGAAATAATTTATTTATGAATATCAGTTAAACACTATTTTTTTCAACGCTTAAAGCTTAAATTAGAGGTTAGTGATATATATATATATATATATATATATAGTTGAGTCTGCTCCACTATTTTACGAATCTTGAATCTCCAATTTACCTTCGAATCTCAAATCTGAATCTTAGAAAAAATTATGAAAATATGAGGAGATATAAATATAATAGAAGATAAAAAATAGTAACAATATGTTCAACATTATTTCTTATCTATTCACTATAACATTCAGTTAAGTGTTAACTTAATGGTCTAGTGCCTGGTTGTTAAGTTGATCCTATAGTTATATTATTGTTTCCGAACCACCAATAAGCGCTATTAGATCTCTATAGCAAATTTCACTTGAAAAATTGAGATTTTTTTAAAAAAAGATATGATGCTTGAATCTAAAATTATTTCGGCCATCCTTAAGGATTTGAGAGCCATCCCTAATATATCTATATGTTATGAACGTTAACTTGTAGTGTTCAACAGCATATAATGAAACATTTTTAAAAACATCAATGTCTATTCTAGCTGTTAATAATTTTACTGTCGAAGCTTCAAACATCACTAGTATCAGAGTGTTGCCAATTTTTATGAAATCAAATATCGAATACCTGTAAAGGCTCATCCATAGAAACAAACTTTGAAATATATTTTCTATTTTTTTTTATTATAGTTTAATAATACATCTTGGTAATAAATTACAACAAATCAATCTATAAAATGATCATAAAGGAACAAATGGTAACTTGAGATATTACTCCGTATAAAACTAAAGACCATCCCACATGATATACAAACTCTTCTCAGTAAGCTACTAAGCTGAGGTTCCTACACTTCATGGAAAACCTGGAATTTTAAAATATTTCTTCCAGGCCTTGAAAGGTTATGGACTTTCTCATTTTTCCAATTTTTTCCTGAAATTTGTTTGTCCCCCTTTTCTTTAAAGAAGTCGGGAAATCAAGAGGAAACGAGAGTGAGTCAGTAGATGAAATTTTCAAGATATCTGAGAAAATGCATTAGTTGTCTGAATCCTGTTATATCCCTTTTAAAGATTATATCAAGTAAATGAATCATTCATTAATATAAAACTAGGTTGTATTATTGTCATTTTATAAATCCTATTTTTGGTTTTGTAATTTACAAAACATAAACTATCATGCACAATATGAACAGTGAGAGTTGGGATATTTAACGTGCTTTTTCTAAACTGACTGATTATATTTACATACAACTTATAAACTAACTTATATCTAGAACAGACCCAACATCCAGCCCCTGACTTTTAAACTCATCACTACAAAAGGGGAAACCCACATTTCATCAACAATTATTCACAAGTGAGTTTGTGTTATGTTTTAATTATTTTGATAACTCGTTGCATCATGAACTACATTAAAAATAATAGAAGGTGTGGAAAAGTGCAAGTGTAGGGGAGATGGGAGCCTGAGTTAAATAAAAGAAAACATGTAATAATGTATATTTTGCCATGATTACTTTATACACTTGTCCTGGAGGAATTGTATAAAATCCTTGAACTAACTTCATGATTTTGTGTAGAAACACCCGCCTCGGTAGTTTAGTTAGCTAACACGCCAGTCGTGTTGAGCTAGACTATAGAGGACACGAAGATCGAGGTTCGAATCTCGGTCGGGTGAACTGGGGGGTGGTTTTTCCTAAACGGTTTTCCACTCTTCATCCCCATAAATGCGGGTCCATTTCCTCTAAATTCAACATTCCCAATTCCTAATCCATTAAGGTGTAATTAGTATTTAAGCATATAGCCTAACAGGTACTACATAAAATAAAATAAATTGTGTAGGAACTCTGTGCACGTTTTTCTTTAGAGTGACAGTTTATATTAAAAAGGCTCGTTCTTATTTCCAAATAATTAAAGCTAAACCTCACCAATAAGGGTAAATAATTATTTATTGTAGAATATTTTATGAAAGGCAATTATTTTCAAGTGTTAGATAACCTAACCATTATAAACTAAAGATATATAAAAAAGAATAATCTATTGGCTTGAGTAATTTATGAAAGCAATGTGGAAATACTGCAAAATTATGTATTTTATTTATTTGAGGAATCTAACCTGCACTTTCTGAACCAACTGATTATATCAGCACACGATGATATCTATTTTCACATACCTTCCAAGGTTGTGTGTCAAAATCGACGGCTTTACTTATCTTCTGAAGGAAGTTGTGCTAGGGATTTTTATCATTCAAGAAAAATCTGTATCCCCGGCTGGGTTTGAACCCAAGAAGACCCTGTCTTGTGGCAAGAATTTTACTCCTGGACCACCGAGGTCGAAAAATATTGCAATTTAAATTATCTAAGGAAGCCAAACTAAAATAATTGTCATGTTAGATTTTGACGGAAATCAAATAAACTTATCTTTTAATTATTTCATGCATTCTAAACGATACCATCTCTTAGTAACTTTCTCAGTTAAATATAATTTTAAATTTTCTGAAAATATATTCCTTTTTCATACTAAAAAAGACAAGAAAACTAAAAAATTAACACAGTAAATATTGGTAGCAGCATGTTTGAAAAAGTTTGAGATATAGATGGATAATTAACAAATAATAATAATAATAATTAGTGACTGATTGGAATTTTTTAAATCAGTTGCAATGTAAACAAAATCAAGAAGACTTTAAATTCCCACAGTATTCAAATTATTGTACTTATGAATTAGCTGAATTAAATTGGGATTTTACTATAATAATGAATAAAAGTGTATAGTAATTTTAAATCTGCAAATTTAAGAATAAACTTTTTCCTAAAACATGAAGTACGATCTAATGGATATTTGTTTAGTTTTTATCAATACAATAACACACAACTTAGATACTAAGACTACAGCACTAAAAAGTATGTTGAATGGAATGCAATAATTGATAAGACCTTCCAGTCAAAATTTTTTCAAAGAATCGGTAACAAAGGCATCAATAGCAAGAAAAATAAAAGTGAAATGTATTATATGAAATTAAAAAAAATATCTAATAATTGAGAGTTAATGATTTACACACTTAAATTAACATATTAGGATAAATTAAAGCCTTTATTTCTCCAAACAATCTGGAAAAATTATGCGAAAGATAATTTTCTTTTGAATAATCTATTGCAACAGATTTTAATATTGTATAAATTCTTACTTAGAATTCACACTTGTGCAAACTAAGAAAATAGTCATTATACAATAATAGATTATACAGCATTTAATTTACTAGGTCTAGTAGTTTAATCCTAAGAATGATAACCTGGAATTTTACAATTATAAAACAAACTTTATATAAGTGACAGAAATTTGTGGTTGGTTTAGTAATTTAAGTGTTCCACTTGATGGAAAAATAGTTCAATTTAATAAGTACCTATATCATAGTATGATTTCCATTTGTTTTATTTAACATTTGAATAAAATGTTCTATTGAAATATATTTGTGAATGGTAGGCTCTAAAAAAATCAACATAATTATCATGATGTTTCAAATTAATAGTAGGCTATGCATTAAAATATGCTAATCGATAGAAATGGTTTTCTGGTCTAAACGAATGGTTCCAAAGCTCTTGACAAAGTCACTTTTGAAGTAAGCAGTAGACTAAACATGTCATATTTTTAATGTAATAAAATTCCAAAACCTGATATTTATGCTACTAGAAAGTATAGAAACACAGGCGTACTCTTGATGGTGGAGTATCAAATCATTTTCCTGAATCATATCCAGCCCAATAAAACAAACATGTGAAATATAGATATTTTAACAAGAATAATATTGAATCCAAACAAAATGATTTTGTGGAATTTTAACATTCAAGTTCAGTTAAACTTGAATGAGTTAAATTTATTTCCTAAGTTACCGATCTTTGTTTAAGTTAAACTACTATATGATTGAATTTGAAATTACAAATTAATAAAAAAAATTATGACAAAAACCTGCATAATTTTAGTATTGCTTACATTTTAACTTTCAATAACCATTATTACTAGGTATGTAAAACTCAATTCTTTGATACCGATTCTTATTGGTATTAAAAGAATCTATAATCAATCTTAATATTTCGATTCTTGATACTTCCGATTCCTAGCTCTCAATGAAAGTACTGACAACCAAGCAAATTGGAAAAATCCAGAATGAGTATTCGATTATTTCTATGAGTATACTAGTTATTCTATACAATAATCTTATTTTATTTTTCACAAATCAAAGAGCTAGACCATTACAATCATAACATATTTTACAATATTTTAAGAAAAGATTAAAATAACCAAACTTGTAATGAAGTGAGAGATGAACTGGTACAAAAAAAAACAACACATTATACAGTGAGAACTCCCTTAATAATCATTTCTTACTAGTGGATTTCTCTTTATAACATACATTTTAAATTGCTATAGCAAAATAACATTGGCTCTTATGGTAAAATACCTTCTGAATAAGTCATGGACACTGCTATAAATAAAAGACAGAAATAGCAAATGTCCATATATTTTACTTTATGGGTATAAGAAATGTTAGTGTCTTGAGAGTAGCATTAGAAGTCACTCTTCCACCTGCTTCCAAAATAGTGATTGCTATAACAGCCTATGTTATTAATTATAAAGGAAATTACAAAAAAGAGACAAAAAAAAGTTTTATGTATTTAAATCATAAGTTCCAAATACTATCCTGCCCTAATCATAAAATGTTAGTTTGTCAAGTGGTTCACAAGATGTGGACTTATGGGTAAATTACATTAGGCAAGTTTTGGTCAGATCTAACCATTTTTTTTTTAAATAAACACCAACAATAGAACTATTAATCAAAATGCACATATATTTAAGTAAATTATTTGTATAAGTAGGTTCAGAGCACAAATTATGATGTTTATACCTGAATATTTATTGGTAGAATTATAAAATATAGTATCAGTTCACCTCTAGATTTTTAACTGAATTTAAATGAAATAAAAATGTATGTTAGCATGAATGTTTTTAACATGATCATTCAAGTTACATTTTCAACTAAGTACATAGTATGAATTGTATATTTTCAGGCACATGAATAATTTAGATATTTGACCACAGATTGAGTAAATGTTCAATGCCAAAAAATAATAAAATCAACAATTTTCAACTAATATTATTTTTGTTTTATAGAAAGAATAAATAAACAGCAATAGAAAAAACAAGACAAACAAATGTGGTCTATGAAAAGATAAATGCAAGACAAAAACTATATGGCTGTATCATTTATGTAATCAATTGTTAATGTCCTCTCCGTTGACATAAGTTTTGGTCTATCGAAATTCTTCAACAGGGTGTGTTAACAAAATTCCCAAAAACAGGAAGCCAACAAGACATTTAAATGTATATTCAGCCAACCAGTTAAATAATTTAGTATGTATGTAATAAATATAACTCACATAAAATAAAAATTAATAATTATAATAATAATCAGGAATTAACTATGGTTTATTGTAGGGATATATGAGAACCACTTTTTCAATTAGAGACGAGAATATGAAAAAATATCGAGGTGTAAGAACAAAATAACTTCCTTTGAAAGTACAAAAATGCAAATTATATTTACTAAAGTAAATAAATAGTTCATAAAGTGCTAAAGTTCCTTTTGATATTTGGGCTAGCGCTTGCTTTGGATTATCTTAAAGTTCATACAACACTAAGATGTAACTCATATATATTTTAAATGCAATTAATAAAATTGTGATAGTTGCAATGTATCTAATTTATAATTTAATTTTGTAGTGTAACATTTTATAACGTCAAAGTTTGATATTGAAAATAATATTAAAACCAAAACATTTATTAGCGGGGAAAAGTGCGGCCTCTTTTTGGGTCTTTACAATATTAGAAATAATAAATTCTTTGTTTGGTTTGGTTTGTAAATTTCTTAGGGCTGTTATTCGCTCTTTTATTTTCTCAAATTCTTAAATTTTCATGGATTTATTTTTAACTTTCGAGATAGAGATTTTTTTTCCTCACTTTAATCGAGATATTTTTGAGTCTCGCACACCCCTAGTTTATAAATGAAAACGTAGAACTTCATAGATGTTTGGAAAGCAATCATTTATGATTCATAATAATAAACTTCATGAATATTTTATGTTAAAAAAATTACCACAGTTCTTCATTAAATGCACATAAACTTAAAATTTAATAGATTAATCAAATATGTGTTTAATAGAATAACTTCAAATTTGAATAACTTTTGAAAAAAAAAAATAATATATAAATTAATAGAAAGTGCTTTTAATATCTACATCCGCCAAGATTTCCTAAAATTAAAATAAATAATAGTATTCACCCAATCAGTTTGAAGCACTTTCAATTATTGGCAAAACACCCTCTCAAGTGTCTAGACTGTTCTTTGAAAAACACAACAACTAACAAATCTATTATTATTTGTTTAAATCTCATTAGTACACACAATCTCTTTAAGAAGCATCGTTAACAATAATCAATCCATGAAATTACTGAACAAAAACACCGAAAAAACAACGGGAATAATATAACATGAAATAGCTACCATCTGAAATACCATACACAATATATAATTAACATTTTTATCACAACCTTAATCACAAATATCTTCCTATTTCTTCAAATGCATGTTGATGGAAGTTGAGCATTCAAAACAATTCACTTGGTATTGTAGCTATTGGTTATTTATTTAATCTCCATTATAATGTGATAATGGACAATTCCTTTCTCACTCTGTCTTTGCATCTTCTAGGACACATTTAAATAGCTTCGCACACAGTAAGTTGAAGAAGGCTGTTTAACAAAACCAAGAAAAATACATATTTTTTAGTACACAGCCAATTATTTTTTTAGCACATGTCATACTACCCATTTGAGTTAAGCGTTTATGTACTAATCTAATGAGTTAGGGATTTGGATGGTTAAGTTTATAAGAATTATACCTGCATATGTGTGAAGAGAAGGAGTGTGAAACCATTTGAGAAACCACCCTGGTACACCTGACAGATTTAAAAAGACAATCTTCCTTCATCCTGAGTCTAGTTTATTGCGAGAGTAGAACCTTAGACAGTGCAGCCACAGAAACGGGTCGAAATAATTATTGAATGGCTATTAGTAAAAAGGTTAGTCTGTATTGGAGGCCAATGGTTTTTGGTAGAGATGAAATGCTCAAATTCTCGATTCTTATGGTATTCGAAAGATTAGCGAGACTCTCGAATACAATTATTTATGAAGACCTTGAATTGATATAACAACTTTAACCAATTGGTAAAAGGAATTGCATAGACTTGTGTGGTTGGGAAGGTAACACAAAAAAGGACAAAATTGTATTAACATGATTAATTTATTAAAAAAGTGTTCTCTTTGTTGTTTATGACAAATCATCACCATCATATACATAAACTGTTTTCAGCCTGTGACCATGTCAGTTTAATAAAATGCCTCCATCTTCCTCTATTCTTCCACCACACTTTCACCCATTCTTATCCTCTCCCTTGAACACTTTCTGTTATCTACTTCTCCCACCTCTTTCTTGGCCTCCTTTGAGGTATTTTTTCCACATACTTCATTTCCAACATGTTCATCGTCCTCTCTGTTTCCATCCTCATTACATGTCCATACCATCTCAGTATTGCTTCCTCTACTATCTCATGTACTCCCTGTACCTCAACTCTTTCCCGGATAGCTTCATTCCTTAATCATGTTTATCCTCGTGACATTCTCCTCACAAATTTCGTTCCCATGGCCTCCACTTTCCTAGTCTCTGTTACATTCATTGTCACCCGCCTCGGTGGCGTAGTTGGCTAACGCGCTAGTTGTGTTAAGCTCGACTGCTGAGGACGGGGAGATCGAGGTTCGAATCTCGGTCGGGTGAACTGGGGGTGGTTTTTCCTAAATAGTTTTCCACTCTCCCTCAACGCAAATGTGGGTTCACTTCCTCTAATTCAACCTTCCCAATTCCTAATACCATTAGCGTAGTTAGTACTTAAAGCGTATAACCCGATCGGGTAGTAAGACCTGGTGCTAAATAATAATAATAAATACATTCATTGTCCAATGACAAATATATATGACAAACAAAATATATTTTTTCATTGAGACCAAGCACTAAGGAATCTTTTTAAATTAAATATTTTCACTTTAACTTGTACATATTTAAAGATTTGAGATTCAAAAGAAAAATTTAAAATTCAAATTCAATAAATATATATAATCTAACACCTTAGGTCAGTCAGTAGTATGTTTGTCTACAGAGCTAAGGGTCCCAGGTTCGATTCCCTGCATAGCTGAAAAATTTATCGTTGGTGAAATGTGAATTTACCCTTTCACAGCAATGAATTAACAACTGAGGACTCGATGTTGTGCCTGTCCTAGTCTTAAGTTAAATTATAAGTCGTATGAAGCTATGATAGGCCTAGCAAACCGGTGGTGGAGAATATATCACTTGAATAAAATATTGATCTAGGCCACAGGATGAAAACAGTAATGGATGTAAAAATTCAATAAATATATAATTTGAGTCATCTCTAGTCTTGGGGGATTGTCTGAATTGAGTTATTTTTATAGACTGTACAATGCTTGCCTATAAAATATAAATATTTGTATATGAACACAATTTTATTATTATGACTTATAAAACAAAATGAGGCCATCTTTTAAAAGTGATCGATTCAGAATACATCCATACATCACTTGGTAGACAGTCCAAATTTCATGGGAAGGACCTTTTCTGACAGCTATAGAAGTTACTAGATCTACTTTAATGTATTCATACGCTAGGTCATGTAATCTTCAGCTGTCACTTTTGATCAATAATATCAATAACTACAAAATAACACTAAAATGTTATCCCATGCTGGCCACAAAAATGTATGTTGGAATTTTCTAGGAGATTCTTCTTATGAAAAGTATATTATATTAAAACCTTGAAAGTAGATCGTGTAGCTCTAAATTTTTTTCAAATATGTGTCAAATTATGTACTGAATATAGAAAAATATATTTTTTTTCCCTAAGGGTGTTTAACATGCAGATTCTAAATTCACATATACTGTCAACAACCACTTACAAACTCACTTAGCATAGGAGAGTATGCCTAATACTACATAACCAGTTTTAACGCCTAGATATTTACTAATGGGGTAGCAAGATAAACCTTTGTGTCAAATCAGTAAAAAACTTCCATAGAACCATCTGGATTTAACACAAGGGTCCCTTAATACCAGGATCACAATCGTTCATCTAACTTTAACACAATGTAATAGTTTTCATGTTTTCAAACGAAAGCTATCACGCTGCAGTTAACATAACTTAACTTCAGAGTTGTACAGGGGGAAACTTTCACATTAAGTGAATAGTATTGTGTATTCTGGCTAACTATTCATTTTGTGAGCAAGGTTAACACAGATATAATACTTAATTTATTTGTTTATGGAATTAAGACAACTTGTGTCTAGTTTGACCACTAGCTCTTAATCACAGCTTCTTGTTATACTTTATTCTGTACATCCAGTAACCTTCATTTGTAAGTACTTGCAGCCTAATCAACCCTAACTAAATACTTGTGTGTCATTTTAGTGAACAATTTGTTATGATGCAATATTTACCTGAAGACTTCACCAGCCACCTGGGCTTGTTTTTCCAATATATGAAAATAAGGTAGAGAGGTATTCCCGAGATTATGAACGCCAAACCGACGCCGACTTCTAATTGACTGACGTAGCACGGAAGGATGACGAGGAACAGGCAGATCACAAAGAAGATGATAGGGAAAATAATGTTCACCTGAAAAAATAAACATTAACGTGGTACGTGAAGAAACACAAGTCGAGAGAGTTGAAACCTCAACACATGTAAAGGAGGAACCTAGGTATCCAACCAGGTGTAGGAGACCTGTAGTTAAACTAAATTTGTAAATAGTTTAATTCAGAGGTCCCCAACCTTTTTGTAGCGCGAAGCACATTCAAAACTAATGGTAGTGCGGAAGGCACCAATTACTTTTTCAAGGCAAATTTATAACCGTACATAATTCATAATACAAATAACACAATACATTTATTAAAAAAAATTTGTAAATGTGTGATCTTGTTTTTTTTTTAAATTATTCTTTTTTAAAAATTGTTCTTGTGTTAAGTACTTGGAAAAAAACCCAAAGGAATTTCAATGATCTTTTCCAATGAAAGTTTTACGCCCCTCTTGGCTGACCCCTAGTTGGGACGCCATTTGTTACGATTTCATAACGGGCCCCTTGTTTGGACGCCAATTGTTACGCCCCACTGTTGGTCGCCAATTGTTATGTTCTTATAGCTGGTCCACGTTGGGCCACCAATTGCTACCTTACATAATATTTTTTATTATAAATGCCCCACGTTTGGAAGACATTTATAACATTATGTGATTTTTACTTATTTGATCGTCCCATGGTTGTTTCGTCATTTGTTACGTTTAAAATAGTTATTATCACTCCGACATTGGGCCTCACTTTTTATGATACAAATAACTGTCAGATAAAGTTTGATATTGGTTTATTCATTGATAATTATTGATACTTGGATAGAAAAATGACCATGTTGCATACAATCTAGACTATCGCCTAACACACGTACACCCGAGACAATGACTGACATCACAGTGTGTGCCGAGATTACACCACCTGTGATATACCTCAGTCCAATGGAACGTACTAGAATGTTTAGTTCGTATAGAAGCATACAAAATGGCCTAGAACCGGAAAATGACTCAAATTGAATATCTACGATGTTCTGGGTTGTTCCAGAGCAGGAAGTTAATTTTAAAAGAATTTTTTTTTACATTGCAATTTTGACTCAACTTTACGTCACACACTGAAGTTAGTTACAATAGCTGATGCCTCCTAACTTTAGGGCGTGAACTTCACATCAAGAAATAATTAGTAATTTCCTTGTTAGAATCTGATAACTATCATATATGAATAATTTAGAAAAAGACTTGTTTTAAGCGCCAAGTAATAAAATATAAAAATAAAATAAATATATAATTAAGAGAAATATTGTCAATGCTTTCAAATATTCTTTAGGGTCAAATCAGGGATATTACAAAAGGTTTTAAATAAAACATATCGGCTCACCTTGATGGGTCGTTCAAGGTCAGGCCTCTTGTATCGCAGCCAGAGGAGACCAGACACCGAGAGTAGAGTGAACAAGGCTTCTACAAAACTCAGGTAGTTGATCAAGACGTAGACATCTTCAATAATCAACAGCACCAGTGTTATAATACACTGAAAACCAAAATTAACAAAATCAATCAATTCAATTTGATAGCAAGCAAAGCAATTTGTTATTTGTGAGGAAATAAATAATACTGTTGACCGCATAGACTTTCTCAATAGAACCTTACCTTACCTTCGAGTCTTACAAATAGCAATATTTAAATAATCGATTATTAACTTAGGTTTAGACCAAACAATAATAACATTGAAACATGTTGTCAAAGAAGGAGAAGGGAATAGAAATTAAGAAGATATAGTTTTGCCAAACATGACCACCCGTAGCAAGGTACATATTTATTAATGTCCTTGCTTAGACCTAGCATGGAATCTTTTTTTAAAAAAAAAAAGTGAAAACAAAGAATTGATTTATCGAAATTTGGGTATTGTAATATGTAGTAAAAATTGTTATCTTCGATGGTAACCTCAGATAAAAAACAACTTAAATATCCTGAAAACACTAAAAACGGATAAAGATACAGCAGCCCTGTTATAATGCCATCACCTAGTGTTACAATGTTAAAATTTATATTGCATGATATGCTATTTGCCAAATTACAAATAAATTGTGTTTATTTAGAAGAAAAAAAAGCTTAAATTTGTGTTATTCGTGTGAAAACAGTAGAATTCGTCTAAAAATTTGTTTTATCGCAAATGCGAGTTTTGCATGTCTCTACCAATAAGATATGTAAAATGAAATAATATACATTGTTGCAGACACATAATGGCAAAAGTAGAATTATATTCCACCAAATGAAATAATATAAACAGTTACAGAAACATAAGGAGTTAAAAGAGTAATATTTCTGTTAGAGAGCATAACAATCAATTCCCCAGATCTAGATTAAAAAATATATATATATTGGCCAATAGCTTAGAAACTTTTCATCTATAAAAGTATAGTTCGATTTAAAATTTTTAATGTTTGGTATTACATCTTAAATAATTGTGAAGATTTAATCAAAATTTTAGATTTGTGCAGATTTAAAGTACCTCCTATGTAATTTTACCACAAAAATTAGATGCAACATTTTGTTTATAAAGTTAAACAGTAGATGGATACCAATTTTAATAAACGTCATTAAAGCAGATTTTGAAAAAATTGATTTTTTCTCTTTTTGCCGATAACTAAGCTACCCTTAATTTGGGCTAGATCTCTAATTCCAAAAACCCCTCAGGAAAATCTTATGAAAAATTTAGATAAAAGGTTTTAACTCATCAGTAAAATGGTTTAATCCCTAGGCTGAGATGCAGACATAGATGGCATCGCATAAACAACTGTTTTGTTTACAATGAGTCATGAAATTTAAATATCCATCGATATATCAAACTTATTTTTTTATTTTGGCGATTACGATGTTATTTATTTTAGATTAAATTATTTTTTGGAGGTTAATTATATTTGAAATACAGTGCAATGCCAATTCTGTTTTCATCATCAGCATCATCATTGTCATCATCAGCTTTCCATCACTGGCCAGGTCTGTTTGAAACATAAACCTATTCATTGTATTCTTTCTCCCCACCACCTCTCCTCCTTCACAATGACCTAATCTTCTCCACACTTCTCTGCAATATACTCATCTACAATGTTACCTCTACGTATGTCAATATTGGTACATAGTATGTTCTGTAGATAACTCCTTTGCACCTCCTTGGCACATATCTGCTCCAAATTATACTTCTCACACTTCTGAAAAAAAAAACACCTCTGCTTGCCTTCTTCTCTCACTAATTTCTCTTTAGTTTCTTCCACCTGCCTATATCACACTCCTCAAGTAGCTCTCTTAAACAACCCCTCTCCTACTGTCTCACCCCAGTTGTGCACCTGTCTCTCTTCCTTGTCCTAATCAGCATCACACTCTTCCTTACATTAAACCTCATTCCATATCGCTCCACCGCTTGATCCCACACATCCAAATGTTCCAAACTTATTTCTCCTCATTCACCCATACCATCATTTCACTCTCCTTGCTGTCTTCTTGCATGCTTCACATACTTACAGTAGCCTCATGGCTTCTTTAGTGCTGACTGACAGCTCACAGCTGACTTCTGACAGTCAACATTTAGGTATATACATAAATTTTGACTGTCAGAAGTGACAGCTGCTAAACACATGTTCATGCAGATCATTTGGTTCGGCGTAGGGATACATAATTTGGTCTGGTAACTTCTCAAAGCCGTCAGCACCAAAGAAGCCGTGGGGCTACTGTATGTCTCTCTTGCATGTGCCTTACCGCAAATATGAGATCTACAATGGACCTTCCTGGTCTGAAGCCATACTTACTGTTCCTACCTCAATCCACCTTCCAATGTTCCCCTAATTCTTTTCATACACCTTCTCACAGTGGTTCATAAGGGTGACTCCATTGTTATTTCTACTCTTCTACCTGTCTCCTTTCTTGAGGATAGATACTATCAAACCCTTCTTCCAGTCCTCTGGGATCACCTCCTTCCATATTACTCTAATCACTTGATACAGTCACTGCAGTCCCTTCTCTCCTGCTGTTATCACCATCTCCTCACTTATTTCATCCCCTCCTGGTGCCCTTTAGGTTAGGTCCCTCTCATTTTCTTGGATAAATTTTGCTTCCTCTACTCCTTCGTCCTCCATGTTTGTGTCAGCATTCAGCAAGTCTTGAAAATACTCTCTTCATGATCGCATTTATTGGAGGTTCAAAATTTAAATTATTTTCTAACACCAATTCTATTGGTTTTATAATTATTGCATTTTTATGTTCAGTATTCTTACTAATCAACATGTCAGAGGTGTTTTATTTTTGCGCTTGTTCGTGTGTGTATAAAAAAAAATCAAATATATAATGCATACATATTAAAAACAGTTTTTATTCATTATTTGTAATATAGATACTGTTGATACTTTTAATTTAATAAAAAATTATAACTTACCAAAAAGACTAACGAAGGAACTGGCGTGAACTTGTCAACATTGATGAGTGCTATCGCTGCAGGGAGGTGACCATTACGAGCCCCAACAAAGAACAAACGAGAAGACGCAAATATGGCACCGTTGAGAGCTCCGAATGTCGAACACGCCACAAAAAATGGCATCGTCCATGACATGACTCCAAGTAGTTTGTCACCAAAAGTCTGCAATCAAAAGAAATCACATGAAATGAATGTTTTAGTAACTGGGCCATTTTAAGCAAATAGCTGAATAGCTTTCATGTAACACTACTTATTTATTTGATGTATTTAATATGTACTTTCTGAACTAAATGATTATATCAGTAGTGTACAAGAGAATGTTTGTATGTGATTGCAAAAGGAACTATTAATTTTTTGGGAAAGGTATTTTCACATACCTTCCACGGTTGCCACAATCAACATGGAACTGATGGTTTACTTAACCTCCAAAGGAATTTGTGCTACGGACTTTAATCACTAAAAAAAATCTGTTGGTCCCAACTGGGTTTGAACCCATGAACAACAGGTCCTGAGGCGAGAACTTTACTCCAAGACCACCGAGGTCAAATTCAACTTGAGTAAGCATACAAGAAATAAAAGATGTACAAAATGTATCTAAGCCTCTACCAAGTGGTTAGGAAAGTATTTTAAACCTTCCATTTAGACTCAATATCAGACACCTTAGCTCAGTCAGTAGCATGTGTGTACATCTACTGAACTAAAAAGAGTCTTGGGTTCGATTTCCGGCATGGCCAAAGAATTTATCGTTGGTGAAATGTAGGTTTACCCTTTCACAGTGATGAATTAACGGCCGGGGATTGGATGTTGTGCCTGTCCTAGTATTAAGCTAGATGGTAGGGCACATGAAGCTATGACAGGCCTAGCAAGCCGGTAGTATAAAATATATGACACGAATAAAAAACTTATCTGGGCCACAGGCTGGAAACAGTAATGGATGCATGAATTTATATTCAATAGACTAAAAACTGCTCTGACATTTATGTTACTTATATCCCCTCGGGTGCAGACAAATACACAAGTCTTGCCTAGCCTGGTTTGCCACTGACAGGAAGGTTTAGGTTTGAATCCTGGCTGTGTGTACTCAGGTAGTTTCTCCCAAAGCATTTCCTACTCCACAAGTAAGTGTGAACACATTTTCTCATTCTTACCTCATTGGTGTAAATATGTGAATAGCCCAGGTGGGTAGTAAGATGCCAGCATCCTTACTTCTTTACCGGCTCACCAAAAAACCTACTAAATTTATGTTAAGGTCTTGTGATAAGTTCAATAAAAGCTCAACCTGCACCGTTGGTCAAATAGTTTAATGTGTCACTCTAGCAAAAGATTTAACTGCCACTGAAGCGGAGGTCAGGTTTATAATCTCGGTCGGGTGTACTAAGGGTGGGCTTTCATAAATGGTTTCCCCATCTGTCTCCACACACAAATAGGGGTACATATCCTCTAAAATTGTCCTTAATTCATACCCAAATAGTATACATATGTGGAAAGACTGAATGGGTAGTAAGATGTGGTGCACAAAATAGATATATTTTTAACACTGTGTCCTACTAACTGTTCAGGTTATATGCTTAACAAAATAATTAAATAAATAAAAGAGCAGAAACATTGTCATGTTAAATTGGCTATAATTATTTTATTTACGTAAGTTGAATATTCTTATGCACAAGCACACATAAATGCATTATGCACATACATACTCTGACACGCAGCAAATTTAATCAATGTTCTGCTGTGTACTAAGAATATTTGTTTACAAACAAGTAAAGATGATAAATAAGTATACTTACCACAGCCACTGCATTTGATGAGAGTATTTCATCCTTGGTGAGAACGACAAAGTAAGCGATGTTTGTGAAAACGTAGATTATTGTCACTAGAGGCATCGAAATAGAAATAGCTTTGGGTAAATTCCTGGAAAAAAAAAATTCAGAACAGTAATATTAGCTATTTTATTCTGAGACTAAATTATCATTTAGTTTATGAGACTGTGTCTAAAATAATTTTATAATCTATTCCAGCGATTGGCAACCTGCGGACCGGATACAGTCCACCGCCTGTTTTTATCAGCGCCGCAAAAGATTTAGCAGACCAACAATGGGTTACCAAAAATAGACTAATAACTAATTAATACAAAGTTAAAATCTTTTGAACAAAATTTATTTTGAGCCCCTACAGCATATGAATACAAAAAAGTTGTCAACCCATGTTTTTTTTCAATCCATATATATGTTGTTGATTAAAATTTGGACAACTGATGTGAAACCACAGCATATTCTGGAATATTTTTTTTTAAATATTAATATAATAATTGTGTTTGTGAATGGCTCATAACCAATAACTTAGACAAATATTAAGTTCAATATGATTTTTATTTTTTTTTGTGCATAAAAAACACCAGAGTGCGTAATCATTAAATATAATGTTAGGTATGAAGTGGACTGTATAGTTTAGTGTTCACAAAAACTGAATGTTTATGGTATCCGACACTCTTAAGATATACACGGGACGACAACCAAAACGAGACTGACTGTCCACGACCAGTCATGCGCGCGCGAACACGATCCCGTTAACAGAAAGCACAACAGAGACCGACCAAGTTTCTTGGCGCCAGAACAACACAGTAACCATAGTTCAAAATAAAACAATATACACATATACAAGCCCCAAACATCCGCCCCCCTTGAAATACTCGTATTTCAATTAGTTTGAGGGGAGGGGAGACAATTTCACCACTGGTCTGATGAGGACACCTTGTGCAGTACGGACTTGAGCAACACGCACTACGCCATCGGGACCAGGGAATGTTTTCGCCACACGTCCTAGTCGCCAACGTAGTGGAGGCAGGTTTGGTTCCTTGATGAGGACCAGGACCCCTTCTTGAAGGTTGTCTTCTGGATGACTCCACTTGGCTTTGGGCTGGAGTTGATGGAGGTAATCTTGATGCCAACGCTTCCAGAAAGACTGGTGGATATGCTGCAGCAGGCTCCATCTCGTCAGACGATTGACTGGAGTGGCGGTGACATCAGACTCTGGTAGTAGCTGTGGTGGTCCCAAGGTTAGGAAGTGACTTGGGGTTAGTGATGACAAATCGCTGGGATCTGCTGATAAAGCACAAAGTGGTCTTGAATTGAGAGTGACTTCAATTTGTGTCAAGACAGTGTACAGCTCTTCATAAGTTAGGATCTGAGAGCCAATAGTTTTGAGGAGCAATGACTTGACTGATCGTATCCCTGCTTCCCAAAGTCCTCCAAAATGTGGAGTTGCGGGGGATTAAAGTGCCAGGTGATGTTGTGGTCAACGAGCTGCCTACTAAAAGCTTCATTGTTGCCAGAATCTGTGAGAAACCTTTGAAGAGTGGAGAGCTGTCTATTAGCACCAACAAAATTAGTTCCGCAGTCACTGAACATATCTGAACAATGTCCTCGACGTGCGATAAAACGACGAAATGCCGCAAGAAAGGCTTCAGTTGATAAGTCTGACGCCAGTTCTAGGTGAATAGCCTTTGTGGAGAAGCAGACAAATAGGCAAATATAGGCCAAACAAGTTCTAGGTTTGCGTACTCGAGCCATTGTGATTGTGAATGGACCTCCATAGTCGACACCTGTCTTCAGAAAGGGTTTGGCTTGACAAACGCGAGCTGCCGGGAGACTTCCCATGGCTGGTGTCATTAAGGTTGGACGAAACTTGAAACATTTTAAACATTTGCGTAGCCGCAATCTGATTGTGTTTCGCGCATCAATTATCCAGAACTCACGCTGAAGTAAGGACTGCAAGTTGTGTGGTCCTGGATGTAGATTATCAACGTGTAGTTGGTCAATTAGAAGTTCCACGAGCCGACTCCGCTTCGGAAGTAGGATTGGATGTTTTTCTTCAAAGGACAAATTGGATTGTTGAAGGCGGCCGCCGACTCTTAAAACACCGGCAGAATCGAGAAAGGGATTTAGCCTTTGTACTGAGGATGAACAAGGTTGATCCTTGACAACACGAGCAATATCATCAGCAAAGCTGATCTGTTGGGTTTGTTTGACCCAAAATAACAGAGCCTTGTGTAGTTCATCAACTTGTAAGGGTCCGGTGGGTGCGACACGTCCAGGGCGAGAAGCACAAACAAAACGAAAGCAATACGCTGTTATACGTCTTATTTTTGATAAGGACGAAAACTTATCTAACAGGTCCAGAATGTTGGTGTCAGGGGCGACTATAGTCAGAGTGAGGGTTTTGCTTTCTTCAATAGGTTCAGCTAAGCGAGGCAATTCTTTAGGTTGCGGCCAATTGGTTGAATCCTCCATAAGCCACAAAGGTCCTGCCCACCAAAGTGGGTGATCAACAAGCTGAGAGGGAAACAACCCACGAGAGGCACAATCAGCCGGGTTTTGCTCTGAAGGTATATGGTGCCAGCAATCGGGGGAAGTGAGATCTTGGATCTTACTCACACGATTGGCAACAAATGTTTTCCACAGGTGGGATGAAGATTGGATCCAGGCCAATGTGATTGTAGAGTCTGTCCAGGCGTAGACCTTGTCAATTTTCAAGAAGGAGTAGGTTTCCATTAGCAAGTGTAACATGCGTGCCAAGAGTAACGCCGCACATAGTTCCAAGCGCGGTAGTGACACTTGTTTTATGGGTGCTACCTTTGATTTAGCGAGCAAAAGTCGCACCTTTATGGTGTCAGAGGAAATAACCCGGAGGTATACAACAGCTGCATAACCACTCTCAGAGCTATCAGAGAAGCCATGAATCTCGATGCTACAAGCCGCATCTGCAGAGGTCAGACATCTGTCGATTGAGATGTTAGAAACAAGTGGAAGCTCAGCTTTGAAACGATTCCATCTTTCAGCTATTTCAGGAGGGGGGGGAGAGTCCCAGTCAACACCTTTAATCCATAGGATTTGGATAAGATATTTTGCAAACAAGATGATAGGAGACAGCCAACCTAGTGGGTCAAATATTCTTGCAATATCCGAGAGTATTGCTCGTTTGGAAAGGGATTTTGAGGTCAGTTGTACCTTGTATGAAAAGGTGTCTGACCCGGGGTTCCATTGGAGACCGAGAACCTTGACAGTGGAATCGTTATCAAAAGAGTATGACAATGGAGGCATTTGAATATCTTCTGGGTGTAACCCTTCTAGAAGTATTGGGTGGTTACTTGCAAACTTTCGTAATTGGAAGCCGCCCATCTTCAACAAGTGTACAAGTTCTTGTTGTAGAGCCACTGCCTTTTCAGGGAATCAGCGCCCGAACACACATCATCAACATACAGATCTGAGTGAACCACCCTTGAGGCCTCTGGAAAGCGTGTCTTTTCATCATCAGCAAGCTGGTGTAGGGTACGAATGGCGAGATAAGGTGACGATGATACTCCATAAGTCACAGTCTTCAGACGGTACACTTGAATTGGATCACTGTCATTGAACCGCCAAACAATGCGCTGATAGTCTTGATCTTCAGGATGAACTTGAATTTGACGATACATTTGTTTGATATCAGCAGTAAAAACAATTGAATGTGAACGAAAACGAAGGAGAACCTTTGTAATATCATTTTGAAGTTTGGGTCCTGTTAAGAGTTGATCATTTAGAGAAGTTCCCAAGTCTGTTTTGGCCGAAGCATCGAACACCACCCGAAGTTTAGTGGTGGTACTGTCAGGTTTGATCACACAATGATGGGGAATGTAGTAAGAATAGCCAGAGTTGACGGATGGATCTGTCACTACCTCCATGTGACCTGTGTCTAGATAGTCCTGCATGAAGTCTGAATAACTGGCCTTTAAATGAGGTTGCCGGTGTAGTCGGCGTTCAAGGGCTCGAAAACGACGAAGAGCAGTGGTGCGTGAGTCACCAAGCTCTGGTCTGGGGCCATCAAATGGGAGTGCCACACTGTAACGACCCATAACATTTCGAGTGTGCAGTTTGACAAAGATGTCTTCACAGAGAGCTTCCTTGGGGGTGATAACTGGGGTTGACGGCAGTTCTTCAAGTTTCCAAAACTGCTCTACGATATCTGTTAGGGTTGGTGTGCATGAAGACGAAAATATGAAGAAAGATGACATGTCTAGAGATGAGGTGTATGGTGACATCGAGGGTTGCTGCACCCTTCCTGTTAACACCCAGCCGAAGACAGTTTCTAGGGCACAAGGAGTTCCGGATTCCCCTTCTAGTTTCCTTCCTGTGATGATGTGGGAGAAGGTTTCTGCACCGATCAGCATATCGATAGGTCCTGGGGTACAGCATGTAGGATCTGCAAGTTTTAAATTTGAAATATGAGACCACGTTGGAGATGATAGAGGGGTACTGGGTAAGTGACCAGTAATCCGGGGTAGAACAAAGACATCGATAGACAAGCTAGGAGACAACAATCCAATGGGTCGGACAAAACAGGTTGAGACCCCTTTGGCCACAGATAACGGTGTATGGGAAAGTCCATGAAGGGCTAAGGACGCCTTGCGTCGTGACAGGCCTAGCCTTGACAGACATTGGTCAGTAATAAAACTAGCTTGACTCCCAGAGTCAAGTAGTACCCTGATTACTTGATATGATCCTGATACATCCTGTGCTTCAACAAGTGCTGTGGACAGCAGGATGGTCGACGGATGGGTTACTCCTGCAAAGGAGGCCATTATATTGACTGGAGCTCCAGCCTCGAGTTGTGTTTCTTGATGCGTGGGGTGATCCTGTGGTGTACTAGATACAAGTGATTCTGGAAAATGCAGTGATGAATGGTGCCTGGCATCACAAGTACGACAGCGATACGATGAGGGACACTGTACAGATTGATGAGATTCTCTGAGGCAATTTAAGCACAGTCTTGCTTGCTTGATGAAGTTGAAGCGTTCCTTTGGGTCCTTGAGAAGGTACTCAGGGCACTTGTGTAAGGGGTGAGATGCATTACACAAAACACACTGTGATGTTGAAGTTGAAACCATGACTGCAGCTGGTTGATATGATCTTCGACAGCCATTGGCATTGAAGGATGACCTTGGATGTGGTTTGACCTTGTATGAGGCCAGGGATTCAAAGGAACGGCAATATCTTTCCAGGAAATTTATGAAGCTGTCAACAGTGGGTAACTCTGAGTCAACAAAGGTGCGCTCCCATTGAGCACGAAGAGCAATGTCTAATTTGTTGCTAAGTATATGGATGAGGATCAAGTCCCAATAAACCACAGGAATTTCCAGGGCATGAAGAGCGGCTACATTTTCCCTCAGTGTAGAAAGAAGGACACGCAGCCCAGTAGTAGATTCAGCCGGCACCGATGGTATTTGAAGAATTGCATCGATGTGTTGTGCCACAATAAGACGTTTGTTGTCATATCGCCTCACTAACAAATCCCATGCCACAGGATAGTTTCCATTGGTGAGTGGAAGCGCCTGTACTATTGATAGCGGTTCGCCACTGACTGCCGACTTCAAATATGATAGTCTTTCAATGTTGGTTAGGTTAGGGTTATCAGTGACAAGGGTTTTAAACAAATTGGAAAAATTGGTCCACAATTTAAGATCCCCACTGAAATGTGGTAATGGAATGGCCGGGAGAGTTACGCGAGGAGCACTTGAGGGGGTAGGTCGTTGCGTGGAGCTGTCGGGACATTTGGTGGCACTAACACGATCCAAGATAGACATTATGTAATAATAGGTGTTATCGAAGTCACAAAGTCTCTTCTCGTGTGCCTCAAGGTCGAAGTCATCAATGTCTTGACTACTTAATTGCACGGTTAAATGGTCTGTCTCGTAGGTCTCACGCAAGACCTTAAGATCCCGACAGGTGGCTATAAATAGCTCACAACACTTGTAGTCTAGGTTCTCACTTGCTTTAGCTAACGTTTCCGCGCGTTTAATCCGGCACTCCGCGCGTGTCAGTTTGATTAACGCAGAGTTCAGTGATAAATTCGCCATTTTAATTCTTTACCTACTACAGAATACACGACCAACACGCGAGCACAGCAAAGGTTTATTTACAATCTGACAACGTATCAATAGAGCTTTGGAAAATATACTGTTCCAATATGGCGTTGGCGCGCATTCACGCACGGAAAGACAGCGTTGTTAAAGATGGCCGCCAATGAAATAAATTACAAACAAAATTATTTACGCGAAAATCCACATGAAATTGGGACAAAGTAAATTCAAGCGAGAGAGAAGTGGCCAAAACACATAACACACGATCAGAGCATATATACGCCTAAAAACATTGTACTGGCGATCGTGACACGTAATAATACGCTGCGACCATTATACGCCTATGACACAAATAAACAACACGATACGATAAAAACGACGCGAGGAAGGTACAAATCCGTCACGGATGGACCAAATGTTAGGTATGAAGTGGACTGTATAGTTTAGTGTTCACAAAAACTGAATGTTTATGGTATCCGACACTCTTAAGATATACACGGGACGACAACCAAAACGAGACTGACTGTCCACGACCAGTCATGCGCGCGCGAACACGATCCCGTTAACAGAAAGCACAACAGAGACCGACCAAGTTTCTTGGCGCCAGAACAACACAGTAACCATAGTTCAAAATAAAACAATATACACATATACAAGCCCCAAACATATAAGATGAATGCTTTGATTGATAGGCTAAGGTTCAAATCCTGCCTGGATGAAATATGTTTTATCCCGACCAATGGTAGTGTTCCTCTTGTCCTGTGCCCTTGGATTTATTATATTTAGGTTATGGACTGGCAATAGGTTGTGTAGGTTTTGTACTAAAAATAAACACAGCAAAACGATTCACGAAAAAACTTGTCCTCTTTAATTATACATGATCACCAATGAAACAAGTTTAAGAACTTACATGTTTTTAATGTTTGAAATATGTCTGAATTTATTAAAATGATGAATAGCTTGAGCATATTCGCAAGAGATGCTAATACAAATGAAAAATAAAGCACTAGTGAGAAAACTGATATAAATCTACAAAATACGGCTGGAAAACACTTACTTATAAGGATCTCGCAGTTCTTCTGTTACAAAATTTAAGTAGTTCCTGAAACAAAAAATTAAATATGAGTGTAAAAAAATAATAGATATATTATTAACCAAATATAGATGATAGAGGAAGCAAGACTGAGATGGCATGTAATGAGTATGGAAAAAGAGAGGATGCTAAAGAAAATGTCGGCAATGAAGTTTGTAGGAAAAAGACTGCAAGGGAGGCCAAAAAAAAAAAAAGATACGAGAGGAGCCGATAACAAATAATGTTAAAGTGAGAGGAGGAGAAGAATGGAAGAAATTAATTTAATTTTTTTCATATGGCGACATAAAAATTTCTTGAATATTTGTCAAGGGTATCCTGGAATTATATCACAACTTTTTTCTCTTCATTTAAAAAGTTAGTTAGTTAATGCCACTATGCTGATGACCGATAATCAGGAACAGTTAATATCAAAATGTGTAGAAAATTAAACTCTATTTTTGTACTGAAGCAATATTTTATTTATTTTAGCGGAAAAAATGTTTTGCCATAAAAATGGGAGGAAAAAACACTAGCCTACTTTCGCAGCTCCTTCCGTTCCACCTTAATGTGGGTACCGAACCATGGAGGGGTCCCGGAACTCCACACATTCACAAATCATGAAAACACACACTTTGCCAAAGGTGAAAGAAGGGTTTGGTGATAAGCTAGATCTGTGCCGGGACTGAGGTTTGAACCCTGGACCCCTAACACAAAAGTCCGACAATAGACCACCAGGTCCCTGCATCTAGTGCTATCTGTATTAACAGTGGCAGCTCGTGTTTAGGCACTGCGGAACTGCAGCACTCCCTATTTTCACTTGATATTATCGATAACATTTAATATGAGTCCTCTTTTCTTTAATTCTTTATTTATTTTTGTAGTACAATATATATTTCTTAAGCTTAATGTCAGTGCTTCAGTAGCCATCCCTCAGTTTATGAAAAAGATACAAAAATCTTTGTATGGAACTGTGCGCTTACCAGTGCCAGCGATGTGGTGTTTGACTGTTATGAGCATGCGCACATAAGAGGGGAATGGGGAGGAAGGTGGGACTGCCAGGTAGTTTTTTTTTACTCAGCGTGTGTTGTGCTTAAAAACCGTGTACTATATTCTTGAATGTGATAAAGTGTACAAGAGTGTAGAATTATATTATTATTCTGCTTCCAGCTATTCTATTTGATTAATTTTTTTTTGGTTATTTTATTTAAAAGAAAGACTAAATGCGCTTGCAAGTACTTTCAATCGAGAAAAATTTCCTCAGCTGTCATCTAGAGTTCAAGGAGAAAATTATTGAACTTTTTGCGCAAATTTAAACAAGAAGAATGGATTTCATTTTTAAATGAATAGATCAAGCTTGAACTGTAACAATTTAAGTTAAAGTAAGTAAAAAAAGTTTGGTTGTTTTTTGTTAAGATTTTATCAAGTTCCTGAATAAATTTTCTTTTTATACATTTTTTCTCCTTTTACACAATTTTTTAAAAAAAGGCTTAGGATTTTATGGAGCAGCAACCCCACCAATTTTAGCTACGAGCTGCCACTTTGTATTAAATACCAGTATTTTTTTCCCCCCAAGCAGCAAAACCACCCATCATTGATGGAAACATAGTCTAAAATTAAATGAAGTGGTGATATGTATATCTCGTACCAGCCAGAATAGGAGAAGAGGCCGGAATAGAAGGCGAGTGCGATGAATCCCGGCTCAGTCGTGGTGTCCGCCATGGGGGCTTGGATATTGTCCGTATTGCCGGAGAACAGGACCCACACGCCCGCCAGAATGATGATCACCAGCGCCAGGATCTTGGTACCCATGAAAATGTCCTGAACACGGGTTGCCCATTTCACATTGTAGCAGTTTATCAGTGTCAGTAAACCTGAAATAATAAGAATAATAGTTATAAAAACGAATAAGAGTGCATCATATATTTTACCTGTGCAAACTCACGGCCCTCAAGATATATCTGTAAGATTATATGCACAAAAAAAAAAGTTTAATTAATCACAGTGTATACATAATTTTAAATAACAAGATCACTTGACCTATAGCTCTTTCAAACTGTGCTATATGTATATTTTTCACTTGTAGTAGACTAGACTGCCGATGACGGGGAGCTCGAGGTTCGAATCTCGACCGTGTGTACTGAGGGTGCTTTTTCCAAATCCCTAAACTATTAGCGTAATTAGTACATATGCATATAGCCCAAACTAGTAGTAAGATGCGGTGCTAAGAAAAACAAACAACTTGATTGTACCTATTTTTTTTTACATAATTTAATCAATAGTGCCTCCAGTATTTCTCTAACCCAAAATATCAGTTTAAAAGAAATTTTTTAACCATAAATGAATGATTTTAAATACATAGCACCAAAAGGCATGCGGGGGGGGGGGGGGGGGTGCACGTGGATTAAAGGTCTGGTCTAATTTTCCAGCGTCGGGGAGGTCAAGCTTTAAATTCCAGATAGAAGTACAATGTTTTTTCCTAGATGATTTTTTATATTTCCTTCACTCAAATGCGGGTTACATTTCTTCTAAATTATATCTTCCTCATCCCTTACCCACAAGCATGATTAAAATGTGTATAGTGCGGATGTGTAGTAAGACGCGATGAAAAAAAATCAAAGTATAGAAAATATTTAAACAAAGATGTTTCTTTAGGCAGGCAACACGAGAGTTTGTGAATCTGACCTTTGGACTAATTTGAGTTTGAGACCACTGATAGATATACCCTGACCAGGAATCAAACCACAAACCGATAGCCATATTACTTTGTGATCTTCAGAGCCACGCAAATATCCCCCGGGGGCAATCCCTCATTGTCGCCCAGCTCACAGAGGGAAGTGGGGTCAATTATCCTGTCAGCTGATGTTAGGTTCAATCACAGCTCTACTAACCGGGAACATCAACTATTCGTGGGAGGGAGGGAGGGGGGGACGCTAGTGAAGGAGTGGGAGAGCGTATCTCTTCTGCCTCATGCTCAACACAGAGGTGTGCAAACCGTGACAGAAGAGCGATACTCAGCGCCCACACGTTTTAGGCTTTGTATGTTTTGTTTTTTAAATTTATTTCCCATACTTGGGACCTATAGTCCGTTCATCCTAGGAATTGTTTTCTGAAAGGCCTTTTTCCCTACCAGAAATCTATTATATAGTAGTAGATCTGTAAGCAAAAAGACCTTTCAGAGAGTAATTCCTACCGTGAATGGAGTATACTGATATCAGTAGATTTTTGAGTATAACTCTTATAACCCCTGTTCGCCTCTATTTGACACCCACAAATGGGATTGATCCCTCGAACAAGACAAGCATAGTGCTTACCAATTATTGTTTAGAACGACAAACTTTCGCGACCCGTAGCTTTGATGGACATGAGGGGGGAGAGAGGAAATAGACATTTTTTATTTGATTTTTTTTCCACTTTTCCTAATTCTTTCATAATTTCTCTATCATCAAAGAATAACAAAATTTTTACATTTCAAAAATTTTAAGCAACCCACAAAAAATCGGCTTGTGGCCCACAGTTTTGTAAACACCAATTTAGGGTGGTATTTAGAAATTATACAAAAACGTATAAAATTTCAATTAGTCGTAAAACGACACCTCCCCTAGATAGTTAGATTCCTGTAACCATTGATCATTTTCAACTATATATATATTCCAATACATTAGTTCAGTCGGTAGTGTGTCTGCCTACTGAGCTAAGGGTCTCGGGTTCGATTCCCGGCATATCAGAAAAAATTATCTTTGGTGAAATAAGGTTTTTACCCTTTAACATTGATACATTTACGGCCAGGGACTATATGTTGCGTCTGTCCTAGTCTTGTTAGATTATAAGGTATATGAAACTACGACAGGCCTATCAAACCGCTAGTGGAAAATATATATATGACTTGAATAAAAAACTGACCTAGACCACAGGCTGGAAACGGTACTGAATGTAGAATATATATTTAAGGTTTAAATCCAAATAGTCTTCTACGTTCATTTTTTAAATTTTTTGTTACTGGTTCTATGATGGGTACATGTCTTTTCCTGATAGTTCCAAGTATCTGACAATCTTACAAATTAATTTATATCAAACAGGCTCTTGACAGATACATTAAAAAAAAAAAAGGTTAAGAGTTAATATACAACATTCACTAAAAACTTTTCGTGAAAAATCAAATTATAATACATCTGTCGAAATATCTTCAAAGTAGAATTATTAGATTAAACTTTGAGTTGCGCGCTTAATGGAAACTACCACCTTTCAGTGTGACAAGAAAAGTTTGTAATCTAATCATTGAAAGGGTTACTTGCTAGAACTGAAAAAAAGATATATTATATTCTGGAAATACTTATATTTAAATATAGGTAAATCAATTTCAAAAAACGAAGATGGCATAATTTTATGGAGTAAAAAAAGTGACATCCTTGAAGCGTGAAATTTTGTGTGACATGTGATATTTACGTGACAGCTTTACAGAAAAGCATTTCGGCAAAGAAAGTTAATTAAATCTGCTCCAAACCAAAATGGCCTTGAGCAAAGGGGATGAGATGAAGGGAAAGGGAGATAAGAAGGGGTGACAGTCGGATTGGTGATAATCTTGTTTGTGACTTGAGGTGTATATCATATTAGAAAGGGGAAGAGAGGTGGGGAGCTATGTAGGGGGAAGAAAAGTTAATCCTGCTGCCGGCAACAGTTATGAAATGATCGATTCACAACCATACCCCTTCACTTTCGGATATCAATGGGATTCATTAGTTGAAATGTTACGTGTGGAGTTTTTTTTACACATAGTACTCTGAACAGTTCTTTATTATTTTTGAAACACATTTGTAAAAAAGTTCAGTGCATCCATAATCCAACCAGGATAATTTTCTTTTTTTTTTAAAAAAGTTTGTGGTCAAACGCTGCGATGCCCATTAGACATATTCGAAAACTGTTCACATTCCTAAATGTAAATAAAAATTAAACGAGTATCTACTGAAGCAATATTTAATTATCATTTTTTAAATGTCATAAAAGCTGTAAAAACACTGACATTAAACCACGTTTCCTTCTATCTTAGCTTACATGTTTGGGGAAATATGACACCAGCGCAAAAAAACAAACTGCACACAGAGAAAGGTGTCAGTCTCATCTAGTCTGGCTCGCCAGGGAAGAGGAGGTCTGGTTCCGAGTCCTGGCCGGTTTTACCCAAATGGTTTACCACTAACCTTCCCCGTAATTATGGGTGTAATTCCTATTAATTCTACCTTCCTCATCCATACACCATTAATGTAAACAACAAAAACAAAGCCCCAGTCTACTCAGTGATAGTATAACAACAGTCTCTCTCTAGAAGACTCAGTGTAAGAACAAAGCCCCAGTATACTCAGTGATAGTATAACAACAGTCTCTCTCTAGAAGACTCAGTGTAAGAACAAAGCCCCAGTATACTCAGTGATAGTATAACAGTCTCTCTCTAGAAGACTCAGTGTAAGAACAAAGCCCCAGTCTACTCAGTGATAGTATAACAACAGTCTCTCTCTAGAAGACTCAGTGTAAGAACAAAGCCCCAGTATACTCAGTGATAGTATAACAACAGTCTCTCTCTAGAAGACTCAGTGTAAGAACAAAGCCCCAGTCTACTCAGTGATAGTATAACAACAGTCTCTCTCTAGAAGACTCAGTGTAAGAACAAAGCCCCAGTATACTCAGTGATAGTATAACAACAGTCTCTCTCTAGAAGACTCAGTGTAAGAACAAAGCCCCAGTATACTCAGTGATAGTATAACAGTCTCTCTCTAGAAGACTCAGTGTAAGAACAAAGCCCCAGTCTACTCAGTGATAGTATAACAGTCTCTCTCTAGAAGACTCAGTGTAAGAACAAAGCCCCAGTATACTCAGTGATAGTATAACAACAGTCTCTCTCTAGAAGACTCAGTGTAAGAACAAAGCCCCAGTATACTCAGTGATAGTATAACAACAGTCTCTCTCTAGAAGACTCAGTGTAAGAACAAAGCCCCAGTCTACTCAGTGATAGTATAACAACAGTCTCTCTCTAGAAGACTCAGTGTAAGAACAAAGCCCCAGTATACTCAGTGATAGTATAACAACAGTCTCTCTCTAGAAGACTCAGTGTAAGAACAAAGCCCCAGTATACTCAGTGATAGTATAACAGTCTCTCTCTAGAAGACTCAGTGTAAGAACAAAGCCCCAGTATACTCAGTGATAGTATAACAACAGTCTCTCTCTAGAAGACTCAGTGTAAGAACAAAGCCCCAGTATACTCAGTGATAGTATAACAGTCTCTCTCTAGAAGACTCAGTGTAAGAACAAAGCCCCAGTATACTCAGTGATAGTATAACAACAGTCTCTCTCTAGAAGACTCAGTGTAAGAACAAAGCCCCAGTATACTCAGTGATAGTATAACAACAGTCTCTCTCTAGAAGACGCAGTGTAAGGACAAAGCCCCAGTATACTCAGTGATAGTATAACAGTCTCTCTCTAGAAGACTCAGTGTAAGAACAAAGCCCCAGTCTACTCAGTGATAGTATAACAGTCTCTCTCTAGAAGACTCAGTGTAAGGACAAAGCCCCAGTCTACTCAGTGATAGTAAAGTCTCTCTCTAGAAGACGCAGTGTAAGGACAAAGCCCCAGTCTACTCAGTGATAGTAAAGTCTCTCTCTAGAAGACGCAGTGTAAGGACAAAGCCCCAGTATACTCAGTGATAGTATAACAACAGTCTCTCTAGAAGACGCAGTGTACTCACAAGTGATGAGGGCCGCTATGAGCCGCACTGCCTCGTAAGGGGGTTCGCATGTAGGCCAGGCGGGTTGCAGGATGTATTGGGCGAACGTGATGGCGGTGATGGCGTTGCCCGTCGGTACGATGACGAACAGAGCCACCCACAGGTAGAGGAACGCAGGTAGGGGGCCGAACGCCTCGCTGATGTACGCGTAGTCTCCCCCCGACTTGGGGATCATCGTCCCTGAAAGGAAAACAAAACATTTTCACATCCAAAACAGCTGATTTATCGTAAAAAAAAGCGCCTCTATACTTAAGGCGATTTTTTAATCAAGGGAAACTTGAACTTAAGCTAAGAGGGGAACTACAGTTCGATTTAGTTAAGAAGGAACCTTTTTGGCACTTATAAAAGTTACTTAAGCAATTTTCACGTTCGGTGGTTGCATTGTATAACGCGCTACTCTCGTGTTGAACTAGACTGCCGAAGTCTGGGTTCAATTTCGATCTGGTGTACTGAAGACGGTATGTACACTCAATGGTTTTACGCTTCCCCTCCGAGCGAATGTGGGTGCAGTTCCTCTATATTAAACCTTCCTGATCCGTGACACATTAGTACATAGGCGTATAGACCGAACGGTTAGTAAGAAACGGTGCTAAAATTAAAAAAAAAAATCACGTATTCATACGTCAAGTCGTGCGGCTTGCGGCTGTCAGTTTTGATAGATCTTGACAATATCTATTAAATATCTCTCTTACCTTAGACGACGAAAATAAATTTAAGGTGTTCTAAAACAAGATATTTAGGAAAATATTTGGTCCAAAATGGATGAATACATTGGGGGAGGGGAGGAGGTCATATAAACCCTATATAAATACCCTGCGATTCTAAACTCAATCTTCCAGTTATCGACAGTCTGCGATAGTAGCGCCTTAGACAATGCGGTCACACGAAGAGCTGTTTATTTATATTTAAATTCGAGATACTGTATGTTCACAACATTGGTACATTTACAAGTTACATTCTGTGATTGATTATCTTGGTGGCTGGTTTTCTGGTACATGCGTTGTTTGAAAGATGCTAATAAAACAAATTCAAATGTGGCCACATATTATTTAATATCTCCATGTCATAATATTACTATATACATTTTATTATATAAGGCACTCAATCCTTAGATATAATAGCTTTTAATCAAAATTTTCAAAATACTGATGTATTATTATTAGCACCGCGTCTTACTTCCCGTTCGGTTATACGCACTTACGCTAATTGTAATGGTAGGGTGATTGTGAGATGAAATGAAGGACCTACAGTTTTAACGTGGAATCCGAACCACGGTGGAGGCCTGGCATTCCCCACATTCACAAATACTGATGTAATTATTTTTATAGCTATCCAAATAAGTATATTGTTTTGTTACGTGAGTGACATGTAACAATTATCATTATTTTTATCATATGTTATAGTTATAATATGTCAAATCAAAATTATGTACTTAATGGGTTTTGAATTATATTAGATGATCTATTGACATTAATACAAGGTTTTAAGCTTTTGTATTAATTTTAAGACTCATTCATAAATAATTTAAAATATCTAGACTGATTTAAAATATTGATTTCATATTTAATTTTTTGTTTTCTTGCTAACAAATTATTAGTAATGAAAAATATATACACTTTACTACAAAGCAACACCAATTTTAACTAAATTGGTGGATTTTTATGGACTTGGGACCACTTTTTGTGGAATCACCCTAATGGGGATTTCCCTTCTTCTCTTACTTTATGTCGCAAGATTAAGGGGAATCGTCCATAGGAACGTTTTTGAAAATTAAAAAAAAGATATATATTTTTTTACACAATAAAAACTTATTCTTAATGATCCATTTTGCTATGGATGAACGTGTAAATATTCAATACGATCGACTGAATAATTCCTAAACTATTAAAATATTTAATAATACAACAATAAAAATTATATCTTTTTGTATAGCATTTTATTTTTATTTATTTACTTTTTATCTTACTGTGCTAAGATTTTAAATTAATGGTGGATTAGTTCTGAATCAATAGATATTTGGTATTTGCCTTTAGATGGTGGGGTTTTTAGAATAGCTTGACGCACATCCCACGGTGCTCATAGTTTTTAGAATAGCTTGACGCACATCCCATGGTGCTCATAGTTTTTAGAATAGCTTGACGCACATCCCATGGTGCTCATAGTTTTTAGAATAGCTTGACGCACATCACATGGTGCTCATAGTTTTTAAACATCACTTGACATAAACATTTTTGCGCGGATATAACATATCTGACTTACCAAACTACAGCCGACCATAGCGGTCATTTTGATTAGGTATACTTCATTCACGATAGGAATTACTCTCTTAAATGTCTTTTTTCCTACCAATGTCCTACTATATAATAGATTTCTGAAGGGGAAAAAAGCCTTTAAGAAAACAATTCCTACGGTGAACGGACTTTACCTAACTAAAGTTTTATCTTATTTTAAAACCCAAATGATGACCCCTCGCCTTCATCTCCAAATAAGAGTTTATGCCTATCCCTATCATGAGATAGTCCTATCCAGTCCAACTCATTACACCCTATCCCTATCATGAAGTAGTTCTAACCAGTTCACCTCATTATGCCCTATCTTCTACAGGCCCATTCTAATGTTATCTTCCCATCTGTGTCTAGGTCTTCTCAATGGTTTCTTCCCATTAAGTTTTTTCAATCAATACCCTGAACACGGTTCTAGATTATCCCATTCGCGCTGCATGTCCTGTTCACCGAAATCTACGAGATTTGGCTATTTTAACAATGTCTTGTTATGAGTACAGGGCTTGTAACCCCCCCCCCCCCCCTCTACTTTTCAACATCTTCCTACTACTCTGGACCAAATATCTTCCTGTATTCTTTTCAAACACCCTTACTAAGAAAATAAACAAGACTTTGACCAATACTTTCCATTAGTTGTAAACAAATGATACGCGAGTGAACCTTGATTCGAGCACATTAGGCTATTAGTGAAAAATATTGTCTTAAGAGCTTGAATCATAGCCGGCCCAATAGGGTAAAAGAAAAGACCAAGTGATGCCAGAAATGTATGCAATGCATTTGTATTCGACATTTTCCGCTGTGACCTTGGGGGACAAAGCGACAAATTTTCTTGTTAATACATTATGTCCCTATTATGACTGAATGAAGATATTTTGTGCTTATCTGTGAAGCCATGATCAAAACGCCCTTTTTAGGGCAGTTTTTCGTTTAATATTTCAAAAACGTTCATTTTTTAACTATAAAATAACATCGGTAATTAGGATTGCCAATTTTTTTTCTTCTCCCAAATCTTGAATAAAGAACATTTTGACAATGGCGCAGCCCAAAAAATGTATCCGTTTGTTTTATGCTTGTAAAATTTAACTGTCCTTGATTATTGTTCATAATATTAGTGTAAAATATTTTATGAGGGCTCCATAGTGTATTTTTTTTCTGGTGAAAGGGCTCCTTCGGCCTAAAAAGCTTGGGAACCCCTGTCTTAGAACATTCGACCGTCGGAGCGAGCTTCGACTCTTGTTTATCAAAGGTTTAAAAAAAACTATTAGAGGGGTTTTCAATTGGTGGTCGCGACACTCTTGTGTTTTGGTGGATTTCCGGTGAAGGGGAGTTTGAATCATGAACAGGTGTTTTTTTTATCTTCTTAAATGCTTTCCCACTCAAATTCAGGTAGATTTCCTATGAAATTATATCTTTCTCGTTATTATCCGTAAGAGAAATTAATATATGTGTATAGTTCTAACGGATACTTAGACGCGACAGAAAAAATAAACACCTAGTGATATGTCGAAAACGACGAGAAAGGAAACATTTAGAGGAAATGTACCCGAAATATGAGTAGAAGGAGAGTGGAAAATTACCACTGGGGAGCAGGTTTTTGAGAACACAGCTTCCCAGTCGCCGGAAGTCAAGACATTCTATTAATATTATTTGCTTCTAAAAACTACTTTGAGGTTTTTTAAATGGAAATAATATGGGCGACAGTTTAAATAATGTCAGTAGTCTGGCGTAAAATGTATCACAGTTAATTAATTATATATGTACTTTTTGTTCTACGTTTGTAATTTTGGGGGCAGTTTTAATGCGTACATAGCACTACAGCTTTGGTTAAATATAAAGTAATATTGTTCCTAGAATGTAGTTCATACATTCACACATCTTTAGTGTTCTTATATTACAGCGCTACTTCATTTTCATGATCATGAGTGAAGTGTTTGTAAATAATATTTGTGGTATGGGGGTGTGTTAAGGGTATTATTGCAAATGGCCAACTTGACTATCCCTTGAATGCCCAACTATCGGCGCAACACTTGCTGCCAATATCGCATCGGATCGGCTCATCTCTTCATTCTTATGTTTTAAAATGATGGGACAGGATGAACAAACTAATCAGGAATATTTTTCGAGCCGACCATGTGATACGCAGAAATGTGCGCCCGTCTTTAGTAGGAAGCACACGCTCTGTATGTGAGGCCTTATTTCGTACCTACCAGAATCCTGTCATAAATCAGTGTTGTCAGTTTAGAGACTTTGTCGCGACTTTTACGGGTTTTATAACAACTACTTTAATTTTTTAACGCCTAGTGACTAATCTGGTGACTAATCTGGTGACTTACCTTAATTTTCTGTCAAGTTATCTTAATTATTTTAAATGTTAATACTGTAGAATTCTGATTTTACAACTACCATACTGCAATGCATTGCTTCGGTCTACAGAAGAGCTCTAAACTATCTACTGTAGCCCCATGGCTTCTTTGGTGCTTACTGACAACTCACTGCTGACTTATGACAGTTAACATTTAGGTATATACCCTAATTTTGACCGTCAGAAGTGACAGCTGCTAAACACATGTTTTTTGCAGATCATATGGTTCGGCGTAAGGATACATAATTTGGTCTGATAACTTTTCAAAGCTTTTAGATGTCAGCTGTGAGCTGTCGGTCAGCACCAAAGAAGCCATGGGGCTACTGTATCTATTAGCCATTCACAAGTCACAATGACATCGTTCCAGATCCGTGGCTCGCCTCGGTCCACTGATGTATCTTACATTCAGTTTAGATTAATGTATGCATTTTTGGTTTGGCGACAAATCTGAAGATTTTTAATTTTTCGTTTAGCGACAATCTAGTGACTTTCTCGTACTAATCTATCTACAACACTTGCATAGTCGTTGGCAACACTGTAATATCATATCGTGGTACTTTTGGTAGGATAAAATAAAAAGCCTCCCAGAAGAACGGTATTAGAAAGTTCGCTGTGGAAGGCATTTCCTACCAAAAATACTACTTGTCGATTCTCTCACCCCCTCCCCCCTCAGACTACCATCCATAGGCTTCTTGGGGTGGGTAGGCCGCGGCAAATAATTGTTAGATTCGTTTTGATCTTATTTATTTAAATAGATGAATTACTGTAAGAGTGTGTAATACAAGTGTATAAATGTGATGTAGGTTTTATAACTAGTTGAAAGAGTTAAGAAACAGATCCTCGTCCTATCATTGTCCTCTATTCAACAGTTCCGCGCCCTCACCTGTCTTCGGTTTTATAATACAGGGTGTCTACCGAGTTGTAGAAACAAAAAATTAGTGACTTTTTGGTGACATTTTTTGACCACAAAATCCCTTAGGTAAGCTTTCGAACATTATATAATGCATATATAGGCATAATGAGATGCACTCACACGCAACATTAAACTTTAACTAAATGGTGAACGTTAGCCTTGGTATCACAGTAAAAAAAACAATAAGGCAACTTTCGGCTAGCGAATGGCATCATGGGTAGTGTGGCTGACTGTGACATTCGACGCGTTCGCGTTGTTACGATGCACGGGAAATTTAAACATAATTTTCGTGACTTTGACTAAAATAATGAAAATTCGTGACTTTTCAGGGAATTAAGTTACTTTTTTTTTTTTGGGTGACTTTGGTGACCCAGTAGACACCTTGTAATAACTATAACTGGTCTCGAACACACGGCCGCCCGGAGTTGCCGGTTGTTGTCTAACTTAGACTTTCAAGATGGATCGAGGCGTCCTCCTCTGTACTGAACAGGGACTCATGCAGTAGAATATTCTCCCTACGCGTTGCTGTAATTTGGTATCCGAGTGTGTAAAGGACTTCGAAGTAGGCCCTTAACAACCGGCATCCTTACCCTGGCCCTCTCTCCTTACTAGCTCTAAAACTCGCTGTTATACACAACAACAAAAAGAGTGGTATTTCTAATAAGCGACTAGTTTTGCCAATACTTTATATTATGCTAATTGGCAAAACAATCTATGTTTTTGAAAAAAATGACTTAGTACGTAATTGTTTACTTAGAACAATCGACAGTATGAGTTCTTAAACTTACGTCATCCTTTCTTGCTCTAGATTACCTAATACTGCAAAGCCATGACACAATGTACATCATTATTCTGGTACAAAATAATGCCTTCCAACAAAGGGGCTAGCTATCAAAATAAGGGATTAGCTTGAGTCTACGAAACAACGTAGCTAAGTTGCTCTTCACAATGGAGTGCCTCAAGGATTTCGCAGATTATCTCGTCGGGCTTGGAGACGATTAGACTCATTGGGGGCGTTTGAAGAAGTGTTAATGTAGTTCTACAGTCGGTTCAAAAACAGCCATACCAGCTGCTTTTATTTTTATTGGTACGTTTTAATATCAGGGTTACACACTTCGGTGGTCGAATGGTCCAACTCAATCATGTCAAAACTTGCTAACCCTCTGGCTCCATGTGGCCCGATTCATGATTCTGTGAGAGCCACGGACCTTTTAAATAATAATATTTAGCACCGCGTCTTACTACCCGTTCGTGTTATATGCTTTAAGTACTAATTACGCTAATGGATTAGGAATTGGGAAGGTTGAATTAGAGGAAGTGAACCCGCATTTGCGTGTAGGGAAAGGGGAAAACCATTTATGAAAAACCACCCCCCAGTTCACCCGACCGAGATTCGAACCTCGATCTCCCCGTCCTCAGCAGTCGAGCTCAACACAAGTGCGTTAGCCAACTACGCCACCGAGCCGGGTCTTTAAAGAACCAACAAATGAGCTACCTACCAACACTAGGAATTTTACTAGGAAACGGTTTTCAAAAAGAACTATATGCACCGATTAAAATAATAACTTAACTTCGAGCTTTTGGTCTTGAGTAGCTAAACTGGATTAAATGTGTATGTATTTGTCTAAAATGAATTGTTTGTAATGAAACACATCGATATAAATGTTGTAATAGGTATGAATGATTAGTTAATTTAGTGAATGTTGTATGAATGAGATAAAATTTATAATAATTTATCATGTAATAATGTTTGTGAATGTGGCTGGGTTTAAAATGTATTTTATAATCGTTTAATTTTAAGATCTATTTTATTTAGCTAGTTCTTTTAAATTTAAAATATTGCTTAGTTATAATTTTTGTAACCTGGTTAAGTGTAACAACTTAACTTCGCCAGCATAAATAAATTAATTTATATAAAAAATAATAATGTGGCCTAATCCGTCATTTTATAAACGTTGTAGGAATACAATATTTGTGTTAATATGCCAAATTTTACTCAATACTCACCAAAGATCGAGCCCTCAAAATGATTGCGGACCAAATATGTACAGTATTTGTGAACACACAAGTGTGTTTTCGCTAATTAAAATAGAACACCGGAGCGATCATGTTTACCGATACGTATGTGTCATAAACGTCTCACACACACACACACACACACACACACACACGATACAAATATTAAGTTTAAAATTTTTTGTTTTATTTATTTTATTTAGCACCACGTCTTACTTACTACTCGTTCGGATTATACGCTTGAGTACTAATTACGCTAATGAATTAGGAATGGGTAAGGTTGAATTTAGAGGAAGCATTTGCGTGGAGAGAGAGAGTGGAAAACCATTTAGGAAAAACCACCCCCATTTCACCCAACCGAGATTCGAACCTCGATCTCACAGTCCTTGGCAGTCGAGCTTAACTACTTTAGCTTTAGCTTTACGTTAGCTAACTACGCCACCGAGGCAGGTAAAATTTTTCTTAAAAGAAGGATAAGTTAACATTTTATATATGCTTAATTTTATTTTTGCTATAGTAAAGATTTTTTGAACACCGCGTCTTACTACCCTTTCGGTTAGTCCGCTTGTGTACTAATTACTCTAGTGGTTTTAGGGATTATAAAGGTTATATTTAGAGGAAGTGTACCCGCATTTACATGGAGGGAAAGTGGTAAACCATTATGGAAGAAAATCCTCAGTACACCCGACTGAGATTCTAACCTTGATCTCCCCATCATCGGCAGTTTAGTCTACTGAATACACTATCTAAATAATCGCGTGGGGCCCACTTCAATGACCACATGGTCTAAGGCATTGCTCTCACAATTGACTAGACAGCCGATGACAGGGAGATCGGGGTTCGAATCCCGGTCCCAATAAGGGGTTTTTTCCTAGTGGGTTTTCCATTCTTCCTGCACTCCAATGCGGATGCAATTTTTCTAAATTCAACTTTCTTCATCCCTAACGCATTAGTGTGATTAGTACATAGACGTATTTAAACTGAACAGGTAGTAAGACTAAGACGCGGTGCTAAAACAAAAAAAAAGAATGTCGTGTGTGACACCCTGTATAAGCCGACCTTCAAGGACGCATTTGTTCCAACCTAGCACAACGCGAGCACGCATGCCCATAAATTGTCAGCCTGATTAATATTTATGTATTATCAAGTGTAAAATTGCGTGAACCTTAATTCGCCTGTTGGGTGTCACATATGATTCTCTGATAAACCTTGACACGGTCGAGTTTCGGGTGCTACTCATTGCGCTGATAACTCGGGTCCATGACTCAGTGTGTTGGGGGTAGAGATGAAAATTTTCCGCAGTGGCGGCTTGCGGTTAAATTGTAGAGGATGCACCCACTTCAAAATATAGTTTGTTAAGAGAAAAGGGGGCAGGGGAGGTGAAGATAGAAACCACAGACGATAGGGGGTGGGGGTAGGAGAGACAAATTTCGAGCCAGCCTTAAGATTATTTTAATTAACTTATTGATGATACAAAATTGAAGTATGATTGCGAACATAGCGGGTCGACAAAGGCTCGCATTCATTTGTTTCCTTACTACTGTTTTTTTTAGCACCACGTCTTACTACCCATTCGGTTTATACGCCTATATACTAATTACGCCAATGTGTTATGGATGAGGAAGGTTAAATTTAGAGGAATTGCACTCGTGAAAGTGTAAAACTATTTAGGAAAAATTCGCTCTCGTTGCAACCGACTGGTATCGAA